>CM061753.1:39253402-39701434 GCA_030979885.1 Lolium multiflorum | reverse complement strand
TTTCCGTATCGTGGCTCTCGGTACAAGGGTTTTCGCGATGAAGGCTATAAGTAGGCGGAAGGACAGGGTTGGAGGCGGCGCGAGGGGCCCACCCCATAGGGCAGCGCGGGCCCCACCCAGGCCACGCGGCCCTATGGTGGCGGTGCCTCGTCGCCCCACTTCGTAATCACTTCGGTCTTCTGGAAGCTTCGTGGAAAAATAAGACCCTGAGCGTTGATTTCGTCCAATTCCGAGAATATTTCCTTTGTAGGATTTCTGAAACCAAAAACAGCAGAAAACGGCAACTGGCTCTTCGGCATCTCGTCAATAGGTTAGTGCCGGAAAATGCGTAATAATGACATAAAGTGTGTATAAAACATGTGAGTATCATCATAAAAGTAGCATGGAACATAAGAAATTATAGATACGTTTGAGACGTATCAGCTGCAAGACTTCCAGGAAATAGTGCCACCACCAAGTGTAAACAAATAACCACTCGTGGCTTTAGTCTCATCATCATTAGAAATCCAATTGGAATCACTATAACCCTCAAGTACCCTCGGATACCCAGTATAGTGAATACCATAGCTCGCAGTGCCTTTCAAATAGCGCAACACTCTCTCAAGAGCATGCCAATGAACATCTCCAGGTCTTGATACAAATCGAGCCAATTTGCTTACAGCAAAGGAGATGTCAGGCCTCGTGGCGCTGGCTAAATAAATAAGCGATCTAATTATTTAAGAATATCTCAATTGATCTCTAGCAGCTCTTTTGTTCTTTCGAATTAGTACACTAGGATCGATCATAAGGCGTTGGAGAAGACTTGCAGTCGCTATACCCGAAGCGACTCAATATCTTTTCCACACAGTGGGATTGAAGCAATAATCCCACCATCGTCATCCTTGAGAAGCTTGATGTTTAAGATTACATCAGCTACTCCTAAGTCCTTCATCTCAAATCAACGGGATAAGAACTCTTTGACCTCCTTAATGACAATAAGGCTGGTCCCAAATATCAATATGTCATCAATATAGAGACAAAGGATAACTCCCTCACCCCCACCATAGCGATAGTATACACACTTGTCAGCTTCGTTTACAACAAAGCCTTCAGCGGTTAAGGTTCTTTCGAACTTTTCATGCCACTTCTTAGGTGCTTGCTTAAGACCATACAAAGACTTCAACAACTTACACACCTTTCCTTCTTTACCATCTACTACAAATCCATCAGGCTGCTCCATATAAATTTCTTCATCGAGCTCTCCATTTAGGAAAGATGTCTTAACATCCATTTGATGAACGAGAAGACCATGTGAGGCAGCCAAGGAAAGTAGTACTCGAATAGTGGTCAGTCGAGCTACATGTGAGTATGTATCAAAGAAATCTTCGCCTTCTTTCTGAGTATAACCCTTGGCCACAAGTCGTGCCTTGTACTTTTCAATAGTACCATCGGGCCTAAGCTTTTTCTTGAACACCCACTTGCATCCTACAGGTTTGCACCCATAAGGATGATCAGTAACCTCCCAAGTTCCATTAGCTAAGACGAAATCCATCTCGCTACGGACAGCTTCCTTCCAGTAGTCAGCATCTTGAGATGCATAGGCTTCTGAAATAGAAGTGGGAGTATCATCCACGAGGTACACAATAAAATCATGACCAAAGGACTCTGCAGTCCTCTGTCTCTTGCTCCTTTTGGAAGCTTCATTGTCGTCCTCCACATGATTATCCTAGTGTTCTATCGCAATGGTAGGTTCAGGAATTATAACTAACTCCTGACTTGATGAACTAGGCATCTCCTGATTTGATGAGCTAGACTTGTCTTTCATGGGAAAGATGTCCTCAAAGAAAGTCGCATCATTCGACTCCATAATTGTACCAACATGCATGTCGGATACCTCAGATTTCACTATCAAAAATCTATAGCTAATGCTATGAAATGAGGCGGTGAAAGGAGATCGACAGGTTGGCAGTAGTGAGGCTAGCGATGGCTGGCGCGGAGGAGGCGAACAAATCAGCGGTAGGGGCCGGAGGGGTCGGGACGGTGATGACGGTGGGGATGTTGTGGCGGAGGAAGGGCTTGGCGAGATCTACCATGGGGACGAGGTGGCCCACGCCCAAGGAGGAGTGCAACACCATGGCCGGATCCGGATTTGACTCCATTAGCGACGTGTCCACGACGATGCGATGTGATCAATCAAAAGTATATAGCAAGACCGATCGACTTCGCACTCTAAATAATCCCGAATTACCTTTATGTTGGACGGTACAGCCCAAAAAAAATTAGATTCTCACGGAGACATCCTCCCCGATTCCATTTATAACATAAACGATCAAATTCAGACTCAAATACCACGTTCAGACCACACGTTTTAACCAAACCTACTCATCGCCACCCCTCTAGTACAAACTGAACCAGCTGCAGCCCAGCGCCATTAAAAGCACTCCAAGAACCTAAGTTTTAAATCCCGCTTTATTTTATAAAACAATTGTTTAGTTTTCTAGTTGACCTTGGGAAGCGAGGAAGAATCAAGAGCTCTCATAGAGTAAATTTTGAAGCTACAGTAGAAATTTGAGAGGAAAATATGTAATCCCTCGCTCGGTTCATTTAAATTTGTCTAAAATTTATCTAAATTTTGATTTAGTATATGCATATGGGATTTGCTAGATGTCAAGTTCTACACCGTTAGATTTACTTCGTGATTCGTGCTATTTATCAGCTGCATCTGATATTTGATGATATTATTTGACTAAGAACGAAATAGGTTCTCAGTCGACTGAAAAATAGTCACACCCTATATATTTAAATTTTGATAAACGTGCGGCATATTTCATAGAACGGGGGAGTAATTGAATTATACAAGAAAGATATTTTCTGACTAAATCCGCGTTTGCTATACTATATATAGCCACAAATTTGTTATTTCTGTAGTTGAAAATACAACGTTATTTTTACCGAAACTTCTCAGACATGTGTCTGTATTATTCATGGAAAAATCTTATGATTTTTAGAACATAAATGTAAATTTCAAATATTTCAAAAACTCAATTATCAGAAACATAAAAGGAGACCTATTTTCCTCCACCGGCCGTTGTCATTTCCTGATGAAGGCAACGGTGCGCTTCTGCAGCTTGACGCCCTCCTCGGAGTGGAGCATATCCATGTGAAACCCGTGGCCGACGCCCTTGGACTCCAACAGGTCCAGCTCGCCGGCGTAGCCGCTCGCCTTGAGCTCCCGGTAGTACCACAGGCCGCGCTCCTTGAGCAGGAGGTCGGCCTCGGCCACGCACACCAGCACGCGCTCGCACGAGATCTTGGCCACGGCGGCGCGCGCCTCGTCGTTGACGAACGGGTTCACGAGTGGATCGTCCAGCCCGGCAGACCCCGGGAAGACGAACCTCCAGGTGCAGTCCATGTGCTCCCTCACGTCCGCGGGGAAGTCCACCTCCGCGCCCACGGCCTCCTTCCCGGTGAAGTACGGGTGCACGGCCAGGAGGCCGCGGACGGTGACGCCCTTCGGCAGCGCGCCGGTCGCGGAGGCGCGGATGGCCATGTTGTGCGCGAGGTTGGCGCCGGCGCTGCAGCCGGCGAGGAAGACGCGGGAAAGGTCGGCGTGATCGAGCAGCCACGGGTCGGCGCCGTCCCCGCGCGTGGCGGCCCACCGCACGGCCGCCCAGCCGTCCTCGTACGCCGCGGGGAGCATGTGCTCCGGCGCGAGGCGGTAGTAGACGGAGACGCCGATGGCGCCGGCGCGGGCGACGAGGTCGTTGAGGTAGGCGTGGTTGGCGGTGCCGGCGGGCGAGCCGACGACGAAGCCGCCGCCGTGGAAGTAGACGATGACGGGGAGCTTGGTATCGGACGCGGCCGCGTCGGGCGGGAGGTAGACGCGCGCTCGGGCGGCGCCGACGTGGATGTCCCTGGAGACGACGCCTGTGGCGGGGTCGGTGCCGGCGGGGACGGTGGCATTGCTGCGGTAGCGGAAGACGCGGCCGCTCTTGTACTGGCAGAGGAATGGCTGGAAGTCGAAGCTGATCTCGGAGTCGGGATCCATGGCAGCGCGCGGGCGGGTGCGGGGTTGGTGGTGGGAGTGGGAGGATGTTAAATAGCTGGAGCTGGCTTTGCCTGCCCACGGATTAAAGTCTGGCAGGATCGGCGGTGGGCAATGCGCAAGCTGGAGGAGAGGCTTTGGAGAAGAAGAAGAAGAATGGCTCGAGATCTGTGTAGCTGCGCGCGTGTCTTGCGTTTTCCTCCACCTCCAGAGGTGTGTTGCCCACTTGCATACAGATTCGGTTTGAGATGCCTGTCAAGCACTAAGTCATTACGGTAGAGCAGCTAGCTTCTACAAACCGACATTTCCCCCCTCTCTGACAGAACGGTCCAGGCGTAGTAGCAAGCTACTCCAGGTCATTGTCAGCGTTTCCATGTTCTCCGGAGTCCAGACTAGGCGCGCGTGGGCAACTGTACTTCCTGCAGCTCGTTGGCCAGCGTTTCCATGTCCATGCACAGCTTCCTGGAGCAGCTCCACCACATAACCCATGGAGCGCCACCATCGTTGCAGCTTGCAACTGTTATTAGCATTAAAATCATCAATAGGCAGGACAACAACGTTAACTGATTGCAACTGGAACACCTAATTTGCACATCGATACACGGATCAGGGCTGGTCAAGCAGACCGAGTCGCTCCTCTCGCGTCGCTCCTCTAGGCGACCGAGAGGGGCAAGCCCTAGCCGCCGCCGCCCCGTCCGTCCTCCCTCCCCTCTCCCCCTCCTCGTCACCCCTAGAGGTGCTGCCGGCAGAAGGTCGCGGCGCCGGTGAAGGGGGCGGCGGGGATCTGGCCCTCGGTTGCGACCCCTGGCTGGTTGGCTCCTAGCACAGCCGCATGGTAGGAAGGCTGCTGTGCTGGGCTGGCGGGGCAGAGGCCGCTGCCCGACGACGCTCTCCGTCCCCGACGTGTCTCCCCCTTGGCCGACGACTTCGACAGCCGTTCCTCCGTCCGTGGTGGCGGGTGGCTCTCGGGATCCGGCGGCTTGGCGGAGGTGGCCCAGGACACCGGAGCGGCGGCTCCGGATGGTGGCAGCGGCGCCGTCTTCTTCGCGGCGAGCGGTGGCCGTGAGTGTTGGCCCGCGGCCCTAGCCGTGTGGGCGGAAGGGTGGCGGCGAGCGTTGGTGCGGCGTGCGAGGTTCTCCATCGACCCTCGATGCCAGATCTAGGGAGATGTCCATCGCTGACCGGTGAAACTCTTGTCCTCCGGCTTGATCTGAGATCTCGCCGGCTGGATGGTGGTGGGGTTTTCGGGACCGGGGGAAACCCTTGGCCGGCGGTGGTGACATAGGCATCCCCAATGGGCCTGCCGAAAGTAATACCCGGGGTTTATTGAAGGCCCAGGACTCGAAGGATGTAAAGATTCGGAAGCCCGATTAGTATTAAGGAAAGATAGATTGTATTAGGAAATATAGAAACTTGTAATCTTACGGGACGGGTATGAAACCCTCTCGGACTCTGTAACTTGTGTATTACGAAAACCCTCGGCTCCACCTCCTATATAAGGGGGAGTCGAGGGACAAAGAAAGGATCGAATCTATTGTCAACAGAACCCTAGTTTTTACAATCAGCGAGTACTTTTCGGCTGAAACCTTCGAGATCTACTTGCCCTCTACTTCCAGCAAAACCCTAGTCTACAATCTGTAGGCATTGACAAATTAATCCTTTGTCAATTGGCGCCGTCTGTGGGAATTAGAGGTTGCAAGGAGCTGATCTCGATGGCACGTCCAGAATCGTCGACTTCGTCGGTGGCAAGTGATGTCTACGGGAGCTTCTATTCTTGTAGACAGTGTTGGGCCTCCAAGAGCAGAGGTTTGTAGAACAGTAGCAAGTTTCCCTTAAGTGGATTACCCAAGGTTTATCGAACTCGGGGAGGAAGAGGTCAAAGATATCCCTCTCAAGCAACCCTGCAACAAACAAGAAGTCTCTTGTGTCCCCAACACACCTAATACACTTGTCAGATGTATAGGTGCACTAGTTGCGAAGAGATAGTGAAATACAAGTAGTATGGATGTATATGAGTGGTAATAGCAATCTGAATAAAATATGGCAGCGAGTAAACATGCAACAGAACAGTAAATAAACGGTGTTTTCAGTATTGGAAACAAGGCCTAGGGATCATACTTTCACTAGTGGACACTCTCAACATTGATCGCATAATAAATACTTCTTCTCATATGTGCTACATACACTCTTGTTTGATAATGAACATCATTCGTTGCGTAGGATTACACGAACCCTCAATGCCGGAGTTAACAAGCTCCACAACATTCGATATTCATGTTTAAGTAACCTTAGAGCATAATAGATCATTGCAAAATAAACCAAGAACTAACATAGCGCACGCACTGTCCACATTACACTATGAAGGAGGAATAGATCACATCAATACTATCATAATGACAATTAACTCCATGATCTACAAGAGATCATGATCATAGCCTACGACAAGAACCACACGGTGCACACACTAATCACCTTTACACCAAGTAGGAGGAATAGACTACTTTAATAACATCACATGAGTAGCACACAACTAGCAGCGATACAAAGCTCATCATATGGATCTCAATCATGTAAAGCAGCTCATGAGATCATTGTATTGGAGTAGAGAGAGAGATTAACCACATAGCTACGGTAGAGCCCTCAGCCCCGGGGTGAATTACTCCCTCCTCATCATGGAGACAGCGATGGCGGTGAAGATGGCGGTGGAGACGGCGGTGGAGATGACTCCGGGGGCAATTCCCCGTCCGGCAGGTGCCGGAACAGACTTCTGTCCCCCGAATCTTGATTTGCGATGGCGCTCTGGAATTTTCGGGTCTCGTCTTCTCCGTCGGTGTTTTTAGGTCAGGGACGATTAAATAGGCGAAGAGATGGAGTCGGAGGGGCCACGGGGTGCCCACACCACAGGGGGGCGCCCCCCCTGGGCCGCGCCGGGGTGTGGTGTGGGGCCCCCCTGGCTCCCCTCTCGTCCTTCTCCGGTGCTCTGGAAGCTTCCGGGAATTATAAGGTCCTCGGTCTTGATTTCGTCCGATTCCGAAAATATTTCGTTACTAGGATTTGTCAAACCAAAAACAGCAGACAGGAACTGGCACTTCGGCATCTTGTTAATAGGTTAGTTCCGAAACGCATAAATATGACATATAATGTGTATAAAACATGTAGGTATCATCAATAAAGTAGCATGGAACATAAGAAATTATCGATACGTTGGAGACGTATCAGCATCCCCAAGCTTAGTTCTGCTCGTCCCGAGCAGGTAAAACGATAACAAAGATAATTTCTGAAGTGACATGCCATCATAACCTTGATCATACTATTGTAAAGCACATGAGATAAATGCAGAGATTCGAAGCAATGATGAAGATAATGAGTAAACAAATGAATCATATAACAAAGACTTTTCATGAATAATACTTTCAAGACAAGCATCAATGAGTCTTGCATAAGAGTTAACTCATAAGCAATAAATTCTTAGTAGAAAAGCTTTGAAACAACACAAAGGAAGATATAAGTTTCAGCGGTTGCTTTCAACTTTAACATGTATATCTCATGGATAATTGTCAACACCAAGTAATATAACAAGTGCAATGGGTAAACATGTAAGAATCAATGCACACAATTTACACAAGTGTTTGCTTCTAAGATAGAAAGAATAGGTAAACTGACTCAACAATAAAGTAAAAGAATGGCCCTTCAAAGAGGAAAGCATCGATTGCTATATTTGTGCTAGAGCTTTGATTTTGAAAACATATAGAGAGCATAAAAGTAAAGTTTTGAGAGGTGTTTGTTGTTGTCAACGAATGGTAGTGGGCACTCTAACCCCCTTGCCAAACAAACCTTCAAAGAGCGGCTCCCATTTTATTTTATTTTTGGGTGGCACTCCTTCCAACCTTTCTTTCACAAACCATGGCTAACCGAATCCTCGGGTGCCTGCCAACAATCTCATACCACGAAGGAGTGCCTTTTAATTTTAGTTTTATTATGATGACACTCCTCCCCACCTTTGCTTTCTCAAGCCATGGCTAACCGAATCCTTCGGGTGCCGTCCAACAATCACATACCATGGAGGAGTGTCTATTTTTATTAATTAATTTGGGACTGGGAATCCCATTGCCAGCTCTTTTTGCAAAATTATTGGATAAGCGGATGAAGCCACTAGTCCATTGGTGAAAGTTGCCCAACAAGATTGAAAGATAAACACCACATACTTCCTCATGAGCTATAAAACATTGACACAAATAAGAGGTAATAACTTTTGAATTTGTTTAAAGGTAGCACTCAAGCAATTTACTTTGGAATGGCGGAGAAATACCATGTAGTAGGTAGGTATGGTGGACACAAATGGCATGAATATTGGCTCAAGTATTTGGATGCATGAGAAGTATTCCCTCTCTATACAAGGTTTAGGCTAGCAAGGTTATTTGAAGCAAACTCAAGTATAAAATGGTGCAGCAAGACTCACATATAAACATATTGTAAGCATTATAAGACTTTACATCGTCTCCTTGTTGTTCAAACACCTCAACCAGAAAATATCTAGACTTAGAGAGACCAATCATGCAAACCAAATTTTAACAAGCTCTATGTAATTATTCATTAATGGGTACTAGGTACATGATGCAAGAGCTTAAACAAGATCTATATGAGCACAACAATTGCCAAGTATCACATTATTCAAGACATTATACCAATTACTACATGTAGCATTTCCCGTTTCCAATCATATAACAATTAACGAAGCAGTTTCAACCTTCGCCATGAAAATTAAAAGCTAAGAACACATGTGTTCATACGAACCAGCGGAGCGTGTCTCTCTCCCAAACAATCATTTATTCAAACAAAAACAAAAACAAAAACATACAGACGCTCCAAGTAAAGTACATAAGATGTGACCGAATAAAAATATAGTTTCAAGAGAAGGAACCTGATACTTTGTCGATGAAGAAGGGGATGCCTTGGGCATCCCCAATCTTAGATGCTTGGGTCTTCTTGAAATATGCAGGGATGAACCACCGGGGCATCCCCAAGCTTAGACTTTTCATTCTTCTTGATCGTAGTATATCATCCTCCTCTCTTGACCCTTGAAAACTTCCTTCACACCAAACTTCAAGCAAACTCATTAGAGGGTTAATGCATAATCAAAAATTCACATGTTCAGAGGTGACACAAACATTCTTTTCACTTCTGGACATTGCATAAAGCTACTGGACATTAATGGATCAAAGAAATGAATCCAACATAGCAAAAGAGGCAATGCGAAATAAAAGGCAGAATCTGTCAAAAACAGAACAGTCCGTAAAGACGAATTTAAAGATGGCACCAGACTTGCTCAAATGGAAAAACTCAAAACTAATGAAAGTTGCGTACATATCTGAGGATCACGCTCGTAAATTGGCAGATTTTTTCGAATTTTCTACAGAGGCCTGTGCCCAGATTCGTGACAGACAGCAATGCTGTTTCTGCGCAGCGATCCCAAATATAACATCAACTTTGACATAGAAACTTTACTTGGCACAAAAACATGATAAGGAGAGGTTGCTACAGTAGTAAACAACTTCCAAGACTCAACAAAACAAAAATTGCTGTAGTAAAATAAACACATGGGTTATCTCCCAAGAAGTTCTTTCTTTATAGCCATTAAGATGGGCTCAGCAGTTTTAATGATGCACTCGCAAGAAATAGAAGTTGAAGCAAAAGAGAGCATCAAGAGGCAAATTCAAAACACATTTAAGTCTAACATGCTTCCTATGCATAGGAATCTTGTAAATAAACAAGTTCATGAAGAGCAAAGTAACAAGCATAGGAAGATAAAACAAGTGTAGCTTCAAAAATTTCAGCACATAGAGAGGTGTTTTAGTAACATGAAAATTTTTACAACCATATTTTCCTCTCTCATAATAACTTTCAGTAGCAACATGAGCAAACTCTACAATATAACTATCACATAAAGCATTCTTATCATGAGTCTCATGCATAAAATTATTACTCTCCACATAGGCATAATCAATTTTATTAGTTGTAGTGGGAGCAAATTCAACAAAGTAGCTATCAAATATAGGAGGTATATTGTAATCATAATCAAATTTATCCTCCATAACAGGTGGTAACAAAAGACTACTATCATTATAATCATCATAAATGGGAGGCAAAGTATCATCAAAGTAAATTTTCTCCTCAATGCTTGGGGGACTAAAAATATCATGCTCATCAAAGCCAGCTTCCCCAAGCTTAGAATTTTCCATATCATTAACAACAATGGTGTTCAAAGCATTCATATTAATATGTTCCATGGGTTTTTTAATTTTCGAATCAAACCATCCATGTCTTAAATCAGGAAATAGAATAAAAAGGTCATTGTTGTCCATTATGCCTAACTAGTGTAAACAAGAAACCAAATGTCGCAATTGCAGAGTCTAAAGGAAATAGCTTCGAGTACACACAATGGCGCCAGAAAAGTACTGTTACCTGGAACCGAAGTGTGAGTACCTTTTACCTTTCCTCCCCGGCAACGGCGAAAGTGCTTGATGTCTACGGGAGCTTCTATTCTTGTAGACAGTGTTGGGCCTCCAAGAGCAGAGGTTTGTAGAACAGCAGCAAGTTTCCCTTAAGTGGATTACCCAAGGTTTATCGAACTCAGGGAGGAAGAGGTCAAAGATATCCCTCTCAAGCAACCCTGCAACCACAAAGCAAGAAGTCTCTTGTGTCCCCAACACACCTAATACACTTGTCAGATGTATAGGTGCACTAGTTCGGCGAAGAGATAGTGAAATACAAGTAGTATGGATGTATATGAGTGGTAATAGCAATCTGAATAAAATATGGCAGCGAGTAAACATGCAACAGAACAGTAAATAAACGGTGTTTTCAGTATTGGAAACAAGGCCTAGGGATCATACTTTCACTAGTGGACACTCTCAACATTGATCGCATAATAAATACTTCTTCTCATATGTGCTACATACACTCTTGTTTGATAATGAACATCATTCGTTGCGTAGGATTACACGAACCCTCAATGCCGGAGTTAACAAGCTCCACAACATTCGATATTCATGTTTAAGTAACCTTAGAGCATAATAGATCATTGCAAAATAAACCAAGAACTAACATAGCGCACGCACTGTCCACATTACACTATGAAGGAGGAATAGATCACATCAATACTATCATAATGACAATTAACTCCACGATCTACAAGAGATCATGATCATAGCCTACGACAAGAACCACACGGTGCACACACTAATCACCTTTACACCAAGTAGGAGGAATAGACTACTTTAATAACATCACATGAGTAGCACACAACTAGAGCGATACAAAGCTCATCATATGGATCTCAATCATGTAAAGCAGCTCATGAGATCATTGTATTGGAGTACAGAGAGAGAGATTAACCACATAGCTACGGTAGAGCCCTCAGCCCGAGGGTGAATTACTCCCTCCTCATCATGGAGACAGCGATGGCGGTGAAGATGGCGGTGGAGACGGGTGGAGATGACTCCGGGCAATTCCCCGTCCGGCAGGTGCCGGAACGAGACTTCTGTCCCCGAATCTTGATTTCGCGATGGCGGCGGCTGGAAGGTTTTTCGGGTCTCGTCTTCTCCGTCGGTGTTTTTAGGTCGGGGACGATTAAATAGGCAAAGAGATGGAGTCGGAGGGCCACGGGGTGCCCACACACAGGCGCGCCCCCGGGCCACGCCGGGGTGTGGTGTGGGGCCCCCTGGCTCCCCTCTCGTCCTTCTCCGGTGCTCCGGAAGCTTCCGGGAATTATAAGGTCCTCGGTCTTGATTTCGTCCGATTCCGAAAATATTTCGTTACTAAAAACAGCAGAAAACAGGAACTGGCACTTCGGCATCTTGTTAATAGGTTAGTTCCGGAAAACGCATAAATATGACATATAATGTGTATAAAACATGTAGGTATCATCAATAAAGTAGCATGGAACATAAGAAATTATCGATACGTTGGAGACGTATCAGCAAGCAATGCGATGGATCGAGGTAAACGGGAAAAAACTGATCTAGTCGATTTTATTCCTCACCCGCCCTCCCGTTTGGATGCATGTGCCTATCTGGAGGAGCCCATCAAAGCCAGCTTCCCCAAGCTTAGAATTTTCCATAGCATTAGCAACAATAGTGTTCAAAGCATTCATATTAATATGTTCCATGGGTTTTTTAATTTTCGCATCAAACCATCCATGTCTTAAATCAGGAAATAGAATAAGAAGGTCATTGTTGTCCATTATGCCTAACTAGTGTAAACAAGAAACCAAATGTCGCAATTGCAGAGTCTAAAGGAAATAGCTTCGAGTACTTACAACGGCAGGAAAATAGCTTAGTAGCCGAGATCCGGAGTGTGAGTACCTTTTACCTTTCCTCCCGGCAACGGCGCCAGAAAGTGCTTGATGTCTACGGGTGCTTCTATTCTTGTAGACAGTGTTGGGCCTCCAAGAGCAGAGGTTTGTAGAACAGCAGCAAGTTTCCCTTAAGTGGATTACCCAAGGTTTATCGAACTCGGGGAGGAAGAGGTCAAAGATATCCCTCTCATGCAACCCTGCAACCACAAAGCAAGAAGTCTCTTGTGTCCCCAACACACCTAATAGGTGCACTAGTTTGGCGAAGAGATAGTGAAATACAAGTGGTATGAATGAATATGAGCAGTAGTACGGCGCCAGAAAATAGCTTACTGGCGTGCAGTTGATGGTAGTAATATTGTAGGAAGTAAACATGCAGTAGTAACGCAGCAGTAGTAATTCAGTAAAACAGTAAACAAGCAGCGATAGCAGTATTTAGGAACAAGGCCTAGGGATTAGACTTTCACTAGTGGACACTCTCAACTTTGATCACATAACAGAATAAATGCATACTCTACACTCTCTTGTTGGATGATGAACACATTGCGTAGGATTACACGAACCCTCAATGCCGGAGTTAACAAGCTCCACAATTCAATGTTCATATTTAAATAACCTTAGAGTGCATGAAAGATCGACACGACTAAACCAAGTACTAACTTAGCATGCACACTGTCACCTTCACGCCATGTAGGAGGAATAGATCACATCAATACCATCATAGCAATAGTTAACTTCATAATCTACAAGAGATCATAATCATAGCCTACGCCAAGTACTAACACGAGTGCACACACTGTCACCATTACACCGTGTAGGAGGAATAAAACTACTTTAATAACATCACTAGAGTAGCACATAGATAAATTGTGATACAAAACACATTGCAATCATAAAGAGATATAAATAAGCACTTCACTACGCCATTCATAACAGTGAATAAGTATTCTGTGAAATATAGCCTAAGAGACCCACACGGTGCACACACTGTCACCTTTACACACGTGGGACAAGGAGTCTCCGGAGATCACATAAGTAAAACTCACTTGACTAGCACAATGACATCTAGATTACAAGCATCATCATATGAATCTCAATCATGTAAGGCAGCTCATGAGATTATTGTATTGAAGCACATAGGAGAGAGATGAACCACATAGCTACCGGTACAGCCCCGAGCCTCGATGGAGAACTACTCCCTCCTCATGGGAGCAGCAGCGTTGATGAAGATGACGGTGGAGATGGCAGCGATGTCGATGGAGAAGCCTTCCGGGGGCACTTCCCCGCTCCGGCAGGGTGCCGGAGAGACTCTGTCCCCAGATCTTGGCTTCGCGATGGCGGCGGCTCTGGAAGGTTTCGGGTTTCGTCAACGTAATAGGGTTTCGCGATGGAGGCTTTAAATAGGCGAAGGGGCGGCTCGGAGGGCACGGGGCCACCACACCATAGGCGCGCGGCCCCCCTCCGGCGCGCGGTGTGGTGTGGGGCCCCAGGGCTCCTCTGGCGGCTCTCGTGTTCTGGATGGTTCGGAAAAATAGGAACCTGGGCGTTGATTTCGTCCGATTCCGAGAATATTTCGTTACTAGGATTTCTGAAACCAAAACAGCAGAAAACAGGAACTGGCACTTCGGCATCTCGTTAATAGGTTAGTTCCAGAAAATGCACGAATATGACATAAAGTGTGCATAAAACATGTAGGTATCATCAATAAAGTAGCATGGAACATAAGAAATTATCGATACGTTGGAGACGTATCAGCATCCCCAAGCTTAGTTCTGCTCGTCCCGAGCAGGTAAAACGATAACAAAGATAATTTCTGAAGTGACATGCCATCATAATCTTGATCATACTATTTGTAAACATATGTAATGAATGCAGCGATCAAAACAATGGTAATGACATGAGTAAACAAGTGAATCATAAAGCAAAGACTTTTCATGAATAGTACTTCAAGACAAGCATAAATAAGTCTTGCATAAGAGTTAACTCATAAAGCAATAAATCAAAGTAAAGGTATTGAAGCAACACAAAGGAAGATTAAGTTTCAGCGGTTGCTTTCAACTTATAACATGTATATCTCATGGATATTGTCAACATAAAGTAATATAACAAGTGCAATATGCAAGTATGTAGGAATCAATGCACAGTTCACACAAGTGCTTGCTTCTTAAGGTGGAGGAGATAGGTAAACTGACTCAACAATAAAAGTAAAAGAAAGGTCCTTCAAAGAGGAAAGCATCGATTGCTATATTTGTGCTAGAGCTTTTATTTTGAAAACATCAAGAGAGTATAAAAGTAAAGTTTTGAGAGGTGTTTGTTGTTGTCAACGAATGGTAGCGGGTACTCTAACCCCCTTGCCAGACAAACCTTCAAAGAGCGGCTCCCATTTTATTTTATTTTTGGGTGGCACTCCTTCCAACCTTTCTTTCAAAAACCATGGCTAACCGAATCCTCGGGTGCCTGCAACAATCTCATACCATGAAGGAGTGCCTATTTATTTTAGTTTTATTATGATGACACTCCTCCCCACCTTTGCTTTCTCAAGCCATGGCTAACCGAATCCTTCGGGTGCCGTCCAACAATCACATACCATGGAGGAGTGTCTATTTTTGTTAATTAATTTGGGACTGGGAATCCCATTGCCAGCTCTTTTTGCAAAATTATTGGATAAGCGGATGAAGCCACTAGTCCATTGGTGAAAGTTGCCCAACAAGATTGAAAGATAAACACCACATACTTTCTCATGAGCTATAAAATATTTACACAAATCAGAGGTGATAAATTTTGAATGGTTTAAAGGTAGCACTCAAGCAATTTACTTTGGAATGGCGGAGAAATACCATGTAGTAGGTAGGTATGGTGGACACAAATGGCATAGTGGTTGGCTCAAGGATTTTGGATGCATGAGAAGTAATCCCTCTCGATACAAGGCTTAGGCTAGCAAGGTTATTTGAAACAAACACAAGGATGAACCGGTGCAGCAAAACTCACATAAAAGACATATTGTAAACATTATAAGACTTTACACCGTCTTCCTTGTTGTTCAACCCAATACTAGAAATTATCTAGACCTTAGAGATACCAATTATGCAAACCAAATTTTAGCAAGCTCTATGTATTTCTTCATTAATGGGTGCAAAGTATATGATGCAAGAGCTTAAACATGAGCACAACAATTGCCAAGTATCACATTATCCAAGACATTTTAGCAATTACTACATGTAGCATTTTCCAATTCCAACCATATAACAATTTAACGAAGAGGAAACTTCGCCATGAATATTATGAGCTAAGAACACATGTGTTCATACGAACCAGCGGAGCGTGTCTCTCTCCCACACAAGGATGCACTTATTCAGAGAACTAAGATAACAAAACAAAAATAAAAGCACACACGACGCTCCAAGTAAAGTACATAAGATGTGACCGAATAAAAATATAGTTTCAAGAGAAGGAACCTGATACTTTGTCGATGAAGAAGGGGATGCCTTGGGCATCCCCAAGCTTAGATGCTTGAGTCTTCTTGAAATATGCAGGGATGAACCAGGGGCATCCCAAAGCTTAGAGCTTTCACTCCTCTTGATCATAGTATATCATACTCCTCTCTTGACCCTTGAAAACTTCCTTCACACCAAACTTCAAGTAAACTCATTAGAGGGTGAGTGCAAAATTAATAATTCACACATTCAGAGGTGACACAAACATTCTTTTCACTTCTGGACATTGCATAAAGCTACTGAACATTAATGGATCAAAGAAATTCATCCAACATAGCAAAAGAGGCAATGCGAAATAAAAGGCAGAATCTGTCACAGAACAGTCGTGAAGACGAATTTTAAAATGGCACCAGAATTGCTCAAATGGAAAAACTCAAAACTAATGAAAGTTGCGTACATATCTGAGGATCACGCTCGTAAATTGGCAGATTTTTCAATTTTCTACAGAGACTTGTGCCCAGATTCGTGACAGACAGAACTGTTTCTGCGCAGCGATCCCAAATATAACATCAACTTTAACATAGAAACTTTACTTGGCACAAAAACATGATAAGGAGAGGTTGCTACAGTAGTAAACAACTTCCAAGACTCAACAAAACAAAAATTGCTGTAGTAAAATAAACACATGGGTTATCTCCCAAGAAGTTCTTTCTTTATAGCCATTAAGATGGGCTCAGCAGTTTTAATGATGCACTCGCAAGAAATAGAAGTTGAAGCAAAAGAGAGCATCAAGAGGCAAATTCAAAACACATTTAAGTCTAACATGCTTCCTATGCATAGGAATCTTGTAAATAAACAAGTTCATGGAGAGCAAAGTAACAAGCATAGGAAGATAAAACAAGTGTAGCTTCAAAAATTTCAGCACATAGAGAGGTGTTTTAGTAACATGAAAAATTTTACAACCATATTTTCCTCTCTCATAATAACTTTCAGTAGCAACATGAGCAAACTCAACAATATAACTATCACATAAAGCATTCTTATCATGAGTCTCATGCATAAAATTATTACTCCCCACATAGGCATAATCAATTTTATTAGTTGTAGTGGGAGCAAATTCAACAAAGTAGCTATCATTATTATTCTCATCATCAAATATAGGAGGCATAGTATCATCAAAGTAAATTTTCTCCTCAATGCTTGGGGGACTAAAAATATCATGCTCATCAAAGCCAGCTTCCCCAAGCTTAGAATTTTCCATAGCATTAGCAACAATAGTGTTCAAAGCATTCATATTAATATGTTCCATGGGTTTTTTAATTTCGCATCAAACCATCCATGTCTTAAATCAGGAAATAGAATAAGAAGGTCATTATTGTCCATTATGCCTAACTAGTGTAAACAAGAAACCAAATGTCGCAATTGCAGAGTCTAAAGGAAATAGCTTCGAGTACTTACAACGGCACGGAAAATAGCTTAGTAGCCGAGATCCGGAGTGTGAGTACCTTTTACCTTTCCTCCCGGCAACGGCGCCAGTGCTTGATGTCTACGGGTGCTTCTATTCTTGTAGACAGTGTTGGGCCTCCAAGAGCAGAGGTTTGTAGAACAGCAGCAAGTTTCCCTTAAGTGGATTACCCAAGGTTTATCGAACTCAGGGAGGAAGAGGTCAAAGATATCCCTCTCATGCAACCCTGCAACCACAAAGCAAGAAGTCTCTTGTGTCCCCAACACACCTAATGGGTGCACTAGTTCGGCGAAGAGATAGTGAAATACAAGTGGTATGAATGAATATGAGCAGTAGTACGGCGCCAGAAAATAGCTTACTGGCGTGCAGTTGATGGTAGTAATATTGTAGGAAGTAAACATGCAGTAGTAACGCAGCAGTAGTAATTCAGTAAAACAGATAAACAAGCAGCGATAGCGTATTTAGGAACAAGGCCTAGGGATTAGACTTTCACTAGTGGACACTCTCAACATCACATAACAGAATAAATGCATACTCTACACTCTCTTGTTGGATGATGAACACATTGCGTAGGATTACACGAACCCTCAATGCCGGAGTTAACAAGCTCCACAATTCAATGTTCATATTTAAATAACCTTAGAGTGCATGAAAGATCGACACGACTAAACCAAGTACTAACTTAGCATGCACACTGTCACCTTCACGCCATGTAGGAGGAATAGATCACATCAATACCATCATAGAAATAGTTAACTTCATAATCTACAAGAGATCATAATCATAGCCTACGCCAAGTACTAACACGAGTGCACACACTGTCACCATTACACCGTGTAGGAGGAATAAAACTACTTTAATAACATCACTAGAGTAGCACATAGATAAATTGTGATACAAAACACATTGCAATCATAAAGAGATATAAATAAGCACTTCACTACGCCATTCATAACGTGAATAAGTATTCTGTGAAATATAGCCTAAGAGACCCACACGGTGCACACACTGTCACCTTTACACACGTGGGACAAGGAGTCTCCGGAGATCACATAAGTAAAACTCACTTGACTAGCACAATGACATCTAGATTACAAGCATCATCATATGAATCTCAATCATGTAAGGCAGCTCATGAGATTATTGTATTGAAGCACACAGGAGAGAGATGAACCACATAGCTACCGGTACAGCCCCGAGCCTCGATGGAGAACTACTCCCTCCTCATGGGAGCAGCAGCGTTGATGAAGTTGGCGGTGGAGATGGCAGCGATGTCGATGGAGAAGCCTTCCGGGGGCACTTCCCCGCTCAGGCAGGGTGCCGGAACAGAGACTCCTCCCCCCGATCTTGGCTTCGCGATGGCGGCTCTGGAAGGTTTCGTGGGTTCGTCCAACGTAATAGGGTTTTCGCGACGGAGGCTTTAAATAGGCGGAAGGGCAGCCTCGGAGGGGCCCAGGGCCACCACACCATAGGGCGGCGGCGGCCCCCGCCGCGCCGGGTGTGGTGTGGGGCCCCGGGGCGTCTGGCGGCTCTCGGGTGTTCGGTTCGGGAAAAATAGGAACTCGGGCGTTGATTTCGTCCGATTCCGAGAATATTTCGTTACTAGGATTCTGAAACCAAAAAGCAGGAAAACAGGAACCGGCACTTCGGCATCTCATTAATAGGTTAGTTCCAGAAAATGCACGAATATGACATAAAGTGTGCATAAAACATGTAGGTATCATCAATAAAGTAGCATGGAACATAAGAAATTATCGATACGTTGGAGACGTATCAGGGTCATGGGAACAGCGTTCACAGCTACACCTCCCGAAGGAACTCCAAGGCAAAATAGTCCACGACCCACGACAGCAGTGGAAGATCCACCAAGGACAAGTGGAGCAAGGGATACGACGGCACAAGCAAGGGTGGATAGAGCGCGACAAGAAAGAAGAGAACATCGGCAGTCACCAGAAGTCGCCGATGAAGATATGTGCAGGTTACCGTGCTTTATGAGACGAGTTCGGAAAACTCGAGTCCCAAAAGGGTTTAAGTTACCCGAAATTTCAAGAAATTCGACGGCCTACAGGATCCCGAGGATTGGCTCGTTGATTACCTCGAGATGGTGAAGTTGATAGGCGGAACCAGAGCAACAGCCATGCAAAGCATCCAAGTACATTTGAGTGTTGCCGCGCGATCTTGGATAAAGAAACTTCCCCCAGGTTCCATCGACAGCTGGGATAGTTTCGAGGATATCTTCGTAAGGAACTTCCGATCCACCTGCAAGAAACCCGCGTCATTGGAAGAGCTGAGGGCGTGCAGGCAGAAACACGACGAATCAATGAGAAAATATATACAGAGGTGGAACATTATTAAAAACTCGGCAGAGGATATATCTGACGAGAGAGCAATAGACGCGTTCGTGGCAGGAATTCGACGGGGAGATTTCGTCGAAGACTTAGGAAGAACCAACCCTAAAACAATATCAGCATTGATGGAGATAGCAAATAAGTGGGCAGATGGAGAAGATGCGATATACAACAAGCGACATAGGTCGCCAGAAGAGGACCGCGGTCGAAATTTTCAAAATAGAAGGCGATTTTCTCGCCAGTTCTACAATAATGATGCTCCTGGCCACATATCGGCTGGTTTCCGAGGAAACTCTGGAGGGAATAGTCGAGATGACTACCAAAGGAGTAATGAGCAACAAGGCGACAATAGAGGTGATTTCCGTGGTAACAGGCAAAATAGTGGACCAAGGTTTCAGAGACCTTATGTGTCTCCCGAAGATATGATGAACGGGCCATGTCAGATGCACTTCTATCTCGACAATAATGGAAAGAGGGACATCTCCAAAAGACTGCGCAATTTTCAAGCAATGTTGCGAGCCGCAGGAATTGCAAATGCCCAAGCAACGAACAGAAACCCCCAGGGGCCAAGGAGTGAGATCCACCTCCCACCTCCTCCCGCAATTACGGACGAAAATCGGCACCAGCTCAGAATAGCGGCAGCACCACATCCACCTCCATATGTTGACCCCAACTCCAATGGTGCGGTCTCAATGATTCAGAAAGCTAGGCCATCTAACAGGGCGCAGAAAGTAATCTCGCGGCAAGTGTTCATGGCAGAGAAGATGCCTCCACCAACAGTCGAGTACCTAAATTGGTCGGGACAAGACATTGGCTTCACAATTGCGGATCATCCGCAGCAAGTTCCTCGACCAGGGCAATCTGCACTTATCTTACCCGCAGTAATCGCTGGTTTTGATGTGTCGAGAGTTTTTATAGATGGTGGCAGCAGCTTAAACCTTATGTATGCAGATACATTGAGGAAGATGAACATATCCCTGGCAAATCTAAAACCAACTGATACACGTTTCCATGGGATCACGCCAGAGAAGCCAAGTTATCCATTGGGCAAGATCAATCTCGACGTTCAGTTTGCGACCCGAGAAAACTACAGGATAGAGAACCTAGAGTTCGAAGTCGTGGATTTCCCGTCGCAATATCATGCTTTGTTGGGACGACCAGCATATGCCAGGTTTATGGCGGTACCTCATTACACGTACTTATTGTGGAGGTTGCCTGGACCTAAGGGACCAATCACAATCAAGGGAAGTTTCGCGCTGGCTGATAAGTGCGACAAAGATTTTCATCGACTGTCAGAAACTTTCGGGATGCAAGCAGAATATATGGCGCCAAGGCTCACTGATTATGACGTGTTGCCAGACACAGGGAGGCCACTCAGGGAACCAACTTTTAATGCTGCTAAGGATTCAAAAGAGGTGCAAATCCACCCGACGGACCCGAAGAAAACGACGTCCGCAACAAATATGGACCTCGCATAGGAAAGCGCGCTCGTCGAGTTCCTCCGTGAGCACTGGAAAATCTTCGCATGGTGTCCAGCTGACATGCCAGGAGTACCCGGGGAACTTGCCGAGCACCACCTAAACTTGGATCCTATTGCGAGATCAATCAAACAACCTTTGCGGCCTTTTTCGGAACCAAACCGCAAAGCTATGCTATCAGAAATAGATCGACTCAAGGATGCTGGTTTTATCAAAGAGATATCTACAGAAGCCACGTGGGTAGCTAACCCAGTGATGGTGCCGAAGAAAAACACGAAAGTCCTTCGCATGTGTGTCGACTTTACGTGTCTCAATAAACATTGTCCCAAGGATCACTTCCCCCTCCCAAGGATCGATCAAATCATCGACTCCACGGCAGGATGTGAACGTCTTTCCTTCTTGGACGCGTACTCTGGTTACAACCAAATCAGATTAAAAGAAGATGATGAAGCCAAGACAGCGTTCATAACACCTTACGGCGTATTCTGCTATAGAACAATGCCCTTTGGTCTGAAAAACGCGGGAGCAACATATCAGCGGATGATGCAGAAGTGCCTTGCAACACAGATTGGGAAAAATGTACAAGTCTACATTGACGATGTCGTCATAACATCAAAAAAGGGGACAACGCTGATCGAGGATTTGAAAGAAACCTTCGACAACCTCGACAAGTTCTGCCTTAAGTTGAACCCGACAAAGTGCTCTTTTGGTGTTCCCGCAGGAGAACTTCTCGGGTTCTTAGTATCAGCAAGAGGGATCGAAGCCAATCCAGAGAAAATACAGGCCATCGTAACAATGAGGAAGCCGACAAAGTTGAAAGAAATACAACAGCTGACGGGGCGAGTCGCAGCTTTAAGCAGATTCGTCGCCAGGCTGGGAGAAAAGGCACTGCCGTTCTATGCATTGATCAAACAAGGGAGAAATTTCAATGGAACGAGGAAGCAGATAGAGCTTTCGAAAATCTTAAGCGCACAATTTCGACACCACCAATATTGGTGGCGCCTAAAGAGAAGGAACCCCTCTGCTATACATCGCAGCCACGCCTCAGGTGGTCAGCACGGCTCTGGTAGTCGAGAGAGAGGAAGAAGGAAAGCTCCATGGAGTACAGAGGCCAGTATATTTCATCAGTGAAGTACTGTCGCCTTCAAAACAGCGGTACCCGCAGTACCAGAAGCTGGCGTATGGAGTGTTTACAACGGCAAGAAAATTGCGACACTATTTTTCGGCACACCCGATAATAGTGTTCAATGAGGCTCCTCTGTCAAATATATTAAACAACCCAGAAGCTACGGGTCGTGTCTCCCTTTGGGGAATAGAGCTTTCCCCTCGGGACATCACGTATGAAAAAAGAAAGGCAATAAAGTCGCAAATTTTACCAGATTTCATCGCAGAGTGGATGGAGCTACAAAATACGGGGCCTCCAGATTTATCGAGAACCTGGACTATGAACTTTGATGGGTCCAAAAGGTTAGAAGGCGCTGGAGCAGGCGTGATACTAGATATCACCTGAAGGCGACAAGCTGAAGTATGTCCTACGGATGACGTTCCCAAACGCGTCTAACAATGAAGCAGAATATGAAGCTCTCATACACGGGATGAAGATGGCGAAAGCTTGCGGTGCAACCCGATTGAAAATCTTCGGTGACTCACAATTGGTGGCACAGCAGGTTATGAATCAATGTGATGCAATCAACGAGAGTATGATGGCATACAAGGAGATGTATAATGAGCTAGAAAAGTTGTTTGATGGATGCGAGGTAAATCACATCAGCAGATTGAGCAATGATGAAGCGATGTTCTCGCAAATATCGGGTCGCAATGTCTCGCGATTCCTCCAGGCGTGTTTTGGGAAGAAATAAGCGAGAGATCAACAAAGCCAATGAAACCCAAGAAGAAGGAGAAGGATGAAAAACCCTCGGGTGTTACAAAAGAATCACTGGAAGAAGACGAGGACCATGAGCTAGTCATGATGGTGCAAACTCCATGGATGCAGGCATATATATCTTACATCTTAAGGAAAACAATACCCGACGATCCAGTTGAAGCAAGGCGAATAATTAGACGTTCTAAAGCCTTTACTGTGGTCAAAGGGGAGTTGTACAAGCGAAGTATTTCAGGTGTGCTCCAGAGATGCGTCACACCCGAAGAAGGGAGGATAATCCTGAAAGATGTACACGAAGGAATATGCGGGCATCATGCAAGCAGTCGAGCTATTGCGGCCAAGGTTTTCAGAGCAGGATTTTATTGGTTAACAGCAATTGAGGACGCAAAGGAAATAGTGCGAACTTGCGACGCGTGCCAGAGATTCGCCGCAAAACCTCACTCTCCGGCAGCAGAATTGATGCCAATCCCATTGTCTTGGCCCTTTGCTCAATGGGGTCTCGATATGGTGGGAAAATTACACAAAGCTTCGCCAGGAGGATATGAGTATATGCTCGTTGCTGTCGACAAATTTACCAAGTGGATAGAAGCAAAGCCGATAAATTCACCGGACGGCGCATCGGCAATCAAGTTCGTGAAGAGCATTGTTTTTCGATTTGGGGTCCCTCATAGCATCGTCACAGACAATGGCAGTAATTTCACATCCAAGGAGTTCAAAGCGTACTACGCAGAAGTGGGCATTAAATTGAGTTTTGCGTCGTGCACATCCACAGACCAACGGTCAAGTCGAGAAAGCCAATGGTATCATCTGCAACGGTATCAAGCCTGTTAGGTCCATTGGAAAAGCTCGACATACTTGGCCGGAGGAGCTGCCAAGTGTGTTATGGAGTATCCGAACAACACCAAATACGGCGACGTGGGAGACGCCGTTCTTCCTGGTCCATGGAGCTGAAGCAGTACTGCCGATAGAAATAGAGCATGATTCCCCAAGAGTTACAGAATATGATGAAGAAACTTTCAGAAGAGCTTTGGAGGATGATGTCGACGCACTTCATGAGGCTAGAGATGAATTACTGTAACGAGTCGCCAAATACCAACAGGACCTGAAAAACTACCACAGTCGACGATTGCGACCAAGATCTTTTCAAGTTGGAGACTTGGTTTTACGACTCAATCAAAAAAGTCATGAAAAACTCGAGTCACCATGGCTTGGACCTTACATCGTCACAGAGGTAATTGAAGGAGGAGCATACAGAATCAAGGACAAGAAGACGGGGATTGCTGAGCCAAATCCTTGGAACGTGGCGCAGCTCAGGCGTTTTTACGCTTAGAAGCCAAAATATAGTCTCCTTTGTAAACATACAATGTACTGAAACGCCCGCGAGTTTTCAGACGCACTCTTTTCCTTTTTCGGGGCACCGAGTGGGGCCGGGAAAGGTTTTTAATGAGGCGGGCTCGCGGTGCTGCAATATAATAAAGATAGTGGAATTATATATCTTTTCGACAGGCTCGGGGGCTTTCCACCCAGAAGATACAATATATATATACACAATGTCGACAAATACAACTTGCAAAATATCTCGCCTTGGTATAAAGTACCTCGCCAAAATAAAAAGGTGTCGCCAAATAGTGATCAACATAAAGCTCGGGGGCTCGCGCCCGCAAAAATAGTACACTCAATATAATTTATCTTGCCTTGGGACAACCTCGCATTATAAAAAGAAAACATCGCCATCAAAACGCCCGGGGGCTTGACATTGAAAAACAAAAATCTAGTGACTTTACAATATAGATTATGTCTACAACACACAAGATACAATTCTTGGGGCAACAAATCTTCAAGAGTTGCCCAGTATATTATCTATCGTCAACCGTTCATTATTTATAGCGCGAGTGCTATGTTCAGCATAGCTGCTGATGGCGTGTAACTCACACGTTCGTTGGGAACCCCAAGAGGAAGGTATGATGCGCACAGTAGCAAGTTTTCCCTCAGAAAGAAACCAAGGTTTAATCGAACCAGGAGGAGCCAAGAAGCACGTTGAAGGTTGATGGTCGCGAAATGTGATGCGGCGCAACCAGGGATTCCGGCGCCAACGAGGAACCTGCACAACACAACCCAAGTACTTTGTCCCAACGAAACAGTGAGGTTGTCAATCTCACCGGCTTGCTGTAACAAAGGATTAAACGTATCGAGTGGAAGATGTTTGCAAAGAAAACAGTAAAACAAATAGATTGTATGCTATGTAAAGAATAGGACCGGGGTCCACAGTTCACTAGAGGTGTCTCTCCCATAAGATAAAGCATGTTGGGTGAACAAATTACAGTCGGGCAATTGACAAATAGAGAAAGGCATAACAATGCATATACATGACATGGTAAATATAGTGAGATTTAATCCGGGCATTACGACAAAGAACATAGACCGCCATCCAACTGCATCTATGCCTAAAAAGTCCACCTTCAGGTTATCGTCCGAACCCCCTCCAGTATTAAGTTGCAAAGCAACAGACAATTGCATTAAGTATGGTGCGTAATGTAATCAACAACTACATCCTTAGACATAGCATCAATGTTTTATCCCTAGTGGCAACAGCACATCCACAACCTTAGAACCTTCTGTCACGATCCCAGATTCAATGAAGGCATGAACCCACTATCGAGCATAAATACCCCCTCTTGGAGTTAAGAGCAAAAACTTGGCCAGAGCCTCTACTAATAACGGAGAGCATGCAAGATCATAAACAACACATAAACAATAGATTGATAATCACCATAATCATAGTACTCTCTATCCATCGGATCCCGACAAACACAACATATAGTATTACGGATAGATGATCTTGATCATGTTAGGCAGCTCACAAGATCCAACAATGAAGCACAACAAGGAGAAGACGACCATCTAGCTACTGCTATGGACCCATGGTCCAGGGGTGAACTACTCACTCATCACTCCGGAGGCGATCATGGCGATGAAGAGTCCTCCGGGAGATGAATCCCCTCTCGGCGGTGCCGGAGGAGACGATCTCCAGAATCCCGAGATGGGATTCGCGGCGGCGGCGTCTCTGTAAGGTTTTCCGTATCGTGGCTCTCGATGGGGGTTTCGACGGAAGCTTTAAGTAGGCGGAGGGTCAACGCGAGGGGCCACACGAGGGGCCAGGGGATAGGTCGGCGCGGCCAGGGCTGGGCCGCGCCGGCCACCCCCCTGGCCTCCTCGTGGCCCCACTTTGTTAGGTCTTCGGTCTTCTGGAAGCTTCGTGCAAAAATAGGACCCTGGGCGAAAGTTTCGTCAATTCCGAGAATATTTCTTTACTAGGATTTCTGAAACCAAAAACAGAAAACAGCAACTGGCTCTTCGGCATCTTGTTAATAGGTTAGTTCCAGAAAATGCATAAATATGACATATAATGTGCATAAAACATGTAGGTATCATCAATAAAGTGGCATGGAACATAAGAAATTATCGATACGTTGGAGACGTACACTACAAGAAAAGTTCTGATAGACAACGTCTCAAAATCGTCCGCTAAGGGGTATTTTTCGTCGCCTATGGGCCTAACCCGACGATATGGGTTCCGTTGTGGAAACTGCGTCAGGCAAAGTCCAACGACGATTTTTTCGGTCCGTCGCGCTTGGGCGCCCTTCCGCCTGAAAATCGGACCGTTGCGGAAGTGTTTTCGGGAGCCCGTTGACTGCTGACGTCATGCAAACTGACACGTGGCAGTTAACGGCGTTAACCGGCTGAAACCCCGTGGTAGATGGTAGGCCCACACGAGGCCTGCCACGTCTTAAGCGGGCCGGGCAGATGACATAGTTTGACCGGTCAACTATATAGCTGGGCCGGTCCATTAGTTACGTGGGCCGGGCCTAACCTCTAATGTTGACTGGTCAAAAGTTAAATGGGCCGGCCCATTTAACATGTGGGGTCCACCTTACAGCAACTGGGCCGGCCCAAGAAGCAAGTGGGCCGGGCCAAAAACACAGGTGGGTCCCACTTTCCTGTTAAAAGGCCGGCCCATTTAGTGTGTGGGGTCCACCGTATAGCAAGTGGGCCGGCCCAACAAGCTAGTGGGCCGGGCCAAAAACACAGGTGGGTCCCACTTTCCTGTTAAAGGGCCGGCCCATTTAGTGTGTGGGGTCCACCATATATCAAGTGGGCCGGCCCAACAAGATAGTGGGCCGGGCCAAAAACACAGTGGGACCCATCTTCCTGTTAAAGGGCCGGCCCATTTAGTATGTGGGGTCCACAATATAGCAAGTGGGCTGGCCCACCAAGATAGTGGGCCGGGCCAAAAACACATGTGGGTCCCACATTCCTGTTAATGGGCCGGCCCATTTGGTATGTGGGGTCCACCATGTAGAAAGTGGGCCGGCCCAACGAGATAGTGGGCCGGCCAAACACAGGTGGGTCCCACCATCCTATTAAAGGGCCGGCCCATTTGGTGTGTGGGGTCCACCATATAGAAAGTGGGCCGGCCCATTTGGTATGTGGGGTCCACCATCTAGAAAGTGGGCCGGCCCAACAAGATAGTGGGCCGGGTCAAAACACAGGTCCCACCTTCCTATTAAAGGGCCGGCCCATTTACCATGTGGGACCACCATAGAGCAAGTGGGCCGGCCCAATAAGCATGTGGAGCCCACTATCGTGTAACCGGGCCGGCCTACTAAAGAAGTGGGCCGGCCCAAAATGAAAGTGGGTCCCACACTACTGTAAGTGGGCCGGCCCAATCTGTTGTAGGGCCCTACTTGTTTGACTAGTCAACTTGCATTAAATTTCATGAGCCTAAAATCTGATTTCAATGATACACACAATTACATACACAAATAAAACAAATAGGAAAATTACAAGGCAATTAATGTGCCCAAATAAAAAAATTACATAGAATCATTGAGGACTTCTATTAGCATCATCAATAACACGTTGACATTTGGCAATCGCCTTGATTGAATCTTGTGTACTCTTTGTCAACATATCAGCTACAGATCTTAAAGCAGCAATACCATGTCTTTTATAAAGTACAGCCTTGAGATATTTACTGTCTGATGAAAGAAATGGTCTAGGTTGACGGCTATGAGAAGATGCATCAGAAGAAAGATCAGAACTTTTTGTGGGCCTCACAGTTAATGAAGATTGCTTCATCACAACTGCATTCTGATAATAATGCAAAAAGAGTTAAACGATGAACTATGCAAACATTTATTATGCAATGTAGATATAAGATAATAACAAGTTGCATAAATAAGACATGTATGGAACTTGTACTAAGCACAAACTTACATCATAATGTTGCACAGGGTCGCTACAGATCCTTTTTTGGCGACTATCTTCTAATGATGACTGCTTCATTAAAACTGCATTCTGGTAACATTGTAAACATAGTTACAACAATTAACTATTCAAACATGTATTACGCAATGTAGAGATCAGATAACAGCATGTAGCAGAAATAAGCACAAGATAAGATAAGATGCATGTACTAAGCACATACTGGCTCACTGCAGGTCCTTCTCTTGCGTGCACTAGTCGTGGTCAACATGCCTATCATTTTAGGTTCAGCCATCAAGTGAAATGCTAATCCTCCTGCTCCATTGTCCTTAATCTGTGTTTAGATATCACATTTAAGACCAAGTCAGCTGGTTTCAAATAACAAAAAACTTGAGCTGCCAAATGAATAAGCCAATAGTTACCAGATATCAAATTAAAACCAACTAGATGTTGCTTTGCATGAGATACGAATTTCAGACATTCAGATTTAGAGTAGGGTAATGCCAAGGTTTTACACATAAAGTAAACTGGCATTAAGAATGACCAAATGTCAGGTTCAAATCACCCTCGAAGTTTCTCCAAGACAAGCATATCAAATAGGCAGAAACATAGTAAAGCATGAATGGCATTGCTATGGCAGGGTTCCAAGTGTTAATCTCTTGCATAAGGAACAATGCATATAGGTTATAGATAATAACGGAAGTAAACTGCCAAAATTACCAACCACGAACTCAGATTCCAACCTTACCTAGCGTCCCCGCTGTTAATGTTGGATGTTCTAATAAGTGGTTCGCATGATCAATCCCAAGGAAAAATAACATTGACAAGTCAGTCTACGATAATACAAAGACCAGACATGCACGCAGCAATAACTATATAAGCTAAAGACGAGGTATAAGAGCAAGCAGATTGGAAATGCACATAGCATGATTATAAAAGCAGTGTGAGAATAGCAGACACGAGAAAACAGCTAGCGGTGAGCTAATGACGTGGTATAAGAACAAGCAGATTGGAAATGCCCATAGCACGACTATAAAAGCAGTGCGACAATAGCATGCAGTACAAAAACAGTTGGCAGCAAATGAATGGGTACAAGGCTATAAATATGTGGATGCACACAGGTGTCAGTAGAATGAACAGGATGGTAGCGACCGGATAATGCTTTTGTACTGTACAACATTTAAACAAACTTCATGCGAAGCAACACATCAAGAAAGTTAACGGCATATGAGATCTGCAAATAACTACACAAAACATGGCTAAAGAAACACCGCGATCTAACGGGCCAGCGTACTAACCAAGCTGCGGCGGGGTGGACGGGGGCGGCAACTTGCATTCCAGCGGCGGCGAACGCGGGAGACGATGAATCGACCATGTTTCAGTAGAAGCGGGCGTTAGTGAAGCAGATCTGGTTGGCTGGCAAGGTATTCGGTGAAGTTGATACAGCCGCTGCGGCGAGGTAGTCGGTGGCGAGGTCGGCGGTGAAGCAGATCCGTCGGTGGCGAGGTCGGCGGTGAAGCAGATCCGTCGGTGGCGAGGTCGGCGGTGAAGCAGATCCGTCGGTGACGAGGGCGGCGGGGGAGCGGATCAGGTGGGTGGACAGCCAACACGATCAAGGCTACGCTGTGGAGGAGTATGCCGGCGGCGAAGCAGATCTAGTACTGTAGAGAGTCAGAGCTTTGGCTTGTGAGAGTATTTTTGAGCTAATGGGGCGAATGGTTGGTGGGTGGGTGTGGGCCTGTGGGGAGGGTTCGGGATCTAGGCAAGATATTTCATTGTTACCGAATGAGCCCTCCATGGTCGGTGGGTTGTAGCTTCCGGACCAGGGTTAAAAGGGTAAAACTGGTCACGGGATTTTCGAATGGATGCGGCGGGATGATTTGGCGCGTGGCCGAAATTTTCAGTTTCAAGCTACAGTACGAGCAGAACGACAAAAATAATGTTCTTCCCCAGGGAGCTCTCATTTCTTCCTCTTCTCTTTCTCTCTCGAGTCTCTCCCACTCCCCCGGCTCCTCTCCCCCTTCTCTCCGGCGGCCTCGCCGGCCGGAGACGAGGCCGACTTCTCTCTGTATATTGTACACCCTCCGAACTAAATTAATTGATTCAACTTTCCTTAGACGTGTATGTATCTAGAGTAAAAACATGTGTGGATACATCCATATTTAGATAAGCAAAGTTGAGTCAGCTAATTTGGATCCGAGGGAGTTAGTGTTGTTGTAAGCTTAGATCCAGTGTTTCCCATGAGCAGAATGGCGCAATGGAGTCGGGGATCTCGTCATCGGCTTCAGATCTGGCCTATGGTGAATCTGGCGGATCTTGCCGGCCAAACCCCGATCTGGTGCCATCAATGTGATGGCGCTAACGGTGAGGCTTGCTTTGGTCAGTGCTTCAGATCTGGCCAATGGGGAAGTCAAGCTGCTAAAGTTCACAAGCTCGGGGCATACGACGGCGTCATCCGTCTTGCCCGTGCACATCTTGGACTTTCAGCGACCCTTCTCAGAGCCAATATGCCGTTGCTGAGGCCCTTCTTCTCCTTCGTCCTGGCGACTACCGGCGACACCGTCCCAAGTGGTGCGTCCCCGGCGACGGAGTTGCTGGAAAGGATGCGGAGCAGAGATCTGATGTGCGGTCCAGAAGGACTCGATTGATTTTCTTCTATATGTTTTGGGGTCCTTTTTGTAAAGTTGCAGGTTCTATTAGTTATTGTCTAGTACTTTTGGTCCTCTATGTAATTTTTTGGACTAGTTTCCATTGGCACTGATAAACTTGAATTTTGACAAGTTCACGAGGGAAAAAATTCCTTTGCACATATGGCCTATCATGTATAAACATTCTTGAGATTTAAACTATATGTAATGTGCCATGCATTAACCCTAAACCATATATATGTAACTAACCCTAGCTGATCAAACCCTACTTAATTAAAACAAATAACCCTAAACTATACGCATGCACTTTATGCGCAAAGGCGCGGGTGCCTCTAATAATGTGTGTGCGCACTCGATCGATGATCCCTAAACCTTATACAACCCTGAAACCCTAATCCCTAATCCCTAAACCCTAAACACTAAACCCTAGACCCTAAACCCTAACCCTAACCCTAAACCCTAATTAAACCCTATATATAGGCCAACGACACTTAATTGTGCATCAAGCAGGCCAGGGGTGCCTCGCGGTCCTCTAATTAAATTAAATGTGCCATGCATTAACCCTAAACCATATATATGTAACTAACCATAGCTAATCAACCCTACTTAATGAAAACACATAACCCTAAACTATACTAGCTAGCTGCTATAACCCGATCTAATAAAAACATGCTCTATATATAGCAGCTAGCTAGCAAACCGTAGATTAACACCAATTAATATATACATGGCCTATATCGATCATGTTGTATAACATATCCCTGAGATTCATTAATTAATTATATAATTATCGTGATAAATTAATTAACTTTAATTTTGACAAGTTCTCTCGAATGAAAACACATTTGATTAAGTTGCCTCATAATATATATATATATATATAATTAGTGTGCATGCATGGCCTACCATGCATTCGTGCATATATTTTAATGTATATTTGAACATATTCTTGGGGATTTCAATCTCTCTCTCTCGATCATCTATATATCGTTGGTGGCCAAAAAACACACATATATATATATGCATGCAATTTATGCGTAAAGGCGCGGGTGCCTCTAATAATGTGTGTGCGCACTCGATCGATGATCCCTAAACCTTAAACAACCCTAAAACCCCTAAATCCCTAATCCCTAAACCCTAAACACCCTAAACACTAAACCCTAAACCCTAGACCCTAAACGTACCCTAACCCTAACCCTAAACCCTAGCTAATCCTAAACCCCAATTAAACCCTATGTATATGCCAACGACACTTAATTGTGCATCGATCGAGCGGGTCATGGGTGCCTCGCGATCCTCTAATAAAATTAAATGTGCCATGCATTAACCATAAACCATATATATGTAACTAACCCTAGCTAATCAACCCTACTTAATTAAAACACATAACCCTAAACTATACTAGATATAACCCGATCTAATAAAAACATGCTCTATATATAGCAGCTAGCTAGCAAACCGTAGATTAACACCAATTAAAATATACATGGCCTATATCGATCATGTTGTATAACATATCCCTGAGATTCATTAATTAATTATATAATTATCGTGATAAATTAATTAACTTGAACTTTGACAAGTTCTCTCGAATGAAAACACATTTGATTAAGTTGCCTCATAATATATATATATAATTAGTGTGCATGCATGGCCTACAATGCATTCGTGCATATATTTTAATGTATATTTGAACATATTCTTGGGGATTTCAATCTCTCTCTCTCTCGATCATCTATATATCGTTGGTGGCCCAAAAAACACACATATATATGCATGCAATTTATGCGTAAAGGCGCGGGTGCCTCTAATAATATAATGTGTGTGCGCACTCGATCGATGATCCCTAAACCTTAAACAACCCTAAAACCTTAAAATCCCTAATCCCTAAACCCTAAACACCCTAAACACTAAACCCTAAACCCTAGACCCTAAACATACCCTAACCCTAACCCTAACCCTAACCCTAAACCCTAGCTAATCCTAAACCCCAATTAAACCCTCTGTATAGGCCAACGACACTTAATTGTGCATCGATCGAGCGGGTCATGGGTGCCTCGTGATCCTCTAATAAAATTAAATGTGTCGTGCATTAACCCTAAACCATATATATGTAACTAACCCTAGCTAATCAACCCTACTTAATTAAAACACATAACCCTAAACTATATATACTAGCTAGCTGCTATAACCCGATCTAATAAAAACATGCTCTATATATAGCAGCTAGCTAGCAAACCGTAGATTAACACCAATTAAAATATACATGGCCTATATCGATCATGTTGCATAACATATCCCTGAGATTCATTAATTAATTATATAATTATCGTCATAAATTAATTAACTTGAACTTTGACAAGTTCTCTCGAATGAAAACACATTTGATTAAGTTGCCTCATAATATATATATAATTAGTGTGCATGCATGGCCTACAATGCATTCGTGCATATATTTTAATGTATATTTGAACATATTCTTGGGGATTTCAATCGATCTCTCTCTCTCGATCATCTATATATCGTTGGTGGCCCAAAAAACACACATATATATGCATGCAATTTATGCGTAACGGCGCGGGTGCCTCTAATAATGTGTGTGCGCACTCGATCGATGATCCCTAAACCTTAAACAACCCTAAAACCTTAAATCCCTAATCCCTAAACCCTAAACACTAAACCCTAAACCCTAGACCCTAAACGTACCCTAACCCTAACCCTAAACCCTAGCTAATCCTAAACCCCAATTAAACCCTATGTATAGGCCAACGACACTTAATTGTGCATCGATCGAGTGGGTCATGGGTGCCTCGTGATCCTCTAATAAAATTAAATGTGCCATGCATTAACCCTAAACCATATATATGTAACTAACCCTAGCTAATCAACCCTACTTAATTAACACACATAACCCTAAACTATACTAGCTAGCTATAACCCGATCTAATAAAAACATGCTCTATATATAGCAGCTAGCTAGCAAACCGTAGATTAACACCAATTAAAATATACATGGCCTATATCGATCATGTTGTATAACATATCCCTGAGAATCATTAATTAATTATATAATTATCGTGATAAATTAATTAACTTGAACTTTGACAAGTTCTCTCGAATGAAAACACATTTGATTAAGTTGCCTCATAATATATATATAATTAGTGTGCATGCATGGCCTACAATGCATTCGTGCATATATTTTAATGTATATTTGAACATATTCTTGGGGATTTCAATCGATCTCTCTCTCTCTCTCGATCATCTATATATCGTTGGTGGCCCAAAAAACACACATATATACGCATGCACTTGATGCGTAAAGGCGCGGGTGCCTCTAATAATGTGTGTGCGCACTCGATCGATGATCCCTAAACCTTAAACAACCCTAAAACCCTAATCCCTAATCCCCTAAACCCTAAACACCCTAAACACACTAAACCCTAGACCCTAAACACCCTAAACACTAAACCCTAAACCCTAGACCCTAAACACCGTAAACCCTAAACCATAAACCCTAAACCCTAAACCCTAAACCCTAAACCCTAAAACCCTAAACCCTAAACACTAAACCCTAAACCCTATAAACACCCTAAACACTAATTAAAACCTAAACCCTAGACCCTAAACACTAAACCCTAAACCCTAGACCCTAAACACCGTAAACACTAAACCCTAAACACTAATTAAACCCTAAACCATAGACCCTAAACACTAGACCCTAAACCCTAGACCCTAAACACCCTAAACACTAAACCCTAGACCCTCTAAACACAGTAAACACTAAACCCTAAACCCTAGACCCTAGCTAAACACCCAAAACACTAAACCCTAAACCCAGCTAGCTAACCCTAAACCCTAATTAAACCCTATATATATAGGCCAACGACACTTAATTGTGCATCAAGCAGGGGTGCCTCGCGGTCCTCTAGTTAAATTAAATGTGACATGCATTAACCCTAAACCATATATATATAACTAACCCCTAGCTAATCAAACCCTAGTTAATTAAAACACATAACCCTAAACTATACTAGCTATAACCCGATCTAATAAAAACATGCTCTATATATAGCATGCAGCTAGCTAGCAAAAACGGTAGATTAAAACCAATTAATATATACATGGCCTATATATCGATCATATGTTGTATAACATCTCCCTGAGATTCATTAATTAATTATATAATTATCGATGATAAATTAATTAACTTGAATTTTGACAAGTTCTCTCGAATGAAAACACATTTGATTAAGTTTCCTCATAATATATATATAATTAGTGTGCATGCATGGCCTACCATGCATGCATTAATTCGTGCATATATTTTAATATATATTTGAACATATTCTTGGGGATTTCAATCTCTCTCTCTCGATCATCTATATGTCGTTGGTGGCCAAAAAACACACACATATACGCATGCACTTTATGCGCAAAGGCGCGTGTGCCTCTAATAATGTGTGTGCGCACTCGATCGATGATCCCTAAACCTTAAACAACCCTAAAACCCTAATCCCTAATCCCCTAAACCCTAAACACCCTAAACACACTAAACCCTAGACCCTAAACACCCTAAACATGTACTAAACCCTAAACCCTAGACCCTAAACACCGTAAACCCTAAACCATAAACCCTAAACCCTAAACCCTAAACCCTAAACCCTAAACCCTAAACCCTAAACCCTATAAACACCCTAAACACTAATTAAACCCTAAACCCTAGACCCTAAACACTAAACCCTAAACCCTAGACCCTAAACACCGTAAACACTAAACCCTAAACCCTAAACACCCTAAACACTAATTAAACCCTAAACCATAGACCCTAAACACTAGACCCTAAACCCTAGACCCTAAACACCCTAAACACTAAACCCTAGACCCTCTAAACACAGTAAACACTAAACCCTAAACCCTAGACCCTAGCTAAACACCCAAAACACTAAACCCTAAACCCAGCTAGCTAACCCTAAACCCTAATTAAACCCTATATATATAGGCCAACGACACTTAATTGTGCATCAAGCAGGCCAGGGGTGCCTCGCGGTCCTCTAGTTAAATTAAATGTGACATGCATTAACCCTAAACCATATATATATAACTAACCCCTAGCTAATCAAACCCTAGTTAATTAAAACACATAACCCTAAACTATACTAGCTATAACCCGATCTAATAAAAACATGCTCTATATATAGCATGCAGCTAGCTAGCAAAAACGGTAGATTAAAACCAATTAATATATACATGGCCTATATATCGATCATATGTTGTATAACATCTCCCTGAGATTCATTAATTAATTATATAATTATCGATGATAAATTAATTAACTTGAATTTTGACAAGTTCTCTCGAATGAAAACACATTTGATTAAGTTTCCTCATAATATATATATAATTAGTGTGCATGCATGGCCTACCATGCATGCATTAATTCGTGCATATATTTTAATATATATTTGAACATATTCTTGGGGGATTTCAATCTCTCTCTCTCGATCATCTATATGTCGTTGGTGGCCAAAAAACACACACATATACGCATGCACTTTATGCGCAAAGGCGCGTGTGCCTCTAATAATGTGTGTGTGCGCACTCGATCGATGATCCCTAAACCTTAAACCCTAAATAAACCCTAATCCCTAATCCCTAAACCCTAAACACCATAAACATTAAACCCTAAACCCTAACCTCCTAACCCTAAACCCTAAACCCTAATTAAACCCTATATATATAGGCCAATGACACTTAATTATGCATCAAGCAGGCCAGGGGTGCCTCGCGGTCCTCTAATTAAATTAAATGTGCCATGCATATATATGTGTTTAATTTGGGGATTTCAATCGCTCTCTCGTATGTAGCTCTCTCTACCTCTATCTCTCTCTCTCTCTCTCTCTCTCTCTCTCTCTCTCTCTCTCGTTGGTGGCCAACAACACACACATGCACTTTGTGCGCAAAGGCATGCGCCTCTAATAATGTGTGCGCAGTCGATCGATCTAGTTTTGATTAATCATAGCACACAAATAAAGAAGTTGTATTTGAATCCACACAACCTATTAAAACACATAACCCCTAACATGGCCTAATTAATTAACCCTTCTCGATCTCTACCTAATTAGTGGAAATTGCACAAAATCAAAAGGGGTCCCTCACTAATTATGCATATCTGCTAGATTGTGATAAACTTTTGCCACATATATATTTGGTGGATGGGTGCATCTTGGCATGTAAACAATTAGTGTTTGCAAATGGCGTTGTCAAAATTTATGTACAAATGATTTCTTTCCATCCAAAGTGCATAAAATGGGAGTTTTAATGAAGAAAGTACAAATAAAACAGCTCAACATGCTTCCACACCCCGATTTTCACACGAAGTAGAGCATATTTAAAGGATAATTCCAGAGTTTTACTATTTTTCAAGCAACTTTGCTAATTTTCCCCCACTCACATGACTTTATGTCGATTTAACGAAAATATGGCGAATTTAAACTACATGGGCGGGATAGTTTGAATTGTGCGCGCGGCAAAGGGAACCGCCTATTCCTCAACCTTGTGCACGGCAAATTACACACGCAACTCCATTAAACGCCACCTACCAACCTTAATTATCACCCCGGCGGCCCGGCCGCATGACCCCCCACCCACCCGTACACAACTTATCCCCGTCCGTGCGAAGAGCTTCCCCTCCCCGTCCCGTCCGTGCGAAGAAGAAGCTTCCCCTCCCCGTCGTTCTTCTCGAGACGCACCGGCGGTCAAGTTGATCCACGGTAGGGCTGCTATCTCTAGCTCAATCATGTATCGGGCAAGACAGCCTAACGATTTATATTTTCTTGATGCTGCTAAAAAAATTCGTCAGTATGCTCGAACTAATTGGCACTTTATAGTTTTCCGCTCGATTTGTCATCGATCAATTTGTTCATTTGCGTGGGCATATAGAGTCAGTTCTGCACTCGATCCGTTAATTTGCTGAAATGCCATGGCAGAGTTTTGTACACGATCTGTTTGCTAAAATGTCGATGGGCATTTTTTGTTTTGTACTCGACATGATTGCTGAAATGCATAATCATGTAGTATAGTTTTGTACTCGATGGATATACATTTCCTACTTCGCCTTAAATTAATCACCAACCACTGTATCTCATAATTAAACAGATGGACAGAACTTGGAAACTGCATGGACACTTATGTTCCCCTTCATATATAAATGGTGTTCAACCCTTTATGGGGTTTATTAGAGCTCATGATGGTCACAACCTGGACGTGTATTGCCCGCGCTGCACATGTATGAATGGTGAGAAGAGGCCTCACCCTGTAGTGGCAGATCATTTACACATTTTTGGGATGGACCGCACATATGTTAGGCGGGTTTAGCATGGTGAACCATATAATGATCCTTTAGCAGGAGAAGCAGATCTTGCTCACACTGTATGTGTGCTGGCATATGTAGTTAATTATTTATATTGATGCTGCCGCTGTTTCAATCAATAGTTTGCATTGCTGTGCAAGGTTCTGTACTCAAATTTAACTTGTTGCAGATGGATGGACGGGAAGGAGAGAAAAAGCGCTTGCTTCAGGAAACGGGTTTCAGCTCTGGGACATGTGCTGTGCCAGATGAGAAGGTAAATATGTAAAACGGCATTTGTTCAGGTTGCATCCCTTAGATGTTTGTCTAATCGGTTGATGTACTAATTGCAGAAGCATAGAGTTAAAGAGGTCTCTCAGTTTGATGGGAGATTTGAAGATGAATCTCAGTTTGATGCACCTGTGGATGGTACTGATGACGAGCCTTTCATAGACGAAGGTCCTGCACCTGAGATTATCCAGCCTACAGAAGGAGGCCGTGGACCGAGTACACAGCTTTGCGTTGAAGTGGATGCACGCCCGGAGATCATCACGGGCGTCCGGGTAGTCTCAAGACCACCCAGCCCTGATGCACCTGTGGATGGTACTGATGACGAGCCTCTCATAGACGAAGGTCCTGCACCTGAGATTATCCAGCCTACAGAAGGAGGCCGTGGACCGAGTACACAGCTTTGCGTTGAAGAGGATGCACACCCGGAGATCATCAGGGGCGTCCCGGTAGTCTCAGGACCACCCAGCCCTGATGCAAAATGTTGAGCTACTTTATGATTCGTACTCTTATGTTCTGGTGCTGTAGTATGTTATGATTTGTACGCCTTTGGCGCTAGATTAAGCATTCAGTGGATGATCGCGTTGCAAAATTCGACACCCACACAATCAGTTCATCGTACAAGTAGTAGCACAATTACTTCTACAGCGATTCCTGCCAGCGCATTAGTTGGTAGCATGAAACACTTTCAGGTACTCCCCTCTGATTCATATTAATGGACTCAATTCTGTCTAGATATGGATGTATCTAGATGCATTTGTTAACTAGACTAACAAACTTGAGTCAGTTAATATGAATCCGTGTAAACCGCCCAAGTCCTCGAGCAGCTAGTTTATTGACTCTGGACTCCAAGCCTCTCGCGGCAAGCCATCGACGAAGCTTTGACCAGATCTTGGCCCGCAATTTTTTTGTGTGTGGCGAATAGCAAAGCTTTGACCAGTTCCTCTCGGGATACAGCACGCCGGTGAGCTTGCACGGTTGCCATGAGCACTTTCCGGCGGAACTTCCTCTTCAGCGCCCTCAAGCCGCTGCTGCGAGACAGCACGCAGTGCCTCGAGGTGGACGGAATTCTGGATCTCAGGGCGGGTGGTCCGCATCGTCCGGGAACGATCTCCAGCGGGTTAACGAGGACATGCATGGCGGCCAGGGGATTTGTTTTTTGTTTTTTTTTTGGTTTGAGCTTGGGATTTGGGGTTTTTTCGGATAGGGGAGGAGGAACCGAGGAAGAGGAAGGAACAGCCGCGTGCTTGGCGCGTGGCGGTGTGCTTGAATTTCGAATTTTTGTGAAATGTTTCATTTCCCCGCTACAATTCGGGGGTTTCTTGACGCGCCAATGCGTCCCGCCGGGCAGCTTCAAGTAAATTTGGGGTGCCACACTATGGGCCCTAGTTTCAGTGAGACATGTAATGACTAGTCACATCAGTAAGTTCACTGTGTAATAAAATATGTTACCCCTCCCCTTTATGTAGCACCCCTTCTCTCCCGATCGAGTGCCGATTGCCGACGGATGCAAGCCGCTAGCTCGATCCCCTCCTTTCGCCTCCACCGTCCAGGCATCCAGCTTGGAGGGGCAAGCTGCATCTAGCCCAAGCGGATTAGGTAGGACTAGTAATGTTCTCTCCTTTCTCGAGATCGGTTCTTTTTTCCTCTCCTCGATATCTTGCGCATCTCTTTCCTATTCTGGGCAAAGGGGTGTCTTTCTGGTCACCCTCGAGCTGGGAGTGATTGATGGGGGTGGGGGGCGGGGGCTACCTTTGCTTGGATTGGGGTGTTCTTCCTTTATTTGTCGACATTTGCAACCTTTGTAGTTTCTGCTGATCCTCACTGTATCTTTTGTCAGCTTGTACAGGAAAGGCAAGACCTCGGCGGTGGGGGCAATGGAGCGTAAGGCCACCACGCATGTGGGCAGTTGGCTGAGCCTGAGCTGCGTCCCCAGCCCCGCGAAGCAGGTACTCCGTTTGCTTATCCACTCTTTACCTTTTAAGTGTCTCTCTGGTCTCTGCATCCTCAATCTGTTCCTGTTCTGGAATATGCTTAAAGTAGCACATGTCTTCAGCTGTTTGTGCGTAAAGCCTCTGTGACACCATGCTCTATATTCTCTGTATCAGGTTGGTACCTCCAGGTTCCGTGCTGAGGCTATGGGGAACGAGAATAGCGCCCCACCTGCTGCAGGAGCATGGCCCGATCTGCAGCACAAGAAGCGAAATGCCACTGCCGAGCTGGGCAGGGACCGCCCAGGGGTAATTTTTTTAACCAACTTACCATGATGTAGTCTGAATCTGATACTCCCTCAGATCCAAATTAATTGACTCAACTATCTGTAGATACGGATGTATCTAGATGTGTTTTAGCTCTAGATACTACTGCCTCCATCCCAAAGCTTTGGGCTTATATTATTTTTAGAAAGTCAAACTATACCATGTTTGACTAAGCTTTTACCAAAAATCAGTAACATGCAAAATACAAAATTAATATCATTAAATAGATAATAAAATATATTTTCCTACGGTATCTACACAGTATTATATTTGTTGATAGAATGTTCTAAAATTTTGGTCAAACTTTGCTTGTTTTGATTTCTCAAAAATAAATAAGGCTTAAGCTTTTGGATGGTGGTAGTACATTCATATCTAGACAAAGCTGAGTTAACTAGTTTTTTTGTCTGTCCATAGCTAGTGTTCACGCTGCAAAAGGCTAAGAGCATCCACTATATGCATCAGTCTATCTCATACAGTAATTCAATATCACTGCTGAGGTCTGCCTTTTGTTTTGCTATTCATATGCAGACTGAAACTTTAGGGCCTTTACTCAAAAGGAAGATCAAAACTGCGGCTGATCAGGCTGCCAGTATGTTGATGCCGCCCCCATCTTCTAAATGCCTCTACAAGCACAAGGCCACGCACCAGCTGGGTGGTGATCTTTTAATGAATATGGTATATTTTCTTAATCCACAAAACATGCCTTGATTTTTCTCTGTTTATTGTCGGTTTTTTCTATGCTTGCCAAAAGTTTACAACAACAACAACAACAACCAAGCCTTTCAGTCCCAAACAAGTTGGGGTAGGCTAGAGTTGAAACCCATAAGATCTCGAAGCCAAAAGTTTAGAAACACCAAATTCGTTTGCTTACAATCATCATACAGTAATGTTCATCTACTCCAGTTCCCCTAACCCAACATAAAATGATGTTAATTTCGATTTTTAGATTAAAAGAGCACCATTAGGCGCTGTTAATTACGACTTTGAGATTAAAATGTCATTTGCAATTGTTAATTACAATTTTGAGACAATTGGTTAGTTTAACCTCGATCTCTTCTGCTCTCCATTTTTCCCAACCGAACAAAAATGTAACCATTCCATTCCTCTGAAATGGAACCATTCCATTCCATTCCACGCTGTTTCAGAACCGAACACACCCTTGCATTGTTGTGAACTGTTGTCCATACACGGCCATACCCTTCCACTTACATCTAGCACTATATGCATCAGTCTGTCTCAGAGTCATTCAATATCACTGCTGAGATCTGTTCCCATTCTTATGCAGGCTGAAACTGCTGCGCCTTTACTCAAGTGGATGCAAAATGGGGCTAATGAGGCTGCTGTGAGGACGATGGTGCCGGCACCATCTTCCGAAAACCTCTACAAGCACGAGGCCATGGGCCAGCTGGGTGGTGACCTTTTAATGAATCTGGTATATTTTCTTAATCCACATACATGATTTCATTATTATCTGTTTAATTACTGTTGGCTTTGTCTAATGCTTACCAAAAGTTCAGAAACACTGCGTTTGCTTACAATCATCATACACTAATTTTTCACTTTTCAGTCTGTCTCATCCAGTATATAAACTGTTGATTTCCATTGGCTTCTTTTGTAATCATTTGCATTGTTGTCAACTGTTCTCTATGCACAACCCTATTCTTCCACTTACACCCGCACTATTTGCATCAGTCTATCTCATAGATTTATTAAATATCAATGATGAGTTCTGTTGCTATTCATATGCAGGATGAAACTTCTGTTCCTCTACTCAAATGGATAAAAAATGATCCTGATGAGGCTGCTGTGAAGACGATGGTGCTGCCACCATCTTCTGAAAACCTCCTCAAGCACAAGGCCACGGGCCAGCTGGGTGGTACCCTTTTCAGTAAGCAGGTATATTTTCTTAATCCTCATACATGATTTGATTTTTGTCTGTTTATTGCCGGCTTTGTCTAATGCTTACCAATAGTTCAGAAACACACACACCTATTCTTCCACTTACATCCAGCACTATATGCATCAGTGTCTCATAGATTCATTTTATATATCACTGCTGATGTCTGTTGCTCTTCAATTTTTATATGCAGACTGAAACTGCTAAGCCTTCATTGGTCAAAAGGATTGCAACTGCTGCTGATGAGGCATCTGCAGAGGCTGCCACCAAGTTACTGTCAGCCCCACCTTCTGGATGCTTATATAAGCTCAAGTCCAAGGATCAGCCGGGCCGTAACCATCCAAGGGTTCGGGTATATTTTCTTAAGCCACATATACATGCCATGATTTATGTCTGATATTATCACCGGCTCTGTCTAATGCTTTTTGGAATTCGGAAACACCAAATTAGCATGCTTATATTCATCATACACTAATTTTTCACTGTTCAGTTTGTAACATAGTGTTATGCACTTGCTTGTCAACATTTGCATTGCTCTGAACTATGCACTTTACACAACCTAATTCTTCCACTTACGTTCAGCGCTACGCACCAGTAGTACCTCCCATGTTTCCTTCACCATCCCGATGCCGAGCTTGCGGGAATATGGCGGGCCCATGTACATACCCCGCATATAACACCTCCTATGGCTCTATCTACCTTTCTAGTAGCTCCTTCACAGAGTTACAGGTATGTATTCTCAGTGGTTTAGCATGAATTGGCATATAGTAAAGTCTTGTTTTTAGTCTTCCTGCTTCTTACATTTGTATCAATTTTCACATGCAGACTGTACCTTGTGAACTTCGTCCAATGATTAACCAGATGTGTCCGCATGAAGGATCTTTCACTATGCATGGCAATGGCAAATTGATGAACACCTACACGGTCTATGAGGTGTATGTCTACAAGACGCAGGCCATCACATATTTGTATGGACATGATTGGAGAAAGTTTGCTTTTGACTACGGTCTGAAGAAGGGCGACGAGCTGAGGATCAGAAACTCAAACGGGCAGATATACGTAACTGCTTACAGAGTTGGAGACACTTCCAAATATATAATATGTAACTTTTTTCTACTCATATCTTTTGATAACTGCATTCTGAGCAGTTGTTCTAAACCATTCCCTCTGTTCTAGCTTGCTGGGTTTAACATGATCAAAGCTGCAGATCCCCTGACGGAACAGGAGCGGATGTCACAAAGGGCAACCACACCAGCACCGGCACCGGCTTCCCACTCTCCTGCATCAGCACCGGTTCCTGTACCAGCTCCGTTTACTGCATCTACCCAGCAGTCCCCTACATCAGCATTGGTTCCTGTAGAGGCCCCATATACTACACATGCCCAGCAGGCTCCTGCATCAGCACTGGTTCCTCTAGCTGCACCGTTTACTGCACCTGCCCAACAGTCTCCTGCATCAGCACCGGTTCCTCTAGAGGCACCGTTTACTGCACCTGCCCAGCAGTCTCCTGCATCAGCACCAGCTCGTGTACCAGCCCAGGCTCATGCACCTGCCCCAGCCAGATCACCGAGGTCTCAGCTCATTGCTGTGGCCACCCGTGTGGTGACCAGGACGCATCTGAAGGCTATGTTCGTGAGTATATGACAGCATAACTGCTCTTATCTTGATGTCTTCTCTGCTCAAAGTCTCACATGGTTCAGTGCATTGGTGCCATTGACTAATTTTTGGTGGTATCTCTTGCTTTGAATCAGAAATTGCCTAAAAGTATCTCCAAGGATCTCAATGCTGGCCGAAGGGGCAAGATATCCCTCGTCATGGAGAGTGAAGGTCTCACCGTGGAGGGACGGTACTCTGTCAGTCCCACAGATGGCCGCTTGGCTGTTACTTCCAGGTGGAAAAAGTTCATTGACGGTGCCAAACTTCGCATTGGATCAAAGTTGAAGGTCAAGATCTTTCGATGCCGCTGTGACATGCTGGTCATAAAGTTCGCGGTTGTCTAGTTCTGTTGTCCCATGAGCCCTTAGCAAATGCATTTGTAGTTATACTTATATAAGGTTATCTTATCTGAACTGCTAATTAATTGTATGGGTGGTAAAACTCTGGCAAGCTTTTGCTCTTAGCAAGTATGTATGTATGATCAGCTATTATGATAACTAATGTTTGTGTTCATCTTAATTTGCATTTCCCTTTTAGAAAAAAACTTAATTTCTATTTTGGCTGACCTGTTAGAGAACTATCAGATTGAACCCACAACATGATTCATATAGATTCATTACACCGAGCCACATGTCTTGACCTTGCGATACACTACTTCCATTAATTAGTGCAAGAAGGCTTACCTGAGCTGCCTGAACCATGGCAGATTCGAATCCACCTTATCTATCTAGAAATACAACCTTTGCAGAAAGAGGATTTGCAGTATGGGGAGGCTGACATTGGGGACCCATGAGCCAGCAGCGTCGTCAACGTTTTAAAGGTGGCAGGAGATCGAAAGAAAAAATAAGCCAAAAATCAGTTGGTAAACAAATTCAAGAAAAGAAACATTTACCTTTCTGAGAGTATGACATGCGGGACCCATGAGGCAGCAGCATCCTCAACTATTTCAAGGCGGCAGGGGATCAAAATAAAAAAGGAAATAGCCAGAAATTAATTAGGGTAAAAAATAAATCCATCAAAGGAAACTTTTATTGTTCATAGAGGATGACATGTGGGACCGACTTGCCAGCTGCGTCGTCATCGTTTCAAAGGGGGCAGGGGATCAAAAGAAAAAGACAAATAGCCAGAAATTAGGGAAAAAAATAAATCCAACAAAGAAAACTTTTATTGTTCATAGAGGATGACATGCGGGACCCATGAGCCAGCAGCTTCCTCAACGTTTCAAAGTCGGCATGAGATTGAAAGAAAAAGTCAAGTGACATAATATCAGGAGCCAAAAATAATCCAAGAAAAGAAACTTTATTGTACATAGAGGATGACATGCGGGTCCCATTTTGTAGCAGCGGTCTCAACGCTTCCAAGGCGGCACAGGACCGAAAGAAAAATGAAGTAGCCAGAAATCAGGGTGTGAAAAAATCCAAGAAAAGAAAGATTTTAATTGGGCTGTATCTGGACATCTGGGCCTTCGAACTATACTGCTGGGCCTTTTGACTCGTACAATTTCAGCCCACTCCAAAACAGGAAAGGTCGGATTTTTCTCAAAAAAAAAAAACAGGAAAGTCCTATGCTTCGCAAAAACAAAAAACAAGGAGATTCAACATATAAGTTTGTTTATGTAGATATAAAGATTTAATTTATCCGTTTGCAATAGCTCAGAGCGAAATACAACGTTTATTGTCTGCAAAATAAAATATCACATGTTTCTTGTACGGGGAGGCTGACATCGGGGACCCATGAGCCAGCAGCGGAGTCAACGTTTCAAAGGCGGCAGGGGATCGAAAATAAAAAAAGCCAAAAATCAGTTGGTAAAAAAATACAAGAAAACAAAACATTTATCGTTCTGAGAGGATGACATGCGGGACCCATGAGGCAGCAGCATCCTCAACGTTTCAAAGTCGGCATGAGATCGAAAGAAAAAGGCAAGTGACATAATATCAGGAGCCAAAATAATCCAAGAAAAGAAACTTTATTGTACATAGAGGATGACATGCGGGTCCCATTTTGTAGCAGCGGTCTCAACGTTTCCAAGGCGGCACAGGACCAAAAGAAAAATGAGGCAGCAGCATTCTCAACAATTCCAAGGCGGCAGGGGATCAAAAGAAAAATAAAGGAAATAGCCAGAAATTAATTAGGGGTCAAAAATAAATCCACCAAAGGAAACTTTTATTGTTCATAGAGGATGACATGTGGGACCGACCTGCCAACAGCGTCCTCATCGTTTCCAACGGGGGCAGGGGATCAAAAGAAAAAGGCAAATAGCCAGAAATTAGGGGTAAAAAATAACTCCAAGAAAGGAAACTTTTATTGTTCGTAGAGGATGACATGCGGGACCCATGAGCCAGCAGCTTACTCAACGTTTCAAAGGCGGCATGAGATCGAAAGAAAAAGGCAAGTGACCAAATATCAGGAGCCAAAAATAATCCAAGATTTATTGTACATAGAGGATGACATGTGGGTCCCATTTTGCAGCAGCGGTCTCAATGTTTTGTAATGCGGCTTGAGATCAAAAGAAAAAGAAAGTAGCTAGTAATTAGGGGGTGAAAAAAATCTAAGAAAAGAAAGTTGATGGACATAGAGGATGACATGCGGGTCCCTTGAGCCAACAGCTTACTCAACGTTTCAAAGGGGGCAGGGGATCAAAAGAAAAAGGCAAGCCAAAAATCAGAGGGTGAAAAAAAATCCAACAAAGGAAACTTTTATAGCACATAGAGGATGACATGCGGGTCCCATGAGCCAGCAGGTTCCTCAACGTTTCAAACGTGGCATGAGATCGAAAGAAAAAGGCAAGTGCCCAAATATGAGGAGCCAAAAATAATTCAAGAAAAGAAAGTTTTATAGTACATAGAGGATGACATGCGGGTCCCATTTAGCAGCAGCGGTATCACTGTTTGAGAGGCAGCAGGGGATCGAAAGAAAAAGGCAAGTGCCCAAATATGAGAAAAAAAAAATCCAAGAAAAGAAAGTTTTATAGTACATAGAGGATGACATGCGGGTCCCATTTAGCAGCAGCGGTATCACTGTTTGAGAGGCGGCAGGGGATCGAAAGAAAAAGTCAAGTGACGAAATATGAGGTGCCAAAAAAAATCCAAGAAAAGAAAGTTTTATAGTACATAGAGGATGACATGCGGGTCCCATTTAGCAGCAGCGGTATCACCGTTTGAGAGGCGGCAGGGGATCGAAAGAAAAAGGTAAGTGACCAAATATGAGGTGCCAAAAATAATTCAAGAAAAGAAAGTTTTATAGTACATAGAGGATGACATGCGGGTCCGATTAACAGCAGATCATCGTTTGAGAGGCGGCAGGGATCGAAAGAAAAGGCAAGTGACCAAATTTGAGGTGCCAAAAATAATCCAGGAAAAGAAAGTTTTATAGTACATTGAGGATGACATGCGGGTCCCAGTTAGCAGCAGCGGTATCACCGTTTGAGAGGCGGCAGGGGATCGAAAGAAAAAGGCAAGTGACCAAATTTGAGGTGCCAAAAATAATCCAGGAAAAGAAAGTTTTATAGTACATAGAGGATGACATGCGGGTGTAGCAGCAGCGGTATCACCGTTTGAGAGGCGGCGGGGATCGAAAGAAAAAGGCAAGTGACCAAATTTGAGGTGCCAAAAATAATCCATGAAAAGAAAGTTTTATAGTACATAGAGGATGACATGCGGGTCCCATTAGCAGCAGCGGTATCACCGTTTGAGAGGCGGCAGGGGATCGAAAGAAAAAGGCAAGTGACCAAATTTGAGGTGCCAAAAAAACTCCAAGAAAAGAAAGTTGATTGCACATAGAGGATGACATGCGGGTCCCATTTAGCAGCAGCGGTCTCAACGTTTCCAAGGCGGCAAGGGATCAAAAGAAAAAGGAAGTAGCCAGAAATCAGGGGGTCAAAAAAATCCAAGAATAGAAAGAATTTTGGTTCATAGAGGATGACATGCGGGACCCATGATCCTGCATCGTAAACGGCTCGATCGGAGAACGTTGAACGAGATGGCGCGATGTAGAAAAAAACAATGCCAGAGAGGCTGCCATCTGGGCCCTACATCCCTCGGCGGTGCGGATTTGCGTTGACTCGCCGGCGAACCCGAGATTTCGAGATGCACCACGTCCCGGGCCACCATACGCCACGTTTTGGCCGCTTTCGTCGGGCTAGGTGGCCTCAAAAACGAGAAAAAAAAGTTTTGACATGCACCACGGAGGGACCAAAATCGTCGGCCATGGTACACCAGCAACCACGGCGCGACTTCAACTTCGTCGGCCATGGCAACTTTTCTTGTAGTGGTATCAGCATCCCCAAGCTTAGTTCTGCTCGTCCCGAGCAGGTAAAACGATAACAAAGATAATTTCTGAAGTGACATGCCATCATAATCTTGATCATACTATTTGTAAACATATGTAATGAATGCAGCGATCAAAACAATGGTAATGACATGAGTAAACAACTGAATCATAAAGCAAAGACTTTTCATGAATAGTACTTCAAGACAAGCATCAATAAGTCTTGCATAAGAGTTAACTCATAAAGCAATAAATCAAAGTAAAGGTGTTGAAGCAACACATAGGAAGATTAAGTTTCAGCGGTTGCTTTCAACTTGTAACATGTATATCTCATGGATATTGTCAACATAAAGTAATATAATAAGTGCAATATGCAAGTATGTAGGAATCAATGCACAGTTCACACAAGTGTTTGCTTCTTAAGGTGGAAGGAGATAGGTAAACTGACTCAACAATAAAAGTAAAAGAAAGGTCCTTCAAAGAGGAAAGCATCGATTGCTGTATTTGTGCTAGAGCTTTTATTTTGAAAACATGAAACAATTTTGTCAACGGTAGTAATAAAGCATATGAGTTATGAAAATTATATCTTACAAGTTGCAAGCCTCACGCATAGTATACTAATAGTGCCCGCACCTCGTCCTACTTAACTTGGACTACCGGGTCTTCGCATGCCATGTTTCAACCAAGTGTCACAAAGGGGTACCTCCATGCCGCCTGTACAAAGGTCTAAGGAGAATGCTCGCATTTTGGATTTCTCGCTTTTGATTATTCTCAACTTAGACATCCATACCGGGACAACATGGACAACAGATAATGGACTCCTCTTAAATGCATAAGCATGTAGCAAAGATTATTGTTCTCATATGAGATTTGAGGATATATGTCCAAAACTGAAACTTCCACCATGGTTCATGGCTTTAGTTAGCGGCCCAATGTTCTTCTCTAACAATTTTGCATGCTCCAACCACTAAAATGATAGACCTTCAGACAAGACGGACATGCATAGCAACTCACATGATATTCAACAATAGTTGATGGCGTTCCCCAGAAGCATGGTTATCGCACAACAAGCAACTTAATAAAATATAAAGTGCATAAGTACATATTCAATACTACGATAGTTTTTAAGGCTATTTTGTCCCATGAGCTATATATTGCAAAGGTGAATGATGGAATTTTAAAGGTAGCACTCAAGCAATTTACTTTGGAATGGCGGAGAAATACCATGTAGTAGGTAGGTATGGTGGACACAAATGGCATAGTAGTTGGCTCAAGGATTTTGGATGCATGAGAAGTATTCCCTCTCGATACAAGGTTTAGGCTAGCAAGGTTATTTGAAGCAAACTCAAGGATGAACAAGTGCAGCAAAACTCACATAAAAGACATATTGTAAACATTATAAGACTCTACACTGTCTTCCTTGTTGTTCAAAACTCAATACTAGATATTATCTAGACCTTAGAGAGACCAAATATGCAAATCAAATTTTAGCAAGCTCTATGTATTTCTTCATTAATGGGTGCAAAGTATATGATGCAAGAGCTTAAACATGAGCACAACAATTACCAAGTATCACATTATCCAAGACATTTTAGAATTACTACATGTAGCATTTTCCAATTCCAACCATATAACAATTTAACGAAGAAGAAACTTCGCCTTGAACATTATGAGTAAAGCCTAAGGACACATGTGTCCATATGCAACAGCGGAGCGTGTCTCTCTCCCACAAAGTGAATGCTAGGATCCATCTTATTCAAACAAAAACAAAAACGAAAACAAACCGACGCTCCAAGCAAAGAACACAAGATGTGACCGAATAAAAATATAGTTTCAGGGGAGGAACCTGATGATGTTGTCGATGAAGAAGGGGATGCCTTGGGCATCCCCAAGCTTAGACGCTTGAGTCTTCTTAAAATATGCAGGGGTGAACCACGGGGGCATCCCCAAGCTTAGAGCTTTCACTCCTCTTGATCATAGTATATCATTCTCCTCTCTTGACCCTTGAAAACTTCCTTCACACCAAACTTCAAGCAAACTCATTAGAGGGTTAGTGCACAATTAATAATTCACTCATTCAGAGGTGACACAATCATTATTTTCACTTCTGGACATTGCATAATGCTACTGGACATTAATGGATCAAAGAAATAAATCCAACATAGCAAAAGAGGCAATGCGAAATAAAAGGCAGAATCTGTCAAAAACAGAACAGTCCGTAAAGACGAATTTAGAAATGGCACCAGACTTGCTCAAATGGAAAAACTCAAAACTAATGAAAGTTGCGTACATATCTGAGGATCACGCTCGTAAATTGGCAGATTTTTTCGAATTTTCTACAGAGAATTGTGCCCAGATTCGTGACAGACAGCAATGCTGTTTCTGCGCAGCGATCCCAAATATAACATCAACTTTGACATAGAAACTTTACTTGGCACAAAAACTTGATAAGGAGAGGTTGCTACAGTAGTAAACAACTTCCAAGACTCAACAAAACAAAAAAAATTGCTGTAGGTAAAAACATGGGTTGTCTCCCATAAGCGCTTTTCTTTAACGCCTTTCAGCTAGGCGCAGAAAGTGCAAATCAAGTATTATCGAATGAAGAAGCATCAACATCATTACCAGGGGTGTTGGGAGTTTTCTCAACCAAGCATAGTATGTTTGATATATAAGTTTTAGCGTCTCCCTTTTCATTAGTCTTAGGCTTGCTACTCTCATCGAACAAATTTTCAGGAACAAGCCAAGCATAGTTATTTTCTAGTGCATCATTCATAGCTAGGAGTTTACATGGTATTGGTGCTTTGATTTCCCCACCATCATTAATGTTATTAGTGTACCTTATTCTATCCATGTCCATTTTTTCAAGGAGACCAATAAAATTGGTATGAGAACCTAGCATATTAAATTTAGCAAAAACCTTTCTAGCCTCTCTTGCTAGACCACCAAATTCTCTAAGAAGGGTTTCTAAAACAAAATCTTTCTTTTCCCCTTCTTCCATATCACCAAGTGTAAGAAACATGTGTTGGATTATAGGATTGAGATTAACAAATTTAGTTTCCAACATGCGAACTAAAGCAGCAGCAGCAATTTCATAGGTAGGTGCAAGTTCTACCAAGTGTCTATCTTCAAAATCTTCAGTGATACTAACATGATTGAAAAATTCTTCTATATTATTTCTCCCAACTATGGACCCACGTCCTACCGGTATGTCTTTTGTGGTAAAATTAAAAGGAAACATGATGCAATAGGCAAAAAGTAAACTAGGCAAACAAAGTAAAGACAAGTAGCTAATTTTTTTGTGTTTTTGATATAGAGAGCAAGACAGTAAATAAAGTAAAACTAGCAACTAATTTTTTTGTGTTTTGATTTAGTGCAGCAAACAAAGTAGTAAATAAAATAAAGCAAGACAAAAACAAAGTAAAGAGATTGAGAAGTGGAGACTCCCCTTGCAGCGTGTCTTGATCTCCCCGGCAACGGCGCCAGAAAAAGAGCTTGATGGCGTGTAACTCACACGTTCGTTGGGAACCCCAAGAGGAAGGTATGATGCGCACAGCAAGTTTTCCCTCAGAAAGAAACCAAGGTTTAATCGAACCAGGAGGAGCCAAGAAGCACGTTGAAGGTTGATGGTCGCGAAATGTGATGCGGCGCAACACCAGGGATTCCGGCGCCAACTTGGAACCTGCACAACACAACCCAAGTACTTTGTCCCAACGAAACAGTGAGGTTGTCAATCTCACCGGCTTGCTGTAACAAAGGATTAAACGTATCGAGTGGAAGATGTTTGCAAAGAAAACAGTAAACAAGTAGATTGTATGCTATGTAAAGAATAGGACCGGGGTCCACAGTTCACTAGAGGTGTCTCTCCCATAAGATAAAGCATGTTGGGTGAACAAATTACAGTCGGGCAATTGACAAATAGAGAAAGGCATAACAATGCATATACATGACATGGTAAATATAGTGAGATTTAATCCGGGCATTACGACAAAGAACATAGACCGCCATCCAACTGCATCTATGCCTAAAAAGTCCACCTTCAGGTTATCGTCCGAACCCCCTCCCGTATTAAGTTGCAAAGCAACAGACAATTACATTAAGTATGGTGCGTAATGTAATCAACAACTACATCCTTAGACATAGCATCAATGTTTTATCCCTAGTGGCAACAGCACATCACAACCTTAGAACCTACTGTCACGATCCCAGATTCAATGAAGGCATGAACCCACTATCGAGCATAAATACCCCTCTTGGAGTTAAGAGCAAAAACTTGGCCAGAGCCTCTACTAATAACGGAGAGCATGCAAGATCATAAACAACACATAAACAATAGATTGATAATCACCATAATCATAGTACTCTCTATCCATCGGATCCCGACAAACACAACATATAGTATTACAGATAGATGATCTTGATCATGTTAGGCAGCTCACAAGATCCAACAATGAAGCACAACAAGGAGAAGACGACCATCTAGCTACTGCTATGGACCCATGGTCCAGGGGTGAACTACTCACTCATCACTCCGGAGGCGATCATGGCGATGAAGAGTCCTCCGGGAGATGAATCCTCTGGCAGGGTGCGGAGGCGATCTCCAGAATCCCGAGATGGGATTCGCGGCGGCGTCTCTGTAAGGTTTTCGTATCGTGGCTCTCGATACTGGGGGTTTCGCGACGGAAGCTTTAAGTAGGCGGGAGGTCAACGCGAGGGCCACACGAGGGGCGGGGGGATAGGTCGGCGCGGCCGGGGCCTGGGCCGCGCCACCCCTGGCCTCCTCGTGGCCACTTCGTTAGGTCTTCGGTCTTGCAAGCTTCGTGCAAAAATAGGACCCTGGGCGAAAGTTTCGTCAATTCGAGAATATTTCTTTACTAGGATTTCTGAAACCAAAAACAGCGAAAACAGCAACTGGCTCTTCGGCATCTTGTTAATAGGTTAGTTCCAGAAAATGCATAAATATGACATATAATGTGCATAAAACATGTAGGTATCATCAATAAAGTGGCATGGAACATAAGAAATTATCGATACGTTGGAGACGTATAGCTGCCCTTCACGAAGAATTCGGCGTCCATCCGAAGAAGTTCATCCATCATATCTTCGGCAACAGGGGTCACAACGTCGTCATATTTATTGAAGTTCTTTCTCCTCTTCGCCATCCTGGCTAGGCACTTTGGAACAACTTGACCAACGTCTAACTTCGGGTAGCAGATCTTTATCATAATCATAGCAAACCTTGCGCCAGCAGCTAATTGGGCCCGCACAAAGCCGTGGATTCGAGGAGCATCCCGAAATTTGTCCATCAAAGCAGGAAGAGTCTCTGGCATTTTATTACGTGGAAACATGGTGCCATAGACCAGAGACAAGGTCCTTGTACAAAAGTTGAGAAATTCGCGAACCTGAGCGCGCGATCCTGAAACCGACGATCGGCAAGTCCGCTCGGGCGTGCCCCAAAAATTTGAACCATGATCCCGCGCAAGTCTGAGAAGCGCATTGGATCGAGCCTCAACACGTTCATCTTCGGTAGTAGTGTCCAAGAAGGAACCTATTTTTGAAAGAATCAGCGGGAAAAGAGGAGACAAGCAAAAAAGAAAAAGAAAGCATAACAAAGTTAATGAAGCACACCTGCCATATCCAAGCTAGCATCCGTCAGCAGCTGAAGCATAAAATTCTCTCGAGAAGAAGCTGCAGCAGCCTCAGCAATCGCGGTATCCTTTCAGCTATAGCATCTTGAGCTTGTTGGAGCGCAACCTTTTCCCTCTCGGAGGATTTTCGAGATTGTTCCATGAGCATAAGTGACTGCCTCTTCGTGGATTGGAGCTGCTGGCGAAGTTCTTCCAAATCTTGTGCTGAGTTTTTACTCGAAGAATCCTCAGTAAATTCGACAGCGACAGGCGTTTTCTTCAAACGGGATGAAGGAAAAACTTCGGAAGGACCAGGAGTTGCAGTATAGTTGTCAAAAATCAACTGAAAACAAAATTTTCGACATCAATCATTAAGCAAAGATAGATTTCCATTCATTCTCAAAGTATGTACATGTCTATTACAAAAGAAGGACCTCTAGACAACCACCGCCAAGAACACTACGGCGACAGTGCCAAAAGAGAGAAAAAACTAAAAGAAAAAGCAAGGTGGTCTACTTGACCTCCGGCTTTGAAGAACTCGGAGCAGGAGCTGGCTTATATGGGTGGCAAGGATTTTCTTCGAATTGGGCTTCGCCGCTTTAATTGTGACTGCCTTCTTCGTCTCCATCTCCTCCGTGTTGCCAACCCTCGACCATTCGACGTGTTGTTGGCTCTCAGCAATCCAAGGCAATCGTACCTTCGACACCAACTTTTAATCCCTCTTGGCGAAGTTGGAGTCCAAGGTCTTCTGGGGAAGTGAAGCACTTGGCGAGAGCAACAAAAGTTGCGGGTTCCTCCTTCTTCTTGAAAAAATATGGGAAAAGCCGCGACAAGCCAATCTTAGCTTCAGAAAGGCCCGCGGGCCTCATCGCCATGGATTTCAAGAAGAGAAAGAGCGTCGAGGAGTTGGTCACCCTCAGGGCTCTCCAGCTCATACTCTTGATTTGTTCTCCCTGAATAAAATAAAAGAGAGTTGGTCAAGCAAAAAGAGGGAACAAAGACGACGCAAGAAAGCTAACAAGGGTGTGGACACTTACTAACAAAACGTCGACTCTGCGGCTCCAGTTTCGACTAAGGATTTCTTATTCGCGAGACAGAATGCTGAGCTACATTTTCGCTCAGAGACATCAAGCAAAAAGGAAAAAGAAGAGAAACTCGACATCAAAGAGGAAAAAAAATCAATACGGAACAAAAGAAAACAACTTACCTCTTCCATCAAAGGAGTCGAGGAACAACCAGTTAGTATGGTTGGTTCCTTGGTTGATTCCACCCTGGCTCTCTTCGGGAAGGAGCCTGGGGGCTCACAGCTGGAGTTGGATGCTCCAGGTTTTGTTGAGGAGGCAAAGTTTCATCGCCATCGGGATGAGCTTCCGAAACAACCAAAGTGCGGGACGTGCTCGATTTCGAGCAGTCGCGTCAATGGGTGCATCTTCCTCTTCATCGCCACTACAACAAATACAGCGACAAGATAAGAAAGCAATTTGGAAAAGTATCGAGAAGGAAAAATATAGTGCATTAAAAACTTACGAGCTGATAGGCATCGTAAAGATCCAAAGCTTTCTTCCGGCATCAGGTGCAGTCTTTTCGGCACGGGAAGCATCGGCTTTGGAGGCGCCAGAGTCGACAGTTTCATCCCTCTTCCTCTTGCCTTTTGGAGAAGCAGCGGGGAGAGACGAGCGTGTCGACGAGGTAGCCTCAGTTTCATTCTCTTTTTCAAGAGAAGCCGCAGATTTTTGGGAACCCGCGACTCCACTTTCAGGGCGAGAAGTACCCTGGTTGTCGTCGGTGACAACAACCCATTCTCATTTCCCGCTTCGGGAAGGGGAGGAGGAAGATGGGAACAAAGGTTTTTGTGAAAAATAAGGAGTATCGACAAAGCAGTTATGTTACAAAGCGCCATCAATAAAGTAGTCGACAGATGCAAAAAATTCGGGAAGACAATATAATAGTCAGGAAGAACAATTACCTCGGGAAGAGGATTGGTGCTACAAAATGGCTTAACTTTGCAAGAAGATGGAACGGTGTCCTTCTTGTTAAGCTTGGAGATTCTTCGAATCAGCTTCTCCAAGTCCTTCGCAGGAAGATCTGTGGAGAGCCTCTCGACGTCTTCATCACCAGCATACGTCCAAGGGGATTTTTTCGAGCTTGCAGAGGCTGCACTCTAATCCTAAGGAAGTAGGATGTGATTTGGATACCCGATAGCTCCTTGCCACGGGTATTCTGAAGCTCACGGATGCGAGTCATCAGCGCCTCTGTCGCCAATTTATCTTCTTCGGTAGCTTCAGCATCCCAGGAGCGGTGGCGCAAAATCTTGGTTTTTCCGTCGAAAGGGGCGATGTTGTACTCTACTGAATCAGAGCTTTCTTCGTGCACATACAGCCACTTCTTGCGCCACCCTTGGACGGAATCGGGGAATTTGACGTCGAAGTAATCGATGTCAGAGCGAACACAGATAACGACGCCGCCGATATTATAGGCGACGCCGTGGGAGCCATTACGGTGGAGGCAGAAGATACGCTTCCACAAAGCCCAATTAGGTTGGACTCTGTCGTTGCTTAGTAGACGGTACCTCGGAGGAGGGATCCTCACGAGGGGGAAAAGAAGTAGGGGCCATAGGGCGGAGTGTCCTCGGGACGGTAGTATGCGAGTTGCAACTTCGGAACACCTGCACGATGACGGGACCTACTGCTGCTTGTGCTGGAATTATACGGGCGCTTGCGCGTTTGTTACAATGGTTGTGGTTGTGCCTCTAGGGCTCCAGGATCCGGCTTATAAACACGGATCTAGGGTTTACACGGAGAGTCTAGCCGGAATACAAGTTGCCTAACTACGGTACAATATCTTGCCGTGTACGTCAAGGATCCGCCTTCCATCTTGGCCGTGCTGGATCCGGATACTTTATGGGCCTCCACGGATCTGGCCTCCTTCGTAGGTCGTTTGAGATCCGGCTTCTCGTTCCTGGGCTGGACTTCCATCTTGATCAACAGCAACTGGGCCGCGCGATGGGCCCCATGCCACCATCACCGTCTGTGGGCCACCCGGGCTTGCCGGATCTAGGCCATGTCGTTGATATACCCATAAAGTATACCCACAACTGTAGCCCCCGAAGTTCTCCGAGATTCATAATTCCTCCAACCTCAATCAACTCGGAACCGAAAAGAATCTTGAAGAGCTTCCAAACTTTTTTGTTTCCGACATCATCTTCTCGGAAATCATCTGTCCTTCAGTAATGATAATGTAACGGAGTTTCCATCTTTCCCGCGCACAACCTCCTACTTTCCCGCGCTAAATTTTCAGAAATGCGAATCTTCAGCCGGAAATTTCGGGAGCGCACGGTTAAGTTACCTCCACGTCATTTTACCGTTTTTAACCTAAGACACGCGTCATGCATCCAACGGTGAGACCGTTCAGTTTCCGCCGTTGGATCCGAAACGCGAATCTCCGCGCGGGTCTATAAATACCGTCGCGTGCGGTAACTTCTCATTCTTTTCACCTTCTCACTCATCGTCTTCCTCCTCGCGCCGCGCCGCCGCAGATCTCATCTCCGAGCTCCGCACGGAGAACTTCGTGCGCCGCGCTTCAAAGCCTCCCCTCGAGCCAAGATCGTCTCGGTTGATCGGGAAATCTCTCCCGCCGCCGATTCGTGGTCACGCGGGTTGAATCGCAGCAAGTCCGGCGACCTTTGCCTCACCGGAGCTCCGTCGAGCCACCGCGCCATTAACGGTACGTGCGCCGGCCTTGTAGAAGATAGCCTTAGCATAGATCCGGATACTTAAATAATCTGCATGGGTGCAGCCGGAAGCATGCCACTTGATTCACCGCAGTGTACTGGTAGTTCTCCGAGTAGCCCGGATCCCAGTTCGCTAGAACCAATCTGCCCGGATCCCATTGCATACCTTCCACCATATGTTTCCGACATCCGGCTAGCTCAACCATTTTCCGCATCTTCCAGCACCACTCCAGGCCGGATCCCCTCCCTCAAAGAACTCCAAGAAGAACTCGAGGGTCAAGCGAGAATGGCAGCCAAAGTGCAGGAGGCGGAAAACAAGAGGGCCTCCAAGGCTCGGATCCGCGAAGGAGAGCGGGGTCAATGGTGGCCTGCGAAACCACCGATGTAGAGCTTAGAGAGCTCCAGAATGAGGGTATGATCTCCGCCCACTGGAGCTTCATACGCGACACCGACATCCCCAAGCCCGGAGCCGGTGAAGTTGTCATGACCAAGGCTTGGGTGGAGCGCGGACTGTCGCTCCCCTGCTCGGAGTTTTTCCTCTCCATCCTCAACACATACGGGCTCCAGCCCCACAACATCTGCCCAAACTCATACCTCCTCCTCTCAAACTTTGCAACACTTTGCGAAGGCCATCTCGGAATCCGACCAGATGTCAAGTTATGGCAATTTGTCTTCCGAGTGAAGAAGGAGACGAAGGACAAAGCAATGTTGAACTGCGGGAGCATGTTCATGCTCCGACCTGGCCGCATGTATCCACCTCATGATTCGCACGAATCCGTCCGGTATTGGAACGCCGGATGGTTCTATGAGAAGAACGCCTCGATTCCGGACATCATGACGGTTTGCCCAAGTTCATCAACGAGCCTCCGGAAGAGCTCGCGCTGGAGCTTCGTCCCTCGCTCGCCCAAACCCTATCCTGGAGAAGGCGGCGCGGAGAATCTTCTGGCTAGTCCACGATGGGCTAACCGGAGCTCGGCTTACTCTCAGCTGGTTCACCGGCGGATCCAGCCCGCCGGTACAATGCGCGGTTAATCTGCGCATACACCGGGGCGGACGACCTGCTCGGAGCTACCCTCCACGACCTTCCGGTTGATTCCCTCAAAAGGAAATCAAAGCGCTCGTGAAGATAGGCCGGGGCCACCGGTCCCGGAATTGATCAAGGATATCCATACAAACAACCAGTGTCCTCCGGTAAGCTTTGTTTCCTTCGTTACTTCAAACTTCACAAGTTTTTGGATGTTGTCTTTAACTTATATTAGTATTCCCTCCAGCTCGAGACTTTGGCGGAGGAAAACTTTCGCCTCATTCTTCGTGTCCCTGTCAGCGGCGACGCGGCGGAGGAGGTTCCGGACGACGAGGAGGAGGAAGAGGAACAGGCACCCCGCAAGGCGGCCCCTCGACCTTCAAAACGTCCCCGCGCCAAAGCATCCGGCTCTGAAGCCGGAGCCAGCGGCGAGGCCTCCGCCAAGAAGCCCAAGACCATGAAGCCACCTCCGCTGAACTCGAAGAAGGCGGAGCGTGAGCGTCTGAAAATGCTTTCAACAGCGGGCAAACGCTCGCGCCCCATCATCCCCGGCGCCCCGTAAGTTTCCGAATATGGTGCACCTCTATTCAGATGAAGTTTCTTATGTGATCTTTACTTGCTTGCAAATCCGACTACCGCCACCCGGACCACCAGCCAAGAACCCATCACGAAGTACATGAAAAAGTCTCTAGCTGTTGGTCCCCCTACTCCAGCTCCGCCTAGCACTTCTCATACTGCCCCGCAGCCATCTCCTCCTCAGGCGGATCAATCTCCCCCTCTTGCCGCAAACACTCCACCGGAAATTGTTCCGATTGCAGAGAAGGTGGGCGGAGAAGATCCTAAGGCCAAAGGCCCTGCCCAAGAAGACGCGGAAGAACAAGGCCAAGGAGAGGCTGAAGTCACTTCTTCGGAGAAAGCCGGAGCCGGCGCTGGCGACGTCGTCGTATTTCCGAAGAACTTTGGAGATCCGGCTGACCTCACTTCCACCCCCAAGGCATATGCTACCAAGTTTTTCAACAAACTAACCGAGGCGGAGAAATGGGAGCTTGAACAAGATTTGCTCAACGCCATGTTGAACAACGCCTGGGGGAAGCCTGATGCCGCGACGTCGGAAATCCAGGACTTCAAGAAGGACGTCGGCCAGTTCTTCGACAAACTCATCTGCAAACAAAAGGTACTCCCCAGTAGCCCCAAGCATGTAGGCGGAAACTAATTACTAGTTAGCGCTTAGATGCTTAGAAGATTGCTTACGAAAGATTTTTAAATTGACGCGGTAGCCCCAAGCATTATGGCGGAAAGGTTCCGGCAATAATGCTTCAAAGATCCTTGTTATAGGCGGAATTTTTCCCTGCTCTGATCTTACTACTTAGCAACGGGCGCTGCATTTTGAAGCTGCACAAGAACATTGCCCTTGAGACCGCGTTACCTTGGGTCGGGCGGAAAATATCGGGACCTTGAAGAATGAAAATGCGAACTGAGCAAACAGTGGCGGGCGCCCAAGGTTGGTTTCGCCTTTTTGTGCCATTAACTCACGTTCCGACCTTGAACTTGTTTTTGACTCATATCATTATAGGCGCATCCTCTTCCTTGCCACGACCTCCTAGAACTTGAGAACACGCTCCTCGTACCATTTGGAAAGCTGAAGCGAGGAGACGGAACAGAGGAGCAGGCCGAGGAGCCCTCGCGGACTCCGGCTCGAAGATATCGCTTGGGGAAGCGAAAATCCGTGCAGAGAGACCATCAAGAGGCAGCAGAAGGAGCTCAATGGACTCCGGAAATATACGGAGACCGCAGAACGTCACTGGGACTTGCTGAATGAACACATCCTCAGTACTTAACCAGAGACTTATCTAGATGTCTAAGATTTTTTGTGCTCAACTTGCATGCTTATATCTGATTATCTCTTGCAGAGCCGCTTGGATACCCGGAAAGTCGTCGGAATCTATTCCCCCGGGACGATCTCCTGACACTTGCGGGTGACGATTGCAAAGATCTCATCTCCGCCTCCCGGAAGATATGCCACAACTTATCCCTCAAGAAGAGCCGCACCTGCGGACTGCGCAAACTTGTTAAGAAGATGGACATTCTTCTGGAGCTGGTGACAGATCTACAAGCATCATCAGCCCGAGGCGCAGCTGCGATGACCTTAGCGATGTGCTTGGCGCATAACTCGGAGCTTGATCTTGACCTGGTAACCACAGGCGTTCCTCCGGTGGCAGATGTTGGTGCGCTCCTGGATGCGGTGGTGGCTATGATACCCGTATCGCGCGGGATCCGGCATGAAGAATTCTACGACAAGGTCGTTCTTCCTGCGGACGAGCCCTTGAAGCTTCAAAGAGCGCGACGCGGAGGCCCGACCTGCGGAATCCGGAACTCAGTTTACCTGGACCAGCTCCAAGCATGCTCCCCAATAGGAACCCAAGGACAGCGCTGCAACTTCTGAAGAGGAGGAGGAAAGTGAGGAGGACGTTTCGTCTCGCCGAAGCGCGAGGAAAAGGATCAGGAAGAGGAATTCTTCTCCGGGCGAGGAGTGAAAACTTTATTCCTGCGGGAAAAAACAATGCATCATTTTAGCCCCAGGTTTGTAATATAACTTAAATTCTTAAGTAGCTAGGAGCGGAACACGCATGCATGGGCGGAGAAAACTTATCCTGCTATCCAATATGTTATGTGCATGTTTCGTTTGTTAAAAGCAAGTGCTGGCTTATTAATTTTCCGGCTTGCTCATTTGACCTTCCACGAGCCGGAAGACCTTTGGCCGGAAACGCTCGCCTGCGGCGACGAAGCCCAATGGCGTCCGTCCATAACCGCGGAAACAAGCCCCCCGCCTAGGTGCCGGAAGTCGCTACCAGGAATCCACGAGTTCGCAAAAAAACTTTTCCACCAGAAAACTTAAGCTTACGTCCTAAAGGACGATTTTGAAAATCACAACTTTCATACACGCCTAGGCGGACAGCACTGCGGTTTTAGTCGGAAAACATACACGATCCAAAAATGAAAAAATAAAGGAGGTAAAAGACTCTAAGAGTGAACCAAAAGCTTTATTTCATTGATCATGTATCATATATATTACAAGGTATATAATGCGTAAAGCGCTAAGTGTGGAAAGGACGTAGCTGTGCTATATTCCAGGGACGATCTGTTTCATCATATATATGTCACCCGGATCCTCTCGTTTTCGTTTCCGGTGCCAGTTGGCAGGTCTGTCTTTTAATTCTCGGAAATCAACAAGGTAATAAGATCCGTTGTGTAGCACTTTGCTGATGACAAAAGGTCCTTCCCATGGAGATTGCAGCTTGTGATCTTTCACCTGGCGAAGCGGAGGACTAAGTCTCCCGCCATGAACGAGCGGTTCCGAACTCGACGGCTGTGATAGCGTCGGAGCCTGCGATAAATGGTGGAGCGTTGGTCAGCTAAATTCGAGCTTCTTCGATCAGGTCCACGGATAGCTGTCGAGCCTCGTCAGCAGTTTCTTCGTTGTAGGCGGAGACTCGCGGTGAATCATGGATGATGTCGGTGGGGAGCACAACTTCGGATCCGTATACCGGGAAGAAGCGGGTAAATCCGGTTGACCTGTTAGGGGTAGTTCTCAAACTCCACAAAACAGAGTCTAGTTCATCGGCCCAAGCTCCGGCTGCGCGTTGCAGCGGTTCTTCAAGGCGAGGTTTGATTCCGGCTAGTATAAGACCATTGGCTCGTTCGACCTGACCATTGGATTGTGGGTGAGCCACAGATGCAAGGTCAAGCCGGATCCCAACTTCATCGCAATAATCCTTGAGTTCTCCTTGCGCAAAGTTTGTGCCATTATCTGTGATTATGCTGTGTGGGATGCCGAATCTCGTTACGAGGCTGCAAACGAATTTTAGTGCCGTAGCACCGTCGGCTTTTCTCACTGGCTTTGCCTCGATCCACTTACTGAACTCGTCAATAGCGACCAGGAGGTATTCATGACCACCAGGAGATTATTTCTTTAACTTACCAACCATATCGAGCCCCCAGACCGCGAACGGCCAGGTGATAGGTATGGTCTTCAGCCAGCTTCGGAACACCTGCACGATGACAGGGCCTACTGCTTCTTGTCTGGAATTATCTGGGCGCTTGCGCGTTGTTACAATGGTTGTGGTTGTGCCTCTAGGGCTCCGGGATCCGGCTTATATAGACGCACGGATCTAGGGTTTACCACGGAGAGTCCTAGCCGGAATACAAGTTGCCTCCCTACGGTACAATATCTTGCCGTGTACGTCAGGATCCGCCTTCCATCTTGGCCGTGCTGGATCCGGATACTTTATGGGCCTCCACGGATCCGGCCTCCTTCATAGGTCGGTTGAGATCCGGCTTCTCGTTCCTGGGCTGGACTTCATCCTTCATGATCAACAGCAACTGGGCCGCCCGATGGGCCACATGCCACCATCACCGTCTGTGGGCCACCCGGGCTTGCCGGATCTAGGCCATGTCGTTGATATACCCATAAAGTATACCCACAACAGACTCCGAGGAAGCATTCACACAATGTGATAAAAATCGACACGTGCAAGATAGAATTGGGCGTCAGCTGATGAAGCTGAAGCCACAAAAAAGAAGACCTCGAAGAAACTCATGGATGGGAGGAAAGACCGCGGATGAGATGATCAACGGCGACCCGGTACTCCATTGGAGGAGGGGTAGCTCTCCTCGTGGGGAAGCGCGCGCATCCTTCTTCTTGGCGAACCCTAGCTTCTTCAGCAGGTTCATGTCTGTTGGAGATCTTGGATCTCTCCCACTCCAAATCTTCGGTGGCCATTGGGGATTCTGGAGTGCTATGCCTAGTGTGCCGCGAGTGTGAGGGCTTCAACTAGAATGGAGCATAACGGCACGAGCGTGGAGGAGCGCAATGGAGGATTTTTGCAGAGGAACAGAGGTGCGGCGCGAGTGGAAGTGTTGATTGAGGAAGACGATGACCTTATATGTAGGTGCGGTGAAACGACGCACCGTTGGATGAAGAAATTGTGGAGTAGATGGTGTACACGTGGACAAGGGATAAAGGGTAATTTCATTAAGACGAGAAATTACAGGACCTGCAGTACATGTAAAAGCGGAGACGTGTGTCCCACTTGCACGACGTGTCCACCGGATAGGGAATTGGACCCACGGCGGTGAGAGGAGCGGTTTCGCATGTTCCCAATACGGTAATCGTGGCTATCATCGCAATGATGTCACTTTGGCAAAAGAAAAACTCGACTAAGAAGCATAGTGAGAATGTCGACAACATAAGATTATTTCGAGCCTTTGATCAAATACAAGTTTTGCCCAAATGCTCGGGGGCTACTTTGGAAAAAGAAAGAAAATTTTGAGTATGACAAAATAGAAATGGCGAGAGCCTATGACCAAATAAAAGTATTTGTTCATAGCCTCGGGGGCTACTCCCATCGGGAGCGCTGGTCGCGCACCCGATAGATATGAAAAGCTCGAGAAGGATTAACAATATAGCGACAGAAGATATTAATCTGCTGAGCCTACAATAACACACGTCCTTGGTTGTAGCCTCGGGAGCTACTCCCATCGGGAACGCTGTTCGCGTGCCCGATGAAATTATACAAAAATATAGAGAAAGAAAAAGGAGGTGAGTATATTTGAGTTATAGAGATAACTCTACATATACTCCCATCGGGAAGGCAAAGTAAGTCATAAAATATGACTCAATAAAATGTGCTATTCCAACGAAAAGCACTCGACAATATATTTTAGAGCGCTAAAAGTCGCGAATAATCTCGAATGCCGCAAAACTTTTCGTAGGTAAGACCCCAGATCCGTTACGAGCGGCGTGGCACCGTCTCGACGGCGGTTTGCTACTTTCCGTATCAACGGATGCGAAGAAAAATCTAACGGACGTTAGGTACCGATAAAATATGTGGGACTCGACGAGAATGGTAAGACCTCAAGCGGCACCTGTCGAAGTTTACACAGTATCCGAGATCATGTCCGGGGACGTGATCTTGAAGTAGGTTTTGCGGATTGCCACTAGAGCAGTTAACTAGTACCTGATCCGTCAGATGAACTAGCCCCAACTACCATTATCCTTGTACAATATAGTATTCGCATATCTAAAAGTTATGCAATAAGTTCAGCAAGGTTATTGAATGATTAAAGTTGGAGATTTTTCTTGATTCTTCGATTCAAGTAAAATCTCGGGGGCTCTGACATAGGCATCCCCAATGGGCCTGCGAAAGTAATACCGGGGTTTATTGAAGGCCCGGGACTCAAAGGATGTAAAGATTCGGAAGCCCGATTAGTATTAAGGAAAGATAGATTGTATTAGGAAATATAGAAACTTGTAATCTTACGGGACGGGTATGAAACCCTCTCGGACTCTGTAATGAAAGCGAACCCTCGGCTCCACCTCCTATATAAGGGGGAGTCGAGGGACAAAGAAAGGATCAAATCTATTGTCAACAGAACCCTAGTTTTTACGATCAGCGAGTACTTTTCGGCTGAAACCTTCCTGATCTACTTGCCCTATACTTCCGGCAAAACCCTCGTCTACAATCTGTAGGCATTGACAAATTAATCCTTTGTCAGGTTGCCACAACGTCGTCGACGCCCCTGGCGCCGGTTCCCTCCTTGCAGGCTTCGTTGAGGTTTCCCTTCCCCCACCCACCCCCTGCCTTGGATGAAAACCCTATCCCCTACGTGGGCGATGGCAGCGGCTCGTCGTCGTTCCCCTTCTTGAAGGCATCGCCTGGGGGTGCAGAGATGGTAGTCGAGTTTCTGGCTTTTGGTGGTGGTGCTTGGCAATGCTTCTTGTGTGGCGACGACCCTGGTTTGGAGTCTGTAAGCTCATGTTCAGTGGTAGTGGTTGTCCCTTGTCTGCCGGTCTTCCTGTGGAGCATGCGTTCCGCAGCTTGCGTGTTCTCGGAGACGTTGCCTCGGGTTGGCAATGGCCGTGGTGAGGTATCTAGCGCGACAGCAGGCCTTGGTCCCTTCTATGAACATTGGTTCGATTTTGCTCGGGAGTGTTCCTGGGGGAACCTCTCTGCCTGTCGACGGTGCGGCGCCCTTCGATCCGGGGCGAGAGGAAAGGGTCCTTCTTCGGAGTCAGAGACCGCGAGTGTGTCTCCATGTGTTCATTTGGAAGCGATGCAAGCAGTTCTTCCGTTGTTGTTGCCTTCCTCTGTCCCTGCTCCTCTTGGTGGCGGCTTTCTGGAAGACGATGGTCTTGGTGTCTGAAGTTCTTTTTTATCTTTTGTTTGCCTTTGTCGTACAACCTGGTAGCTGCTTATGCATCGTAAGCACTCTGTATCAGACGGTTACGTGGCTTTATTAATTTAAAGCTAGGCTAAGGTCTTATGTTTAAATACAGGGATTAGGGGTCTTACGGCTTACAGGTACTGAACATGTTTTTTTTTTTTTTTTTTTTGCAAATTGAACACGTACATGATCGCCCGCTCGTTTCAGGCTTCAGACCGTGGTGGTGTAGAAGTAGCGTGGCACATACGTCATAGTCATGCGGGAAACACATGGATGCCATCGGCACTGCCGGCGGTGGTATATGGCCTCCATAGACCACTCTTTTAAGAGCATCTCCACTCGTCTCCCCACAGAGCCTCCCACGGCCACTTTTTTCATCCGGACGGCGAAAAATCGGGCCCCGGTTCCTCGTTTTGGTCCGGATTTGAGCCTATTTTCGTCCGGACTCCCCATGCCATCCTCGGTTTCCCGGGGGTCTCCCGGGGACTCCGAATGAAGCTAAACCAACCGCCCCGCACCCGTGTCTCCTCTTTCGTCCGGATTCCCGAGCCATCCTCTTTTTCCCCGAGAAACGCCGCTTGGGAGCACACAGAAACTACTCCTCCACGCCAAATCTTCCTCCAATCGGACGAAAATTTCGCCGGATTTGAGCGTGGGGAGCGCCAACGAGTGGGGATGCTCTAAGATCAGCAGCTGGGGTGATTTGTTTGCTCAACTCATCAGTCATCACCAGAAAAACATTCACCATAAAATGTAAGGTGATTTCTTATATACTCCCTCCGCCTCAAAAGAGTATATAGCATAAAACTACCACTTTCTATGCAAAATTTTGAAAAACTACTACTTTTCGTTCCAATCACATAGAATTTTGAAATATTCAAACATTTCTAAGCATTTTTCATGTTATAAGTTTTTCCACTTGAATTGGTATTCAAAAGTTATGAAGGTTTTAAAAAGTTTAAATTTCAAATATTCAAACATTTCTGGGCACTTTTCATGTTATAAGTTTTTGCATTTGAATTAGTATTCAAAAGTTATGAAGGTTTCAAAAAGTTTATATTTAAAATATTCAAACATTTCTGAGCACTTTTCGTATTATAAGTTTTCCATTTGAATTAGTATTCAAAAGATATGAAGGTTTCAAAAAGTTATATTTGAAATATTCAAACATTTCTGAGCACTTTTCATATTAAAAGTTTTTCGATTTGAATTAGTATTTAAAAGATATGAAGGTTTGAAAAATAAATATGTGATTATTTGAAAACTGCGAGACACAAGGGACCCCTGCGTAATTTGCCTTCAAAACTTAAGGACCTATCTATAAAACAACGGACTCTAGGGTGCCACGTCATGCCTACCAGTGGGCCAACGTTGTCGGAACGGCTATCAATTCGTGTTCAATTCAGGATTAGTGCTATGTGAGACAACCTGCATCAAATGTGGTAGTTCTATGCGATTGGAACGAAAAGTAGTAGTTTTCGAAATTTTGCATAGAAAGTGGTAGTTTTATGCTATATACTCGTCTCAAAATGTAAGGCGTCTAAGGATTAGTCAAAAGTCAACATTTTTTTTAAGTTTGACCAAGTTTATACATAAAAATATAAACATTTACAGTAACGAATCAACATGAATAGATTCACCATAAAATATATTTGCTTACTATGTCCATTCGATATTATAGATGTAAATATATTTTCTAAATATTTGATCAAAGTTAGTAAAGTTTAACTTTTAACCAGTCCTTAGACGCCTTACATTTTGGGACGGAGGGAGTACGTGCTACTAGGGAAACATGATCAAAACCAAGTCTTATTTTGCACTTTCGATCACTTATGCACACGTCAGATATGTGTGTGGTGGGGCACGCTCTGTTTTCTCTCTCAGTTTGTTAGCCGAGATCAAATTCTAACATTCTTAACAAACATCATAAGCCTATTCTTAATAAAAATAAGGCAAAATAAAGTGTTGCAATGACTAATAAAATATTACTGAATCTCTTTACCTATAGTACATAGATGTAAAGATAGAGAACAAGCTTTGGAGAAGAAGACGGATGGCTCGAGATCCGTGTAGCTGCCGTTTTCTTTTTGATGAATTACATAAAATTGACTGAATCACAAGCAGATCTGGCTTCACGGTCCAATCAAAGCCTAGCACCTAACGAAGTTATTCCTCTCTAGTGTCCACTTCCACGAAGCTTAGCTCGCTTCCACAGTTCGGATTCAGCCTTGATTCGCCTTACAAGGTCCGCTGGCAAAACTACAACTTCGTCAGGTACTCTACCGTTCCACTCAAGTCGTATCTCCCTCGAAATCAAGATAACTAGAGTATTCATATGTTTTGGTTAGGCGTTGTGCTCTGAGATGCACATCACGCTCTTCCTTCCCTCTTGGATGCACATTCCCTTTGTCGCAATCAAGATGACTAGAGAGTTCATCTCTTTCACGGATGGCTAGCGCATCTATCGTCTGGGGCGAGCTGGAGCAGCAGCAAAGTCAAGCCAGCATGAGGACATACCTTTAGGCCACAATCCACTGACCAGGATGGCCAACACGATGGACCGATGTTGACCCAGCCAAGGAACGAGCATGCGTTGATTGACGAGCCACTCTCGCTGCTGCAGATCAATGCGCTGATCGCACTCTCCAAGTGAGCCAAAGCCAAGGGAGCCCAGCCTGCACGCTGACTACCTCCTTGCAACGTCTTCGGTGATCAGGTTTCCTTATGAATTGCAATTTGTTAGTGTGGAATGTTTGGGGGCTCAACAATCCAGCCCATCGTATCATCGTGTTAGTAGTTGTGCATAAGTTCAACATGGAAATAGTTTGTTTGCAAGAGTCAAAGTTATAAGTTTTAGATTTGGAAATTATCAAAAAATGTGGTGGTGCTGATTTTACCGATTTGGTTTTCCCCCATGCGGATGGCATCCAGGGAGGGATTATTGTGGCATGGAAAGTTTCGCAGTTCCTACTTGTTGGTCATTCCATCTCACCCACTCTCGCTGTTGTATATGTACTGTTTTTTTGAAACACGGCAACTGACGTCACATACACATACACTCATATGTGCACACACCGCACACCCACTCTATCGTCGCATCCATGAATGAATATTTCATTTATGAGACACACAGATGTCAAACCTGGGGTTTGAACTCTGGTGGGCTGGGGATACAACCATCCTCCTAACCACCCAACCTCAGGTTGGTTCTCGTATATGTACTGTTTATTGGCTCTCAAAGGTCTATAAATCTGATCATAGTGTATGGCCCCAGCAAGATTCTCGGACAAAGTTAGAGAGCGGGAAAGGCATTAGCATCTGCTACTTCTGAAAGAAAAATGTGTCAATGAATTTTGGAAATACTGGTTTTGATCGCATTTGTTTGTGATCATCAAGCTTAAGGCATCTTTAATAGCATGTGCATTTAAAAAAATTATATCAATATTTTAAAATGTTAGTACTTCCTCCGGCTTGCTTTAACAAGCGCGCGCACGTAGTGTAAGATAAAGTTTGATCATTAATTTGGTCAGTAAAATATAAGTTATATGTCTACAAAATCTGTATCATTAGATTTGTATTAAAAAATTTCCAAATAATATAACTTATCTAACATATTTTTTCATATTTAGTTGACCAAAATAATGGTTAAACTAATTTTTTAAACAACCTGACGAAGTATGTTAAATTGTACTACGATTCCCCGATACGGTTTGAAACAAAAATCGAACTTAGACATAGACACACCCGGAGCGATTTTTTTTTTCCCGTCGAGTGCCTCCTTGGCTCCTACCCGACCCCGACCGGCATCCCCTGTCCTTCCTTCCATCCAACGCCAAAATCAAACCCTTCTCGGCCGTTGCTCCGGCGACCTCCCCGGAGACGAAGCTCGACGACCCAATCGCGCGGAGCGCTCACTCACCATGACGGAGGTACTCCTCTCTCTCACTTCCTCGTGCGAAATTTAAGGCCGCGCGTCACCCTTCCGGGGCTGCGAGATTCACGCCCACAGATTTGGGCGTAACCCGGTGCTTATTGCGGTTGATGCCGCGGCCGTCGCATAGGAATCGTGTTCCTTTCTGGGCTAGCTAGCTGATTGACTCGGGACCTCTCGCGGCGGCGGCGGCGGTATAGCTTTTGGTCTCGTGGGTGGGTCTCGAAGAATTAGGGTTAGGTTCAGTTGCGAAGAAGGGGAGCTTTAGGTTTGGGAGGCCGAACTGCAGACAGTTCGGAAGTAGGCCCTGTGATGTGGTTCCGTCTTGACATCTTCCATGGTGGCACTTCATCCGTCTAGACTTTAAGGATCTTCCGAAAATTTGCCTGCAATCTTGTGCTGACTGTTGTGTTATTAATCTGTCATGCTCTTGAACACCCAATTATTCAAGGTAAACTTAGGGACTAATAACTTACCCTCTCTTGTTTCAGTACTGGGTGAGCCAAGGAAACAAATGGTGCGACTTGTGTAAGATTTTCATATCTAACAATCCGTTCAGCATCAGAACGCATGAACTTGGCAAACGGCACAAGGACAATGTCACCCAAAGATTGTCTACTATGCAAAAGGATGGTGCTGCCAAGGAAAAGGAGCAGCAGCAAGCAGCTAAAGCCCTCCAGCTGATAGAAGCTGTAAGTTCCCAATTTTCTGTATTTTATATTTGTTGCTATCTATCGGTTAAGTCCAGCCAATGAAACTAATACCTTATGTGAACTGGATTTGCAAACGGAAAATATGGTGCTACATTGTTACAGCACAGACTTTTCGTCTTACATAATTCCTTGGTTGTATTCTGTTGCAGCTTGTCCTGAGTTGTTGAGGCAGCATGTCTGATTATGTTTCAATTTTTTTCTATGCAGAAAGCTAAAAAGAGTTACCAGAAAGATTTAGAGAATAACCAGAGAAACGTGGATGGTGACAGTTCTGCAGCACCTGGAGAAGGTTGATTTCTTTGATACCTGATGAATACCTGTTGCATTCCGTCCTTAGTTTACCATTGTGTTTTTGTGTCAATTTGTTTTTACCATTGTGTGCAGTCATATTTGATTCATGTAGCATAAAATAGATGATCTATTATTAGCATCTCCTCGAGCTTTCGTTACCTTGCTGACTTTTCTCCTACTGATTCTAGTTGTTCACTTCCTTAGCTCCCAGCTAGATGGCCACATCACAGCAGGGGAATGTGATTGCTGAACCAAGGAAGAACCTGATATTTATCGTCAGTTTTCCAAGTCCTACCTGTTTCTTATCCTTAAATTAACCATTTAAATATATCTTCCTAGCTGGTTCAGTACTATATCCAACTTTCTTTTAATTCGTGCAAGCCAAACATCCTTACTATAGCATGTCAGTAAATCCTTATTTGATAGGACAGAGCTAAGACAGCATTTCAATCACTGACTCAAAAATCACCACGATACGAGATTGACCAGATCAGACAGACAAAAAATCTGAATGATGCTGAATTGAAATCCAGCTAGCTGCAAGTCAGTAAAGGTGTAATTTTTTTCATGAACTGTACCCCAACAAAGTGTCTAGTTGTCCAACAATTTATTATCTGTAATTCCATTTTTCTGCACCCTATCTGGCCTGGTGGTTAGTATATGAATTCGGGTTCTACAAGTAAAGATATTTTGGGCTAGAGTACTGGATAACAAAGACTATCTGCCAGTAATACTAAGCGGTCAATTAATACCTTTGTCCGGAATCGGATTCCGTAGTCTGAACTAGCAGAACATCCCTAGTAGTAGTTACAGCCTACAAAACATCAAAACACATACACACCAGCATTACTTAATTTAAAAGGTCATTTTCTTTTTTCGACACAAGTTGAATATACCAAACTCTAGTTGAAAGTTGATTGCAACAAGCTCTGAATATTATTTCTGTAGGCAACGACTAACTCCCTCCATATAGTTGCATAGCGGTGACTCCTAAAATGGTTATGCATAGTTATATATTTTTCGTTACACAAAAACATAAACCACCTAGTCCAATTGTGGAACTGAAGAGTCGAAAAATACCCCTGTTCATGTGGTTGATTACTGTGAGAACGAGGGACTGTAGCAGCAGGCTGGAGAAGTGCCGATCTGAGTCTAAAACCTAGTCGATGCAAGTTACATGAGACACATACGCCGGCCGGTGGCAGTATGTGATTGATGTATCATGGATTCATGGCTCATGCACGGCGTCACCGTCGCCCACTCTCCGTTGCCTTCTCATCCATTTCTCCTACAACAGTACAGCACCGACACCTTCTTTCCAGCTGGCCTTTGGTGGTTTGGATATGAGAGTACTTGATGCCATCGAGAAGGGACACGGTGTTTTCAAGACATGGTAGAAAGAGATAAGATAGGAGGCGGCGCTAGTAGTTACTTAGGTGATGGAAACCTAATCGGATTACCACATGTGATTAATTTGAACATTTGGCGTTCTGGGCCAGGGCCTCGATAGAGATTTCCGATGGGCCTGGGGGATTCTGGGCCTAGGAAAAAAATTGGGGGACTTTGAGCTCATATTGTTTGTGCCACCAGGAATTCACCAATTCAAGCTTAATAATAATACAGAAGATTGTGAAGTATGCTCTGCATGGACTGATAGAAAATCTGATCATGCTGTACCATGACAAAGCACTTTTTTTTCGAGATTGTTGACAATGCATTCATGTCATTTGAAGGTTTTACCTAACATGTTTGAAATCTTGTCTGTGCAGGATGGGTATTCGACGCAACTACAGGGTATTATCATGATAAATCTACTGGACTTTACTACGACTCAAACTCTGGATTCTATTATTCTGATGGTTTAGGTACATCCTTTAAGCAGACACAGATATCTGTATTTCGTATTTGTCCTGTCATGCTTGCCGGAAACGTTGTTTGTTATAATTCATATTTATGTTTCTTTCACTGAGCAGGCAAATGGGTAACCCAGGAAGAGGCATACAAGTCGGTGGAAACTTCAAAAACCACTGTTGCGCAGTCATCAACTTCGCAAGCAAAACCACCCGGTGGAGGCGGGGTTACCTCGAGTATCAAAGGAGGGCCAGCTCCAGGTTTGGTGGTCACAAAACCACTGAACCCGATGAGAGCGGTGAAGGGCGCTCCATCTGGTGTTGCTGCTAACAAGAGAAAAAGAGAGGAGAAGAAGCCCAAGGTGGTCACGAAGGAGGAGGAAGCGGCCCTCAGAGCGCGGGAAGCGGCGAGGAAACGAGTTGAAGACAGGGAAAAGCCTCTGATGGGATTATATAAAACGTATTAGGAGAGGTGTCAATGTTGACAAACTCTTGGGGGTGTGCCCAGTTGCACTACCTGATGTAGTGGAAATGCCATTGGATGAATTGTGCTGAGAAAAAGATGAGGATCCTGCTGAGTTTCAGCCTTTCATAGAGCTCTTCTGCACCGGCTACGCTTGCCTGCAGTGCAGTGTACCATATACCTCATCAAAGCTGCTGAATTTGGTCAATTCCCCTTGTGTGGAACATGTAAAAAGAGAGAGCAGTTACAGTAGCATTTTCTTGTTCTGTTCTGGCGAGTTCTGTGAAATGTAGCCAACTGGATTCTGCTCGACAAATTGTACCATCTACTCCGGTGCAAACATGTAAGTTGGAATGCCGTTGTTTTCCTCTTTTGTGATGACAGCGTGACATGCAGTAACCTGGTACGCTGGGGAGAATTATCCAGCAGGCGCTGTCAGCCAGTTAGACTGAACGGGTCGAAACTTTGTGTTAGGAATGCACAAAAAACTTGAGTTAGGGTTGCAAAGTTGGACAATTCCGCAAATCGAAACTTTGTGTACCCTTGGGTGCCCTCTCGTTAGGGTTGCAAAGTGGACATCCAGTAAACCTGCATGTACACTTCCGAACATGTTTTAATCTTAGATACTGTAGTAAAAAAATAATACACTACGTTACTTTTAGAACATCCATAGGTGGATTTACGTGGGCTCCTGCTCGCAACCCTACCCAGGTCCATGCTCCATCTACTTTCTGGAGACCAGCCACGTTCACATGTTTCGCCTCTCGATCGGGAGCGAGACGTGCCAAAATGCGGTAACGGCCACCGTTCTTGACTCTCTCTGCCAAACTGAAGGAGTCAACCGCCATGTAGTAGTACCCGGCCTCTCTCCGTCGACGACTCAGCGTAGCCAAGCCAAACCTTGAAAGCTCGGAGCTGCCGGTCAACCACGCTCGTCTGTCCCCACACCAACCAAAGCTGTCGCCACGAGTGTTGTTGGTGGTGCTGTGTTTATTGCACGGATGAGGTTGCAATCTCATTTAGGTTTTACCTTAACACATACGAGCAGGGAAAAGTGAGAAACCCATCTAGGTTTTCTGTCTTATTCGTTTAGCGATACCGTTGGTCTGCTTCGTCTTCGTTGGCCTTTATCTCAAAGGGGCGGTGACCATGGTTCCTCGTCGGCTGGAGGGTTCTCGTTGTTTGTTTAAATTTATTTGTAGTGTCTTCGTTGAGATGGTGAGGCGACGGCTACATCTTGTAGTTAGAGCAAGGTGCTCTCCGTCCTATCCTACCTTCGGTGGTGCGTTTAGCACCGGTGGAGGGCACGAAGTTGTGCGTCCCACAAATCTCCTATGATACAGTTGGTTTTCGTGTTTGTTGGTGTGATTTCAGGTCTATCTCTTTTGATCTACTGGTCTCATCTTTGCGATGGTTCCTGCTCTGGTGTGTTTGTTCTTTGGAGTCTTAGCATGACAATTTTCCATTAATTTACTACGACAAGCTTTATCCAGGTCCGGCGATGGAGGGGCAAAGACGGCGGCACACCTTCGACTCGTGCTAGTGTATGTGCTTGTCCCTAGGTAGTCTAAAAACATATTTGTAATTTTTTATTATTTTTTAGATTCTTTGTACTGTAGATCGGTGGATTTTTTCAGAAAAATGTTTCGCCAAGTCTAGCTTAGGTTCGCAACACTTCCTTTTTTTTCAAAGATGACCTACAAACCTGGCAATGGAACAAGAAAATGTCATCAAAGCCTTATGCACTAAAAGCACGAAACAACACTCCACAAGCTGGGTACGGGGGGAATCACTGAGTCACCCTATGACGAAACAGGAGCACTCATCCGGACCATTAGATCCTCAACGAGCCAAGCATGTCCTCGCTTCAGAAGTCGTCACCTCCGTCGAATAGCTGAGCCAACTCTAGGATAGAGATCCGCATAGATCTTACTAGGTTTGCCATCCATGCCACCATGACGCCAGCCATTGCCTCCACCCTGTGCGAGTCCATCTTGGCACACTTGTCACCAAGACCACGCTGCACCATGATACCAGGACTCTCCATCATCATCGTGATAGATGAAACACCACTTCCACAATTAGACCCCTATATCTAGAGCTTGTTCCAAAACGATGCCTCCAAGCCTGATCCGGTTGACAAAGTTCTAGGGTTTTGTACGAAACATCTTGTGAGCGCGGGGGCCGCAGGGGCGAGGAGATTTGCAGCGAAGACGCCTTCAGCAAGGTAACAATGCCCACGGACGCCGTCATTGTTAACTCCAACCGAATGGAGCTTCGCCTTGTAGATCCTCCATGAGCAGCACAAGAACGCAATGAAAGGCAAACCACCGGAGATTGGGACACATTAGCCACAGATTCACCATTGCCCTAGCCGGGACGCAGTCAAGGCGTAACCCAAATGCCAAGCCACTACAGGGGAGCTTCCTCCGCACCTCGCCGCAACTCTACCTATAGGAAGGTCGACCACATGAGTTTAGCCGGCACCGCCACTTGAAGATCTGTGATGGCCTCTATCCCCGTGACACCGAGCACCTCTCACAGATTGCGCCGCTCCCACTTTCCAGATGTGCGGCCCCTTCAAAAGCCCACCTCCTTGCGTAGGGGACCATTGGGGCAAAGCCCACCACATCCTTTGTCTTCGTCAGTAGGGCATGGCTTCCAACATCGCCGGCGGCGTCTATGATGACAGCGAGGTTCTTGCTAGATTACATGGGGAGTCTCCGGAGTCGCCCTACTCTTGGCGACTGTGAGCCCACATCATTTGTTTTGTTTGAGAGAACGTTTAGAAGTCGATCAGAACAATTTCCATGTGCCATTATGGCATCTCTAGCGGGCTGACAAAACAGAGACCCAATTGACCGCATGCGTTCGTTTGCATCAGCCGAAGTGGTCAAATTTTACCGCGCGTCCGTTTGCGTCCGGGGTGCCCCCAGCGGAGCAACACAATTTTTATTCTTCGATTTTCTATTGAGAAAAACATAATTTACATAGAGAATAAAGGAAAACTAAAAAAATCTGAAAGGTCCATGTAGCACCTGCTACCCTAGCCTACTCCTCGTCCTCGTCGTCGATCACGATGAATTTCCATGGTGGAGGTGGAGGTGGAGAAGCCCACGGATTGAACGACAGAGGCGGAGGCGGTTGCGGTACCTCAACATGAGGATGTTGAGCCTCTTGATCTGCTCGTCAGTCATCGTGTTCGGGAGCTGAAACTCCTGGCCCTCCTTCATGGACGTCTGCCAGTCATGGAAGACGTTGCCGATGAAGTCGTCCTCATTGTAGAAGTACATCGCGGCGTCGTCCTGGGGAGGCACGGGTGGGGGCGGCTGCCGTGCTCGACGAGGCGCAACAAGGCATGCAGGAGGCGGAGGTGGACCGAACATGTAGTCACTGTCGCCGAGGAACCCCGCCTTCCTCCTAGGATCTGCCTCGACCCCGCGCCAGTTGAACCATCGATCGGAGTCGATGGTAGGCGGGGTCGGCGCGGATGTCCGCCGACAGGTACGACTGCCTACGTCAGATCTCCATGGCCCGCTCCGGATCGCGCGCGGGCACGGGCGCGACAGGCACCCGATGGTGGCTGAGGCGCTAGCCGCCGCCCAGCAGGTGCATGTCCCGCCAGTTGCCGCATGTCATCCAAGTTTCGTGCATCATCCGTGCCGTGTCGAAACCGAGCAGCACCCTGTTCAACCGCGCCTCCTTGTTCACGCCGCTGTCGGACGCTTTGAAGTCTTCTTCTTCTTCTTCCCCATGGTAATGTGGTGGCGTGCGGTGGTGGTTGTGGGAGTGGAGGTGGAAGTGGTGTGGGCGATGACAGGGACGATGCCGGTCGCCTTTTAAAGGCCGGGCGCGCGGGACACGATGCCATTGATGGCGGCGAAGAAGGCCAGCCACCACCCGCCAAGCCTGGTGCGCGTGCAGAAGACGAGTTGACTCCATTGTTGGCGAAGGCCGTAGCACAGACGCGGAAGCGAAGACCGCTAAAGCGATGGGTTCGAAACAGGCCTCGAGCTAGGTCAGCGCTAGGTGAGCTGTGGGAGAAGCGAGCGGTCACACGGCGTGACCGCGCAACTTTCGTCCAGACTGAGATGCAAATTTAAGTCGTGTTTTCGTCTCGACGGACAACCCTGTCGCTATGAGTTAGCATGAGTGCATGCGTATTTCAACGCCTGGCGACAAACGTTAGGCGTTCCTTTGCGTCGAGCAGTTGGAGATGCCGTCAGTCCATCACATACAGCCTAGATCGACTCGCCTGACCGGTAACACGCACCAACTCTACGACAGAGGAAGTTCCAAAAGGAACAAAAATCATGGCAGAGAACCAGAGACTGATTTCCTCCGTCGCCGGCAGAGATCCAGAGACTCAATTATAACTAAGAAAAAGAATGTGTCATCTTCGATATGATGCTTCGCACGTTCGGAAAAAGGTCGCACCGTCGGCCCTTCTTCCTCCATTTTATTATCGGCATAATATCTCCGCTGCGCACGCGATGCAGCGAACGCATGTTCTGTTGGCACCCGTATGGTGCCGTCACGTCGTGTTTGACTGGGGAGCTGCGCGCCACCGTCCGAAGCTAGTCGTCCGGTCAAAACAAGCATGCGCCGGTCGGAGCCGCACCTACTACTACAGCACGCACGGCCCACCCGTCCCTCTCCTCCTGTCCTCTTGCAATCTTGCATCCCTGCCGCGTCAATCACTTTTCAACCAGCTCAATGACGTGCTCAAGCCCATAATTTGGGTGCCACTTGCTAACACTACGGCCATCTCCAGCCGGCCAATTCAATTCCAACCCCAAAGACTTCCTCCCGTCCATAAAAGGATGTTAAAAAGTATCTAATTCAAATATATCTATATACTAAAAAGTGTCTAAATATATCTAAATTTAGATAAATATATCTAAATTTAGATAAATTTGCAACATCTTTTTATGGACAGAAATATGGAGTAATATATTTGTTTTTTTTCGAGTGGACCGTAGATAGAAAATTGGCCCATGTTCTCCCCTGATTTTGGTTAGGTGGTGAACCTAGCAGCATGACGTATTTTCACATTCCCCTCGTAGCCATCGACGATGTTGCGAAGTTAATGCTGACGTGTTTCCTTCACAAACGCCTAGACGACACGCCTTCCCACACGGCCGCATGGTTCTCCCTCTAGCCGTGGCTATAAGAAGGATGGCGCCACGAGGGTAGAAGAGCAACCCGAACCTAGTAGCCATGCCTCGCCGCAAGATCACCACCTGGGAAAAGATCCCACACATGGCACGTAAGCGCTTCTAGATGGAGTCCGTGGCGAAGAAGATCGACGTGAGGCGGCATCGAGGCGAAGGTGGAGGCCGCAACCATGGCAGCAACGGTGCTTGCTGGCTACATGGACGTCGAGGCGGCGGTGGCGGAGGATCCCGTAGCTGAGATGGATATGGACGAGGACGACGATCTAGAGGACTTCGACGATGAGGTTGATGTCCATGCAACTAGGAATCAGCAGGTGGCTATGCTCGAGTCCTTTGAGACCGCCCACCGCGACTGGTTTCCCCTGCCAACTCATGGTTGCCGAGCGGCGAACCCTAGTGGACATCCTCGACGATAGGGTGGCCACCAAATACGACTCCATAGGCGTCTCGTTGACGGAGGCGCACCGGTAGGCGGATGCGAACGCAGAGAGCAGGGAGATGGAAGTGGAGGCGCATGCGCCGAGGGACAGCTAGGACGCGGACATGGAAGTGGCAAGGCAACACTAGAGGGAGGCGAACATGCACTGTTGGACGGAGGATAGGTCGGGCATCCCCCTCCATGGTCAGTCTCCATCGTCACCCCTGTTAGGCGGAGCGGCACTAGTAGGTGCTGAAAGGCGCTTAGGAGTGCCAAACCACGACGAAGGGGCCAAACATTCACGAGGCCGACCCCTCTGGCCATGGCGAGGCGAAGGATGATGAGGAGTAGATGCAACCGACCTTGTTTAGTTTTATTTTGAATTCTATATTAATCGCTAATTAAGCTAAAAGCATACAAAATGCGTCCCCAAAAACATTGGTTACATCGTCCAACGTATGCCTGTGGCAGTACGTGACAACGGATCATCCCTGTAGTTTAGTCTTCTGTGGGAGCCCAATGATTTGGCATTTGGCAAGAACGATCGACCGACCCCTGTTTCAGTCTGGATCTGCAGGGACGTTTGAAAAAGATATCGTCCGAATCTTGTGATTTTGCATGTTGCCATATTCGTACAATAAAAAAAACAAAGGGTTACTTCCGGAAAAAGGGACGTTCAGACGAGTACATAATCCAACTGATCATCACTCTATTCTTATTTTGTGCCACGCTTTTGTCTGGTGGGAGGGAATTCGTTTGATACCTTGAACATCAGTTGAAGCAACCGTCGCTTCAGGTTCAGGCTAAAACCATCTCAAACCGTATCGCTGTCTGTTTTTTCAAATATAAAGCCCTACTTTGTTGTAACCAGAGAGAAAAAAATGCAAGTAACAAAACTGAATTCACATAAATTAAGGGACAGAAAAGAATGTGCATAAAAGAAATACAAATAGACCCCTGGAGTTGCGATTATTGGTACCAATCAAAGCAAAGGTGGTCATACCAGTACATAATAGTATATTCTCTTATCTTATCGATCTCCTTTATGTCTTTTATAGATCCCACTCTCTTTTTTGAAGTAAGAAGAAGAAACAAACATTAAACAACATGTTCATTCATTTCTAGTGCAAAAAAGCACATCTTGACATCTTTTCAAGATTTATATTTCAGAGGGTACGGTTATATGGTTGCATAGAATTCTCTTCAAGAATGTTTTTTTTTTTACATTTTTTGGAAGTTAAGAAAATGTAAAACACTTTTCAAGATGATTTAAGATTCATTTTTGAAGAATGGTTAGGGTTTAACATAGACGGATTCATTGATTGAGGTTCAATTTGGAGCAAGGCCAACGATTTTAGGTTCCATGATATGTTTCAGTTGGTTAAGAGATAGAAAACTAGTTGGTTGAAAATAAGAAAAATAACACTCACTTTGTTTCCGTTTTCTTAGGTGTTTTTGTTTTCTTAGGTATATTCCAATGTTTCTTGTATTTGATTTGTATCCCAATAGATGCCCTATCTACCTCTCATGGATTGGAAGGATCATTAATTAGCAACTTGAAATTAATTCTGTCATCAACATTGTAATTAGAGTCATCTTTTTCCCAAATTATCGTCGAATCAATATCTTGGTCGCCCGTGCTCCAAAAATATGTCCACCTAATGAATAGAACATAGGGAGTAGATTTCCGCGAGGGGAGGCCACTGGCCATATGCATGCCAAATTCGGTGGAGTAGGAAAATGGAATGCCGATACAGTTAGAAACAAAAGCGGTAGTTTCTATAAGAAACATACGTAAGCTCAAAAAATGTGAAAAACAATCAGGTTTTTAGTAGGTAGGTAGACACTCATACATGTGAAATATGGAGAAAACATATGATTAATTATGAGCTGGGGAATATCACAATTAAATTATTGCATATTTGCACGTTAAGCTAAACACTTTGTTGTAAAAAGAATCTTTATCATCAAATAAACAAAAAATCACACATGATATTTTTTGTTACAATTTTTTTAAATGGATGTTTCTAGGGTCTCTATTATTTTTCAGAAACTTCATATTGAATTGTTTTCATATAAATCCAAGATCATACTAAAATTTTCTCTAGATTCCATCACTATTAAATACCACTAGACACAGGCGCGGACCCAAAGAAAAGATAAGTGGGGGCCTCTCGTCAGTGCAGGCCTTGTGGTGAGTTGACTAGGAGCTGTTATAGTAAATTATTGCTCTCCAAATCTTAAAATCTTTACATTGAATGAAAGTGAAGAAAAGATATCATAATTTTGATTCTCATAATCACTTTTGTATCGATGATGGTACTAGTATGCATACTGTAAAAATGAATCAAATCAACATGTTCCCCTCTGTTCTGTTAGGTATTAAAAGCAAACAATCTTATTTCCCAAGGTATCATGTCTTTTCTTGGAAGATGGTATCATGTGGAACTTGAATGTACAATAATCATAATAATAAAAAGGCGAGAATGTAACCCGACAACAAAATGGATAACATCATCTGTATTCAAATAATTTTTATATGAATGTTTGAGGGCTGGATCATCAAGATTTTTTTTTCTAAGTTGTATGTTATTTGATTTGTAGAATTGAATCAGAAGGGTATTTTTCTAAACTTTTCTTTGCATAATATTTTGTCGGATCTTTCTCCACTCAAGGCCTCTTTATTTGATTTGTAGGATTCCACAAACATAGGATTGTAAAAAGTGGACAACTATAGTGACATGCCCACTTGATTCCTACATGATTATGATTGCACCAAAATGTGTTTGATTGCACCATGAAAAAGGCAAAAAAAAAAAATCTTTCAGTTACTAGGTATCTAGTTTCTACGTTTTTATCATTCATGCATTTTTGAAATCATACGAACCAAAGATGCCCTTAACAATTTCTCGCTTTTACAACCTATTCTTTATGTGCATGTCCCATTGGTTAAGAGGGACAAAACTAGTGGGCGTTAAAGAATAAAAGTAGTGGTTTCCAACATAATGTACACTGAAAACCTTGTTGTCATATCACAAACAGAGGCCAGATGCCACTACACCACTTTCATACGTATACAATATAAATTTCACCTCTTAATTAGTACCACTAGACATCAGCCCTTTCTTGGGATGCAGGGAGGGAATTTTGGTGCAAGTAGCTTTAGAAAGAACGGAAGTGAATAAAAGAGCACATTATTCTGATTCTTATACGGAGTACACACTTCAACATCAATAATTCCCTCAAAAGAAAGAAAGAGACCCAGGCCGTGCGCACAAATGTCCATTTTATTTGCATTGTGAAGTACGAAGTAAGCAGAACGCTCTTTACCAAGATAAATGTAATGCAAAGAAAAACAATCCAGAGAAAGATTAGAATAAGCAATACTCTGTGCATTCCAATGAATAAAGCCCATATTCTTTTCTAAAATCAAGTAAATTTTCACCAAACTTTTAAAAAATATAAGAAACAATTCTATTGATAGATATCATATACACATATATTATATGATGTATTTAAAGGTGTTGGTTTTGGTTTGAACATGTTAATGAGTTTTTCAAAGAACTTGATCAAACTTTAGGTAGTTTGAATTTTGGAAATAAATAAATATCTTATTCACTGGAACCAAGGTAGTAAAAACAAAAGAAAAAATTGAACCCAAGAACCGCACTCATCCCTATTCTTGTAGCAACGGCAATTGCCCTTGTGTGGCAAAAAAAAAAGTAGATCCATGTCAATTAGAGAGCAGAGGTAATGTTATCTCCACATACCACAGATATCTAAAAAAAGAAAAAAAAAATCCAAACTCATCACCTTCTGCAAAGAAGAATTTGCATGCTAGTAGAGTACAATATTTATGTATTTCAGATTTGTGCCGAGACATAATCTAGCCGAAGAACGAATGTAAGAACAACCTGTTGCCTGCCAAAACCCACCGGCGAGCAGTGGTTAAGCAACACGAAGAGCCGGGAAGCTTCCAAGGCGGCAGCGCCCAGTCCCTCGACGTCGTCCCGCAAATGCTCCGGCACACGTCCTGGCGGTTGCGCGTGACCTATACCTGGTCGGGAAGGTGTTGGATTGCTTCGATTAGTTTCTGCATGGCACACGTAAACATTAAATACGAGCCCTATCGGCTCTCGGGTTTCCTCGGATCGGCTCAAAGAGCCGATCGCCCCATGGTTCATGTTGGATTTTCAATGACATGGGGATCCTGCTTGATCATAACAAAGCTAAGCCAATCTACGACAGTTTAGGGTTTTCACCGTATGATCGGAACATCCTACGCGTAGTTGAGCCTAATAGACACGAAAGATAATGGAAAACTAACCCTAAAAGAGGCATAAAAACCAACATTAAGTTAATTCCCGGAACATCCCTCTTAGGACTAACAAACCACACCTAACGCACTACGGATCGTTCAACCCGTTTGCAAGGCCTAACCATACGGATATTAAACTAATCCTTGAAGAACAAGGAGCAACTATAACAGATCGGATCTACTAAGTAACGAACAAGCAAGATGCTGCCCTTACACCTGGATAGGTGTAAGGGCAGCTAGATATTGAGGGACGGCATAGCTAAGCAGATATGCGTAAGAAAAGCATCTATGCAAGCCCCAAAACATCTACGATAAATAGTGCTACTCGCCATCAACAACGCGTCAGCACGAGCAACACAAGGTAAACGAATAAACGTTGTGCTGCCTAGATCGCAAGATGCGATCTAGGCAGCATGGTGCTTACCCGGGAGAAACCCTCGAAAGAAGGGGTGGCGATGCGCCTGATTTGTGTTTGTTGTGAACGTGATTGTCCTCCTTTTCCGATAACCCTAGATACATATTTATAGTCCAAGGGACTTTCTAATTCGGCGTGCACCTAACCGTGCACGGGTCAAACTCTATCTTTTAATCTAAACTAAGATGCGATCTACTATATTACGGATACACGGGCAATTAAGCCCAAATTCCTCGCGCAAGGCCGCTTCAAAGATGCTCACGTGTGTATCCTTCAAGCCCATCTTCACTTACGCCCATCTCCTGATTTGGCCAAAATCGGTGATAACACACCCCCTGGTTTTGGTAATGATAATTTCAAAACCATTCTGTTTTTCCTTCGAGGGGTCATGTCGTGGCGGAAGCGGAACCGTCGCGGTATTCTTCATCATGACGCCTTGCCTTCTCAACTTCTGCACGATTCGACAGTTTGGCACCACATCCTCGGAAACTGTTCGAGCATTGAATCTCCAATATATCTCCTTTTATTTAACCGCATCGAACAGTTTACCTCCTCATCCCTTGCTCCAAACCAGCCGTCAGCCAAAAACCCTCTTCCTCTGTAGCCATGTCTTCCTCTTCCTCCTCCCAATCCTCTTCCTCGAGTGAAGTAGAGCCGGAGGTCAATCAGACGGAAGCGTACAACCGGCGCGCTCCCGAGCATTGGGATGAGCAAGAATTTGACTTCGACTTCGTGTCTGGTCGGATGGCGACATGCCCCTGACTGACGGGGAGATGATCTTCGGTTCTTGCTCGACGGAGAACTAGAGGCGGAGAGCGACAACAACGACCCCCTTCCGGGGCAAATTCACCTCCTCTACCAAAGAAGAAGACGAGGAAGATGAAGACGAAGACGTCTCCTCCGACACGAAGCAAGAGCAGGAGAATGACACCTCCTCGACGAACCGCCGCCCAAGCGCATCCGTGGCTGGGCTTGGTCGGATGAGGACGACGATGACGAAGAGGAAGAAGCCTCCGCTGAAGGTTACGGTAGCAGCGAGGAAATCGTCGGCGCGATGGCGGCAGCTGCGACGGCGAAGACGACAACAGTCCTTAGAGTAGGGAGTTGCTAGCACAAGATTAGCAGTAGTAATCTGTTCCCTTTTTGTCGAGCAATCGGCTTCTCTTGTAAGAAATCACCTTTTTAATCAATGAAGATGAAGATGTTCTTCCAATTCAATCTTTAATTATCCGATTTCACCCCTCGTACTGCTTTTGCCGATTGTCAACTCAGTCAATATTCAATGAGCCGATGGCAACGCATCGGTCTCTTACAATCGAGATGGATCAATTCAGGTCCCCAAATTCCAGCCAAACAGGACCAAATCGCAACCGTGCAAACCCTAGATCTTGGAAATGCAAACCCAACTTCCACAGCAAACCCAAGGGCGGAATCATCCAGCTCACGGTCTCTGGCCTGTCAGTAATCCTTAAGTTTCAAACATTCTTCTGCCGCATCCGCCTCTTCCAACCCCCCTTGGCTTTCAGGAGAGTTTTAGAACTGCCGCTGGATCAACTCGAATGCTGAAACTGACACTTTTGCAGAACAGGCACCACTTGTCCACAAATTTTCTTGTAATGTAACGGCCTTTTCTACAAATTGGCGGCTCTATTCTGCAAGAATTCACCATCTTTCAACGAAGTTGTGACGCAGAGCCAGCCGATTCGAACAAAATCGGCTCCCTAGAGCAAAGGATCTTCAGGGGCAGTGATGTCTACGGGTGCTTCTATTCTTGTAGACAGTGTTGGGCCTCCAAGAGCAGAGGTTTGTAGAACAGCAGCAAGTTTCCCTTAAGTGGATCACCCAAGGTTTATCGAACTCGGGGAGGAAGAGGTCAAAGATATCCCTCTCATGCAACCTGCAACCACAAAGCAAGAAGTCTCTTGTGTCCCCAACACACCTAATAGGTGCACTAGTTCGACGAAGAGATAGTGAAATACAGTGGTATGAATATATATGAGAAGTAGCAACGGTGCGCAAATTGGCATTGGCGTGCATTGATGGTAACAATATTGCAGAAGTAAACATGCGTAGTGCGCGATAATGCTTAATAAAACGTAACAAGCGATGATAGCGTATTTAGGAACAAGGCCTAGGGATTAGACTTTCACTAGTGGACACTCTCAACTTTGATCACATAACAGAATAGATAAATGCATACTCTACACTCTCTTGTTGGATGATGAACACATTGCGTAGGATTACGAACCCTCAATGCCGGAGTTAACAAGCTCCACAATAATGCTCATGTTTAAGTAACCTTATAGTGTAAGATAGATCAAAAGACTAAACCAAGTACTAACATAGCATGCACACTGTCACCTTCATGCATATGTAGGAGGAATAGATCACATCAATATTATCATAGCAATAGTTAACTTCGCAATCTACAAGAGATCACAATCATAGCCTACGCCAAGTACTCACACGGTGCACACATTGTCACCTTTACACACGTGGAGGAGGAATAGAGTACTTTAATAACATCACTAGAGTAGCACATAGATGAATAGTGATACAAAACTCATATGAATCTCAATCATGTAAAGCAGCTCATGAGATCATTGTATTGAGGTACATAGAGAGAGATTAACCACATAGCTACCGGTACAGCCCGAGCCTCGATGGAGAACTACTCCCTCATGGGAGCAGCGGTGATGAAGATGGCGGTGGAGATGGCAGCGGTGTCGATGGAGAAGCCTTCGGGGGCACTTCCCGCTCCGGCGGGGTGCCGGGCAGAGAGACTCCTGTCCCCGATCTTCAGCGATGGCGGCGGCTCGGAAGGTTTCGCGTCGTGGCTTCCTCTCTAAGGGTTTTCGATGCGGGGGCTTTATATAGGCGAAAGGGCAGCGGAGGGGCGAAGGGGCGACCACACCATAGGGTGGCGCGGGCCCGCCCTGGCCGCGCCACCCTATCATCCCGGGGCCCCCTCTGGCGGCTCTCGGGTGTTCGGATGCTTCCGGGCAAAATAGGAACACAGGCGTTGATTTCGTCAATTCCGAGAATATTTCGTTACTAGGATTTCTGAAACCAAAAACAACAACAGAACTGGCACTTCGGCATCTTGTTAATAGGTTAGTTCCAAATGCACGAATATGACATAAAGTGTGCATAAAACATGTAGGTATCATCAATAAAGTAGCATGGAACATAAGAAATTATCGATACGTTGGAGACGTATCAGGCAGCTGCCCCCCGAGTCTTAGTCAAGGCGAGAACAGTAGCAAAGAAGGTGGCTGCCAGGAAAACTTTGAAGGGCAAACACCCCTCAAGGCTTTGGTTATCCTATTACGTCCAGTAATCCTGCTCTTGTAGACTTCCCCCGAAGATGATATCATCAAGGACATGCAATCCAGCTGACGGAGCTCCAACTTGGACACCTCCGGGTACACCACCACGTAGAGCTAGCCAGATATGTCACCATCGGCTTCCACGAAAAGGGTCAGCCCTCCGCTCCCATCAAAACAAGATAGGAAAGCTTATGCACCAGGAGTCGATGTACCACGAGGGCTCAGCAGGACCAGCAAATCCCTTCTTTGAACCAAGAAGCTTCTCATACAATGGCTCTCTAACTCCTCCTGGCTCAATTCTTGTGCTTTGCTGCTTAGATCGGCTCACCATCCTTGACGATGACGCTTCGGCATCTTGTTAATAGGTTAGTTCCAGAAAATGCACGAATATGACATAAAGTGTGCATAAAACATGTAGGTATCATCAATAAAGTAGCATGGAACATAAGAAATTATCGATACGTTGGAGACGTATCAGCATCCCCAAGCTTAGTTCTGCTCGTCCCGAGCACGATAACAAAGATAATTTCTGAAGTGACATGCCATCATAACCTTGATCATACTATTTGTAAACATATGTAATGAATGCAGCGATCAAAACAATGGTAATGACATGAGTAAACAAATGAATCGTATGACAAAGACTTTTCATGAATAGCACTTTCAAGACAGGCATCAATAAGTCTTGCATAAAAGTTAACTCATAAAGCAATAAATCAAAGTAAAGGTATTGAAGCAACACAAAGGAAGATTAAGTTTCAGCGGTTGCTTTCAACTTGTAACATGTATATCTCATGGATAGTTGTCAATGCAAAGCAATATAACAAATGCAATATGCAAATATGTAGGAATCAATGCACAGTTCACACAAGTGTTTGCTTCTTGAGGTGGAGAGAAATAGGTGAACTGACTCAACAATGAAAGTAAAAGAATGGTCCTCCATAGAGGAAAAGCATCGATGCTATATTTGTGCTAGAGCTTTGATTTTGAAAACATGAAACAATTTTGTCAACGGTAGTAATAAAGCATATGTATCATGTAAATTATATCTTACAAGTTGCAAGCCTCATGCATAGTATACTAATAGTGCCCGCTCCTTGTCCTAATTAGCTTGGACTACCGGATCATCACAATGCACATGTTTTAACCAAGTGTCACAAAGGGGTACCTCTATGCCGCTGTACAAGGTCTAAGGAGAAAGCTCGCATTGGATTTCTCGCTATTGATTATTCTCAACTTAGACATCCATACGGGACAACATAGACAACAGATAATGGACTCCTCTTTTATGCATAAGCATGTATCGACAATTAATAATTTTCTCATATGAGATTGAGGATATATGTCCAAAACTAAAACTTCCACCATGAATCATGGCTTTAGTTAGCGGCCCAATGTTCTTCTCTAACAATATGCATGCTTAACCATAAGGTGGTAGATCTCTCTTACTTGAGACAAGACGGACATGCATAGCAACTCACATGATATTCAACAAAGAATAGTTGATGGCGTCCCCAGAAACATGGTTATCGCACAACAAGCAACTTAATAAGAGATAAAGTGCATAAGTACATATTCAATACCACAATAGTTTTTAAGGCTATTTTGTCCCATGAGCTATATATTGCAAAGGCGAATGATGGAATTTTAAAGGTAGCACTCAAGCAATTTACTTTGGAATGGCGGAGAAATACCATGTAGTAGGTAGGTATGGTGGACACAAATGGCATGAATATTGGCTCAAGTATTTGGATGCATGAGAAGTATTCCCTCTCGATACAAGGTTTAGGCTAGCAAGGTTATTTGAAACAAACACAAGGATGAACCGGTGCAGCAAAACTCACATAAAAAGACATATTGTAAACATTATAAGACTCTACACCGTCTTCCTTGTTGTTCAAACACCTCAACCAGAAAATATCTAGACTTAGAGAGACCAATCATGCAAACTAAATTTTAGCAAGCTCTATGTATTTCTTCATTAATAGGTGCAAAGTATATGATGCAAGAGCTTAAACATGAGCACAACAATTGCCAAGTACCAAATTATCCAAGACATTTTACCAATTACTACATGTAGCATTTTTCAATTCCAACCATATAACAATTTAGAAGAGAAACTTCGCCATGAATATTATGAGCTAAGAACACATGTGTTCATACGAACCAGCGGAGCGTGTCTCTCTCCCACACAAGGATGAACTTGTTCAGAGAACTAAGATAACAAAATAAAAGCACACACAGACGCTCCAAGTAAAGTACATAAGATGTGACTGAATAAAAATATAGTTTCAGGGGAGGAACCTGATGATGTTGTCGATGAAGAAGGGGATGCCTTGGGCATCCCCAAGCTTAGACGCTTGAGTCTTCTTAAAATATGCAGGGGTGAACCACGGGGCATCCCCAAGCTTAGAGCTTTCACTCCTCTTGATCATAGTATATCATTCTCCTCTCTTGACCCTTGAAAACTTCCTTCACACCAAACTTCAAGCAAACTCATTAGAGGGTTAGTGCACAATTAATAATTCACTCATTCAGAGGTGACACAATCATTATTTTCACTTCTGGACATTGCATAAAGCTACTGGACATTAATGGATCAAAGAAATAAATCCAACATAGCAAAAGAGGCAATGCGAAATAAAAGGCAGAATCTGTCAAAAACAGAACAGTCCGTAAAGACGAATTTTAAGATGGCACCAGACTTGCTCAAATGGAAAAACTCAAAACTAATGAAAGTTGCGTACATATCTGAGGATCACGCTCGTAAATTGGCAGATTTTTCGAATTTTCTACAGAGAACTGTGCCCAGATTCGTGACAGACAGCAATGCTGTTTCTGCGCGATCCCAAATATAACATCAACTTTGACATAGAAAATTTACTTGGCACAAAAACATGATAAGGAGAGGTTGCTACAGTAGTAAACAACTTCCAAGACACAAATATAAAACAAAGTACTGTAGTAAAAAAACACATGGGTTATCTCCCAAGAAGTTCTTTCTTTATAGCCATTAAGATGGGCTCAGTAGTTTTAATGATGCACTCGCAAGAAATAAGAGTTGAAGCAAAGAGAGCATCAAGAGGCAAATTCAAAACACATTTAAGTCTAACATGCTTCCTATGCATAAGAATCTTGTAAATAAACAAGTTCATGAAGAGCAAGGTAACAAGCATAGGAAGATAAAACAAGTGTAGCTTCAAAAATTTCAGCACATAGAGAGGTGTTTTAGTAACATGAAAATTTCTACAACCATATTTTCCTCTCTCATAATAACTTTCAGTAGCAACATGAGCAAACTCAACAATATAACTATCACATAAAGCATTCTTATCATGAGTCTCATGCATAAAATTATTACTCCCCACATAAGCATAATCAATTTTATTAGTTGTAGTGGGAGCAAATTCAACAAAGTAGCTATCATTATTATTCTCATCAAGTGTAGGAGGCATAGTATAATCACAACAAAATTTACTCTCCATAGTAGGTGGCACCAAAAGACCACTATCATTATAATCATCATAAATAGGAGGTAAAGTATCATCAAAGAAAATTTTCTCCTCAATGCTTGGGGGACTAAAAATATCATGCTCATCAAAGCCAGCTTCCCCAAGCTTAGAATTTTCCATAGCATTAGCAACAATAGTGTTCAAAGCATTCATATTAATATGCTCCATGGGTTTTTTAATTTTCGCATCAAACCATCCATGTATTAAATCAGGAAATAGAATAAGAAGGTCATTGTTGTCCATTATGCCTAACTAGTGTAAACAAGAAACCAAATGTCGCAATTGCAGAGTCTAAAGGAAATAGCTTCGAGCACACACACAATGGCGCCCGAAAAGTACTGTTACCTGGAACCGGAGTGTGAGTACCTTTTACCTTTCCTCCCCACAGCAGCGCCGAAAAGTACTTGGCGCGTAGTTGACGAGGGAGGAAAAGTGCTTAGTTGCCGGGCTTGCCAATGTGTGAGTGCCGTTTACCTTCCCTCCCCGGCAACGGCGCCAGAAAAGTGCTTGATGTCTACGGGTGCTTCTATTCTTGTAGCCAGTGTTGGGCCTCAAGAGAGGTTTGTAGAACAGCGACAAGTTTCCCTTAAGTGGATCACCCAAGGTTTATCGAACTCAGGGAGGAAGAGGTCAAAGATATCCCTCTCATGCAACCTGCAACCACAAAGCAAGAAGTCTCTTGTGTCCCCAACACACCTAATAGGTGCACTAGTTCGGCGAAGAGATAGTGAAATACAGGTGGTATGAATATATATGAGCAGTAGCAACGGTGCCAGAAAATAGCTCGCTGGCGTGCAGTTGATGGTAACAATATTGCAGGAAGTAAACATGCAGTAGTAACGCAGCGGTAGTAGCAGCAGTAAAACGGTAACAAGCGGTGATAGCGGTATTTAGGAACAAGGCCTAGGGATTAGACTTTCACTAGTGGACACTCTCAACTTTGATCACATAACAGAATAGATAAATGCATACTCTACACTCTCTTGTTGGATGATGAACACATTGCGTAGGATTACACGAACCCTCAATGCCGGAGTTAACAAGCTCCACAATAATGCTCATGTTTAAGTAACCTTATAGTGTAAGATAGATCAAAAGACTAAACCAAGTACTAACATAGCATGCACACTGTCACCTTCATGCATATGTAGGAGGAATAGATCACATCAATATTATCATAGCAATAGTTAACCAATAATCTACAAGAGATCACAATCATAGCCTACGCCAAGTACTCACACGTGCACACACTGTCACCTTTACACACGTGGAGGAGGAATAGAGTACTTTAATAACATCACTAGAGTAGCACATAGATGAATAGTGATACAAAACTCATATGAATCTCAATCATGTAAAGCAGCTCATGAGATCATTGTATTGAGGTACATAGGGAGAGATTAACCACATAGCTACCGGTACAGCCACGAGCCTCGATGGAGAACTACTCCCTCCTCATGGGACGGCAGCGGTGATGAAGATGGCGGTGGAGATGGCAGCGGTGTCGATGGAGAAGCCTTGGGGCACTTCCCCACTCCGGCAGGGTGCGGGAACAGAGACTCCTGTCCCCCGGATCTTGGCTTCGCGATGGCGGCGGCTCGGAAGGTTTCGCGTCTCGTGGCTTCCTCTCTAAGGGTTTTGATGCAGGGGCTTTATATAGGCGAAAGAGCAGCGTCGGAGGGGCGAAGGGCGACCACACCATAGGGTGGCGCGGGCCCAGCCTGGCCGCGCCACCCTATCATCTGGAGCCCACAGGGCCCCCCTCTGGCTCGGGTGTTCGGATGCTTCCGGGCAAAATAGGAACACAGGCGTTGATTTCGTCCAATTCCGAGAATATTTCGTTACTAGGATTTCGAAACCAAAAACAGCAGAAAACGAACACCGGCATCTTGTTAATAGGTTAGTTCCAGAAAATGCACGAATATGACATAAAGTGTGCATAAAACATGTAGGTATCATCAATAAAGTAGCATGGAACATAAGAAATTATCGATACGTTGGAGACGTATCAGCATGCCCAGAGCCTTAGTCAAGGCGAAACAGTAGCAAAGAAGGTGGCTGCCAGGAAAACTTTGAAGGGCAAACACCCCTCAAGGCTTTGGTTATCCTATTACGTCCAGTAATCCTGCTCTTGTAGACTTCCCCCGAAGATGATATCATCAAGGACATGCAATCCAGCTGACGAAGCTCCAACTTGGACACCTCCGGGTACACCACCACGTAGAACTAGCCAGATATGTCACCATCGGCTTCCACGAAAAGGGTCAGCCCTCCACTCCCATCAAAACAAGATAGGAAAGCTTATGCACCAGGAGTCGATGTACCACGAGGGCTCAGCAGGACCAGCAAATCCCTTCTTTGAACCAAGAAGCTTCTCATACAATGGCTCTCTAACTCCTCTGGCTCAATTCTTGTGCTTTGCTGCTTAGATCGGCTCACCATCCTTGACGATGACGCTGCAGTTGAAGCCCTGGCCAATCGTGACGTTGCCTGTCTTCAAGTCATTTTCCTTCACGAGGCCTGATCAAGTGGCTTAAACTCTGTAATTCTAAAGTCGATGTCCGAGCATCGGCTCTTGCTGAAAATTTTTGTATTTTCGATTTTTTATTGGCCGGTTGATTCATGAATCGGCTTCTCCTGGGTACGTACTTCGTGGCTTTGTACCTTCTCCGTGTGTATGCCCCTCGAGCCGAATCCTTCAAGTGATTGAAGATATCGGCTTTTCAGCCAATTCAAGCTTGTCTCACCACTCACCATGCAAAATAGCACATCAATGAATATGTGTGGTGCGAATAATTTTAGCCGATTGCCAGAATCGACTTCCCTTGTAGTTGGTGATCCAACTTATTTGCTGATAAATGTTGGTCGTGGCTTATCCCCAGGACCAATGTCAATCTCTTCCAATCTATCAGCTGTTGTAAACCCATATCTCAGCTTTCTATCGCCTGCCAAATCCATGATGAACAGAGGCAGAAGGTAGGTTGAGGTTAATTGTGGCCGATTGCTAGAATCGGCCTCCTTTTCCATTGCGATGTCTGACGAGGGTTTACCACTCCTTGGTTCTCTGCTATGACGACGTGGCATGTACGAGGTGAGATCCTTGCTTCTTATTTTTCGGGGCCGATCGCGGGATCGGCCTTGCCACGTACGTCCGTAGACTCGGATCTTGCTACTCGTGAGGCCGGTGGATAAGACCAGCCTCACCCCATTTTTGTAGCTTCGATGCGCTCACAGCCGTCCAGATTGATTCCAGAGAGCGGCTCTTGGTCGTTTGCTTCCGGATGTTCATGGCAGCCAAAGAGATATCGATCGAATCATCTGCATGAACAACCTCCACTTCATCTCCATCCCATTGTATGATGCACTGATGCATTGTGGATGGAATGCAACGATTAGCGTGGATCCAATCCCTTCCTGCGAACAGCATAAGTGCTCTTTTGTCGACGAAGAAGGATGTAGGGATGGTCTTTCGGCCGACGGTTAAGTCCACGTTCAGAACACCCTTGGCTTCCGACGGTTGGCCGTTGAAATCGCTTAGCGTGACGTTGGTCTTGATCAGATCTTCATTGGAACGTCCCAAACGTCGTAACATGGAGTACGGCATTATGTTGACTGCTGCTCCCGTGTCAACCAGCATCTTGCCGATAGGCTGCCCATTGATATAACCCTTCGGGTATAGGGCCTTCAGATGCCTATAGCTCCTTTCTCGTGGCTTCTCAAAGATAGCTGCCGTGGCCCGCAATCAAAGCTGTGCCAGATACTTCCTCGTCTTTTGGAGCACAAAACTCGACGGGAGAACGAACACCATGTTTGTATCAGCCGATGTCCCCATCGGCTTTTGTCTGCTTTGGTCGCCACACTTTCTTTGGTGGGCGAGCCTCTGTCTCCAGTGTTTGCTGAATTTTCACGACCAGATCGGGCGTGCTCTCCTCAACGTGTACAAGTACTGCGCCTCGGCTTCTTCCAAGTTTAGAGCCGTTGCACTGCAGCTTTGGGGAGTGGTGAGTCCATCGGACACCACCTTGGTCAGTGATATCTATCTTCTTCTTCGGACTCCTCGAAGTCTTCATCATGGGATGACTCAGCTCGTTTGTTCTGAGATGGGAGAGGTCCTAGACGCTTGAACACTGAAACTTCATTTGTTCCCTTCCTCTTCTACTTACATTCTGGGCAGTTCTCGATTGTAGGCAATCGGCTCATTCTGAGTCCCAGCAGTGTTTGAAGAAAGGACAGTTCCAATGCCTATCCATGTCCTCTTGCTCCCTTGACCTCCCTCTGGCGTGACACTCATACCCTTCGTATCGACGGTATTTGTTGTTTGCATCAGACCGACGATATCTGTCATCATCTACGTCGTAGCGTCGGCGTCGGTCGTCTGCTTTGTTCATATTTGTTAAGGAGGTGCGCGGAGCGGTCGTTGATACCGCACGCTGATCACTTCTTCCTCAGTCAAATACCGTCTGTCATCATGTGGGGCGGTCGCGTGGATCGGCCTCCTTTTTATCTTTGCCGCGAGAGCGATTGCTCTCAGCTTATCCTCGCCATGGCGATCTGCAAGCCCTGCCATATTGATATCAAGCGAAACGCTCGCGTCCTATGCACTGGTGAGATCGACCATGTTGACCTCCGGAAACGGCTGCGTGTCAACCCTCATGGCAAACTGACCGAAGAGTAATCGGCCTTATTCTATCGCCATTTGAATCTGTCCGCGCAAAACTTTGCAGTCGTTGGTGGTATGGGTGAACGTGTGATGCCATTTGCAGTATGGCCTGCCATTCATATCTTGTGGCGTGGGGATTTTGTGGCCTTCGGGTAACTTCAGCTGTTTCTCCTTCAGCAGCAAATCAAAAATTTGCTCCGTTTTGCTCAAATCGAAGTCAAACCCCTTCACAGGCCCTGGTTGCTTCATCCACTTGCGGGACACGGGTTTTGCCCCGAGTCCACTCAGCTACGCGACCTCCGATCTCCTGCAGAATCTTCATCTTCGTCTGTCTCGATCAGGGCGACGCTTGTACTTGTCCTGGTACAATTCTGGATGGCGCTGTTCATATGCTGTCAACTGAACCATGTGCGCCGAGTGGTGTACTCTGCTTGAAGGTCATATCTTTGAGCGGCGTTGACGGGCCTATATCGCCTCGCATGCTTCCTTCTCGGATAGGCGAACCGAGATAACATCGGTTCCTGACGGTCTGAACCTCTGGATGTACTCAGATACCGTTTCTCCTCGTCTCTGCCGAACTTGGGTCAGATCGGCAAGGCTAGCTTCAGTAGCTTCTGAATGATATTGTACGTGGAATTGCTCTTCCAGTGCTTCCCCGTCCGAACCGAGTCAACGAGGTGTACCACCCAAGGCTGGACCCGTGAGGGCGTGAGAAGAACCTCACACGCAGCTCGTCTGAAGCTGAGACCATACCCAACTGTGCCAAGTATCGGCTCACGTGCTCAATTGAGCTGGTTCCTTCTGATCCACTGAATTTTGTGAAGTCAGGGAGCCGATTGACAAAGGATTAACTTGTCAATGCCTACAGATTGTAGACTAGGGTTTTGCTAGAAGTAGAGGGCAAGTAGATCTCGAAGGTTCAGGCGAAAAGTACTCAACGATTATGAAAACTAGGGTTATGTTGACAGTGATTCGATCCTTTCTTTGTCCCTCGACTCCCCCTTATATAGGAGGCGGAGCCGAGGGTTTCGTAGTACACAAGTTACAGAGTTTGGGAGGGTTTCGTACCCAACCCGTAAGATTACAAATCTCTATCTTTTATAATACAAACTATCTTTCCTTAACACTAAATGGGCTTCCAAGTCTTCTTAATCTTCGAGTCTTGGGCTTTGATTAAACCCCGGGTACCATCTTTGGCAGGCCCATTGGGGATGCCTATGTCAGTAGCCCCCGAGATTTTTCTTGAATCGAAGAATCAGGGAAAATCTCCAATTTTACTCATTACATAATCTTTCGATATGAAAACACTATTTTGTACAGGGATAACGGTAATTGGGGCTAGTTTATCTGACGGATCAGGTACTAGTTAACTGCTCTAGTGGCAATCCGCAAAAACCTACTTCAATGTGATCCTTCTTTTACTAAAAATTCATCGGGCACGCGAACAGCGTTCCCGATGGGAGTAGCCCCCGAGGCTACAGCCAAGGACTTGTGCTTGGGTGTAGGCTCCACAAATTAGTACCCATTGCCGCTATATTTATAATCCTTCCCAATAGTTTTATATTTATCGGGTGCGTGACCAGCGCTCCCGATGGGAGTAGCCCCTGAGGCTATGAACAAATACTTGTATTTGATCATAGGCTCTTGCCATTTCCATCTTATCATACTCGAAATTTTCTCTTCTCCAGGGTAGCCCCCGAGCATTTGGGCAAAAACTTGTATTTGATCAAAGGCTCTCGAAATAATCTTGCGTTGTCGATAAACTTTTGAAGCTTCATAGTCGAGCTTTTCTTTCACCTTGATGACGTCGTTGTTGATGATAGCCACGATTTCTGTTTTGGAAACATGCCATTACCGCTTCTCTCACTGCCTTGTGGGTCCAAGTTCCTAATCTGATGGACACGTCGTGCAAGTGGGGAACACATGTTCTCCCCTTTTTCTGGCACACGTTCCATAACCTCGTCAATGTTAAAATACTTTTTTACCCTCGTTTCCACATGGTTATCATCTCCCGCATACTTTTTCCATCCAACGGTCCGCCGCTTCACCGCACCTCTATATAAGATCTCCTTCTTCTACCTCGAGCACTTCCGCTCGCGCCGTTCCCCTGCTTCTACCTGCTAAATTTCCTCTGCGCCCCACAACTCTCAGAGCTCATCTCTTCGCAGTTGCATTCCTCCGCCATTGTTGATGCCACCATGTCGCTTGACCAGGCATAGCACGCCAGATTCATCGATGGCTGCCGCGGATCTAGGAGCCGCGGAGTGGGAAAGGTCCAAGATCACGAACCAGGACCTGAATCTCTTGAAGAAGCTGGGGATTAGCAAGAAACCCAAAGCGGTGTGCTTCCCCGGTGAAGAAAGCTACCCAACCCCTCCAATGGGGTATCGGGTAAGTTTTGTTGATCATCTCATCCGCGGTCTTTCCGCCCCCATTTCTTCGAGGGTTGCTTTTTGTTTATGGTCTCCAACTTCACCACCTCACGCCCAACTCTATCCTTCATATTTCCATCTTCATCACCCTCTGCGAAGCCTTCCTTGGTGTCCAGCCTAGCTGGGCATTATGGAAGCGCATTTTCTTGTCGCCGTAATGGCTCTTCCAATGTCGCCTATAATATAGGCGGCGTTGTTATTTCTGTTCGCTCCTCAGTCAACTACTTCGATGTCAAACTCCCTGACTCCGTTCAAGGGTGGCGCAAGAAGTGGTTATATATTCGGGAAGAAAACCATGGATGCGCTGAAGACAATATTCCTCCTTTCGACGGTGCCGAGAAAATACTTCGCCGCCGTTCTTGGGACGCGAAGCTACAGGAAGAAAGAACTTTGACGGAGGCCCTGATGACTCGCATCCATGAGTTGCAGAATACTCGTGGAAAAGAATTATCAGGCATCCAAATTACGGCGTACTTCCTTAGAACTAGAGTGCAGCCTCTTCAAGCTCGCAAAAACCTCTCGGAATTATCGGCGATGAAGACACGAGATCGTTTGTCGGCAGATAAAGTCAAGAATTTGGATAGGCTTATCCGAAAAATTTCATCTCTCAACAAGAAAGATCCTATCCCTTCCACTTATCGCGTAAAACCATACATCGCCACCAATGCGCTTCCTAAGGTAAACATTGTCGCTTATTTTGCTATTGCCTTGCTATTTGTGTTGTTACTCCTTTTTGACATCCTTCCTTATTTTTATACAGGACCATCCAAATCTTTTTCGCTTCCCCCTTCCTGAAGGTGGAGAAGTCGAAGAAAAGGCGGTTATTTCCGATGATAACCAAGATGCCCCCTCTTTTGTGACTGAACCCGCAGATTCTCGAAAATCTGCGGGATCGATGAAAAGGAGGGTGCCTCTGAAGCCACAACGTCGGCACAATCTCCTCCTCCTGCTGTTTCTCCAAGGAACAAAAGGAAAAGGAATGATGCGAAGATTGCACCTCCAAGCCCGAAGAAGCTGTTCCTTCACGCCAGAAGGCAGCTTATGATCCATACCTCGAGACCCTCATCAGTTCGTAAGTTCCCTCTCTCTGTTTAATTTGCACTTGAAGATTTTTGTCTATCTGGCTTTTTATGTTGTCGACATTTACTTGTAGTGATGATGAAGAAGAAGTTCCAACTGCTGATGTGGCTGCTCGAACGAGTACGTCACACACGTTAGTCGCCTCGGAGACACCAGTTGAAGGAGAAGAAACTTCGCCTCCTCAACAAAATGTCGGCGCTGCTACTCCTCCTTCAAGCCCCCTTGTCCCTTCACCAAAAAGGACAAGGGTGGAAACAATCCCGGAGCCTACTTTTCAATTGAGTAGCTCCTCTAACCCTCTCTTGGATGATGTAAGTTCTTAATCCACTTGTCGCTGTCTATATTTTCTCCATTTGCTTCTACGTGTCGTCATTTTTCCCATACCGACATTTTCTTTCTTTGTCCTTCCTTGATAGCCTACGATCAAAGAGCTTCTTCGCATTGGTGCTCAATTCATTGGGTACCGTGATTACGCCAGCAAAACTGAAGGTAATGCTTCGTTACTTCTCTTTTGCTTCTGCTTTCTTTGTTGTCGACGTTTTTAGCTAATCTTATCTTTCTTTACAGAAAAACTGGCGAGAGCCAATAACGACGTGCTGACACACTTGCTCAAAAATTAGAGCAATGTGAAGGCCAGTAAGAATGCCGAGTCGATCTTCAAGCTAAGCGAGAAGGTGACAAAGCCAAGGCTGATCTGCTAGTGTCGAAGATCTTCGAAACGTACGCATGACTGAGACTTCGTGCGAGCACATAGCGCACAATCTCTGAAGAAGCGATCAGCAAACGTATAAGGACACAAAATCGCCGCTTTGTCAGTAAGTATCTGCACCACTTCATATCCTTTGGATTTTTCTTTTTTGCACTTGCTTTTGATCGGATTTTCTTTTTATTTTGACAGATAAGACCTCTCAAGAATTTGAACTTGAAGATCCCGACAATGATCCTCTTCTTGACGCCGTTTCGTTCCTTGAATTTCATGGGACAAAAGCGCGTGAGGGCATTGATGAAGCCAGGACAGGGCTGTCGCGGCTCTTCCCCTACTTCTTCCCGAAGAAAGAGGAGCCCGCAACTTTCCTTACTCTTGCCAAGTGCTTCAATCCTCCCGAAGATCTTGGGCTGAAGATGCGCCATGAAAATATGAAGGTTGCCGTTGAAAGCACTGTTGCCTTGGTTGCTGACAGTCAACAAACCATTGACTGGGCGAAAGTGGGCAACACGGAGCAGATAGAACAAGCAAAATGGCGATCATTGATCAAGGCGGCGAAGCTGAATACGAAGAAAATCCTGGCCTATCTCGGGATCAAACCATCTTCGACTCCTAGCTCGTCAAGGCCGGAGGTCTAATTGAATGCCTTTGCCTTTTCTAATTTTTGCTTTCTTTATTTCTTTTGCTGTTGTCGCCATTCTAGCCTTGGCGACAATTACTCTGTTAGTCCTTTTGGAGAACTCCTTTTGTAATGACCGTGTAAACTTTCTAGAAAGCAATGAAATTCCACTTGGTACTATCATTGATCCTGGGATTTTCTTTTCCAGTTAATATTTGATAATTATTCAACCAACCCTTGTTCTCGCGATGTTGTGCCTGCGTCTTCCTTCTCGAAGAAAGTAAAAACCGATGATAATCTCGTTGAAGGTTCTTCAAGCAAACCTGTGTCAGAAGATTTACAAGAACTTCGACAACAACTTCAATCCATGAAGAAACAAACTTTGGCAATGATGGAACAATCTCGGAAAGCGTCTGAACAAGAAGGACTTGCTCTTCAACAAGCCAAAGAGGCTATGGTTGCCAAAGATGCTGCTGTATTGGAAGCAAAAGGAGCTGCTACCCGAGAAAATAGCATGCTCGAACTAATGTTGGAAGCTAGCACAGATATGTTAGGTATGTATCTCCAACCTTATGGTGCCTTCTTTATTTTGCTGTGCTTTCTTCCAAATTTCTTGTCTTGTTGCCTAATAGGCTCGGTTCTTGATGCTGCCGCCGAAGATCAAAGAGTGAATGAGAGAACGAATCTTCTTGTCAATCTTTCCCTTAATCATGGCTGTTTATTCTGGGCCACTCCTGAACGAACCCAGCAGATTGTCAGGTTCCAAGATCGTGCTTGCCAAGTGCGCGAATTTCTCAATTTTTGCACGACGACATTAACCCTTGTTTTCAAGACTTTGTTTCCTCGAAATGAAGTTCCGACAACTCTTCCTGACTTGCTGGAAACCTTCAGAGATGCTCCTCGTACTCATAATTTTGTGCGAGCTCAATTGACTGCTGGAGCAAGATTTGCCATGATTATGATACATATTTGCCATCCAAAATTAGACCTGTCGAAGATTGTCGTTGATTGCCTGGCGAAAAAATCGCGGCGGAAGAATAATATTGATGCAATCAATGAAATGGTGACTCCTGTGGCCGAGTCGATGATAGATGAGCTTCTTCGGATGGACTCAGAATTCTTCGTCAAGGGATCTTATGCTGAGCATAAAACAACCAGAGGCTTGTCAATAGATACTATTTTAGGTTCTGGCTGATTTGTTCCATATTGTAAAACTTTGTCGAAGAAATTTGTTGTATATCACAAAGTTCTCTATATTGTTGGAGCCCCCGAGCCTTTTGGCTAGAATTTGTACTATTTTTCTCTTTCAAAGATTTCTTCTTTTGTTGTAATAAAACATCTTGATGGACTGCAAGCCCTCGAGTATCCTGGTGTCGAAGTTCTATATTTCTGTTTACCGGGTTTTTCGACCAAAGCGATGAGATTTTCTGACGTGTATACTATATTTAACATTACCAGCTTCCGATGTATGTTTTTGGCGAGGTATTATTGTACCAAGGCGAAATATTTTCAGAATCGAGTTTGTCTATTTTGATGCTTGAAGGTGTAGAGCCCCCGAGTGTGTCGACGAATAAGAAGTATATCTTTACTATTTTTATTATATTGCACACCGCGAGCCCGCCTCATTAAAAACCTTTCGGCCCCACCTGCCCCGAAAAAGGAAAAGAGTGCTGAAAACTCGCGGGCGTTTCAGTACATTGTATGTTTACAGAGGAGACTATATTTCGGTATCTAGGCGTAAAAATGCCTGAGCTGCGCCACGTCAAAGGATTTGGCTCAACGTTCCCCGTCTTCTTGTCCTTGATTCTGTATGCTCCTCCTTCGATTACTTCGTGACGATGTAGGGCCCAAGCCATGGTGACTCGAGTTTTTCATGACTTTTTTGGTTGAGTCGCAAGACTAAATCACCAATTTGGAAAGATCTTGGCCGCAATCGTCGACTATGGTAATTCTTCAGGTCCTGTTGATATTTAGCGACTCGTGACAGGACTTCGTCTCGAGCTTCGTCGAGTGCATCGACGTCATCCTCCAAAGCTTTTCTCGAGGTTTCTTCATCATATTCGTGACTCTTGGAGAATCATGCTCTATTTCTATCGGCAGGACTGCTTCGGCTCCGTGGACCAAAAAAACGGCGTTTTGCGTCGCCGTATTTGGTGTTGTTCGGATACTCCACAACACACTTGGCGCTCCGCCAAGTATGCCGAGCTTTTTCCAGTGGTCCCAGGCGTTTCTTGATACCATTGCAGATAATGCCATTGGCCTTCTCGACTTGACCGTTGGTCTGTGGATGTGCAACAGACGCAAAACTCAATTTGATGCCCACTTCTGCGCAGTATGCTTTGAACTCCTTTGACGTAAAATTACTGCCGTTGTCCGTGACGATGCTATGAGGGACTCCAAATCTAAAGACGATGCTTTTCACGAATTTAATCGCCGACGCGCCGTCCGGTGAATTTATCGGCTTTGCCTCTATCCACTTTGTAAATTTGTCGACGGCAACAAGCATATACTCATAACCTCCTGGCGAAGCTTTGTGTAGTTTTCCCACCATGTCGAGACCCCATTGAGCAAAGGGCCAAGATAGTGGGATTGGCATAAGTTCGCTGCGGGAGAGTGAGGTTTGGCGGCAAATCTTTGGCACGCGTCGCAGTTCTCACTATTTCCTTCGCGTCCTCTATTGCTGTTAACCAGTAAAATCCTGCTCTGAAAACTTTAGCCGCAATAGCTCGGCTACTCGCGTGGTGGCCGCATATTCCTTCGTGCACATATTTCAGGATGATTCTTCCTTCTTCGGGTGTAACACATCTCTGTAGCACGCCCGAAATGCTTCGTTTGTACAACTCCCCTTTTATCACAGTAAAAGCTTTTGATCTCCTAATTATTCGCCTTGCTTCAACTGGATCGTCGGGTATTGTTTTCCTTAGGATGTATGATATGTACGCCTGCATCCATGGAATTTGCACCATCATGACTAGCTCTTGCTCCTCTTCGTCTTCTACTGTATCGTTGGTGGTACTCGAAGATTTCTATTTTTTCTCCTTTTTATTTTCGCTGGCTTTGTTGATCTCTCGCTTATCTCTTCCCAAAACACGCCTGGAGGAATCGCGAGACACTGTGACCCGATGTTTGCAAGAACATCGGCTTCATCGTTACTCACCTGCTGATGTGGTTTACCTCGCATCCATCAAATAATTTCTCCAGCTCATTGTACACCTCTTTGTATGCTATCATACTTTCGTGATGCATCACATTGATTCATAACCTGCTGTGCCACCAATTGTGAATCGCCGAAGATTTTCAATCGGGTTGCACCACAAGCTTTCGCCATCTTCATCCCATGTATGAGAGCTTCATATTCTGCTTCGTTGTTAGACGCGTTTGGAAACGTCATCCTTAAGACATATTTCAATTTGTCGCCTTCGGTGATACCAATATCACACCTGCTCCAGCTCCTTCTAACCTTTTGGACCCGTCGAAATTCATGGTCCAAGTTCTCGATAAATCTGGAGGCCCCGTGTTTTGTAGCTCCATCCACTCTGCAATGAAATCTGGTAAGATCTGCGATTTTATTGCCTTTCTTTTTCATACGTGATGTCCCGAGGAAAGTTCTATTCCCCAAAGGGAGACACGACCCGTAGCTTCCGGGTTGTTTAGTATATTTGACAAGGGAGCTTCATTGACCACTATTATCGGATGCGCGAAAAATAGTGTCGCAATTTTTCTTGCTGTCGTGAATACTCCATACGCCGGTTGATATCGCGGTACTGTTTTGAGGGTGATAGTACTTTGATGAAATATCGGCCTCTGAACTCCATGAAGCTTGCCTTCTTCTTCTCTCTCGACTACTAGGGCTGTGCTGACCACCTGCGGTGTGGCTGCAATGTATAGGAGGAGAGGTTCTTTCTCTTTAGGCGCCACCAATATCGGTGGTGTCGAAATTGCCCGCTTGAGGTTCTCGAAGGCTGTATCTGCTTCTTCGTTCCATTGAAATTTTTCCCCGTTTGATCAATGCATTGAACGGTAGCGCCTTTTCTCCTAGCCCGGCGACGAATCTGCAAAGTGCGACTCGCCCGTTAGTGTTGTATCTCTTTCAACTTTGTTGGCTTTCTCATAGTCACTATGGCCTGGATTTTCAGGGTTGGCTTCAATCCCTCTTGCTGATACTAAGAACCCGAGAAGTTCTCCTGCGGGAACTCCCAAAGAGCACTTTGTCGGGTTCGGCTTGAGGCAGAACTTGTCGAGGTTGTCGAAGGTTTCCTTCAAATCTTCGATCAGTCGACCTCTTTTTTGATGTTATTACGACATCGTCAATGTAGACTTGCACATTTTTCCAATCTGTGTTGCTAGGCATGCATCATCGCTGATATGTTGCTCCCGCGTTTTCAAACCAAAAGGCATTGTTTTGTAGCAAAACACGCCGTAAGGTGTGATGAACGCTGTCTTGGCTTCATCTTCTTCTTTTAATCTGATCTGGTTATAACCAGAGTATGCGTCCAAAAAGGAAAGACGTTCACATCCTGCCGTGGAGTCGATGATTTGATCGATCCTTGGGAGGGGAAAGTGATCCTTGGGACGGTGTTTATTGAGACACGTGAAGTCGACGCACATGCGAAGGACTATTGTATGTTTTTTCGCACTCATCTTGGGTTAGCTACCCATGGCTTCCGTAGATATTTCTCGATGAAACCAGCATCTTTGAGTCGATCTATTTCCGATAACATGGCTTTGCGACTAGGTTCCGAAAAACGCCGCAAAGGTTGCTTTACTGGTCTTGCGAGAGGATCCAAATTGAGGTGGTGCTCGGCAAGTTCCCTGGGTACTCCCGGCATCTCACCTGGACACCATGCGAAGATTTTCCAGGTGCTCACGGAGGAACTCGACGAGCGCTTTCCTATGCGACATCCATGTTTGTGCAATGGAAGTCGTTTTCTTTGGGTCTCGTCGGGTGGATCGTACCTCTTTGAATCCTTGGTTGTGTTGAAAGTTGGCTCCTTAGAAGATCTCCCTACTTCTGGTAACACATCATCGTGAACCTTGGCGCCGCATACTGCTTGCATCCCGAAAGTTTCTGACAGTCGATGAAAATCCTTGTCGCATTTATCGGATAACGCAAAACTTCCTTTGATTGTGATAGGTCCCTTGGGCCCAGGCAACCTCCACAATAGATATGTATAGTGCGGTACTGCCATAAACCTGGCATACGCTGGTCGTCCCAAAAGAGCGTGATATTGCGACGGGAAATCCACAACTTCAAACTCCAAATTCTCTGTGGTTTTCTCGGGTTCCAAACTGAACGTCGAGGTTGATCTTGCCCAATGGGTAACTTGGCTTCTCTGGTGTAATCCCGTGGAAACGTGTGTCGATTGGTTTTAAGTTGCCAGGGATATGTTCATCTTCCTCAATGTATCTGCATACAGGTTTATTGCCGCCATCTATGAAAACTCTCGACACGTCAAAAGCGATTACTGCGGGTAAGATGAGTGCTGATTGTCCTGGTCGAGGAACTTGCTGCGGATGGTCTGCGATTGTGAAGCCGATGTCTTGCCCCGACCAATTTAAGTACTCATGTTGGTGGAGGCATCTTCTCTGCCATGAACACTTGTCGGGAGATTACCTTCTGCCCTGTTGGATGGCCTAGCTTTCAATCATCGAGACCACCGTTAGAATTAGGATCAACATATGGAGGTGGGTGTGGTGCTGCCGCTATTCTGAGCTGGTGCCGATTTTCGTCCGTAATTGCGGGAGGAGGTGGAAGGTGGATCTCGCTCCTTGGCCCCTGGGGGTTTCTATTCACGGCTTGGGCATTTGTGATTCCTGCGGCTCGCAAACACTTGAAAATTTCGGCAGTCTTTCTGGAGATGCCCCGACTCTTTCCATTATTGTCAAGATAAAAGTGCATTTGACACGGACCGTTCATCATCTCTTCGGAGACACATAAGGTCTTTGAAACCTTGGTCCACTATTTTGCTTGTTGCCGCGAGAATCGCCTCTATTGTCGCCTTGATGCTCGTTACTCCTTTGATAGTCGTCTCGACTGTTTCCTCCAGGATTTCCTCGAAAACCAGGATATATGGCCAGGAGCGTCATTGTTGTAGAACTGGCGAGAAAATCGCCTTCTATTTTGATAATTTAGACCACGATCCTCTTCTGGCGACCTGTGTCGCTTGTTGTATATTGCGTCTTCTCCATCTGCCCACTTATTGGCTATCTCCATGAGTGCTAATATGGTCTTAGGGTTAGTTCTCCCTAAGTCCTCGACGAAGTCTCCTCGCCGAATTCCTGCCACGAACGCATCTATTGCTCGCTCGTCAGATATATCTTCTGCGAGTTTTTTATAATGTTCCACCGCTGTATATATTTTCTCATCGGCGTCATGTTTTTCGTCGACACGCCCTCAACTCTTCCAATGACGCGGGTTTCTTGCAGGAAATTTTCACGAAGATATCCTCAAAGTTATCCTAGTTGTCGATGGAACTTGGGGGAGTTTCTTTATCCAAGATCTCGCGCACCGCTCAAGTGAACTTGGATACTTTGCATGGGTTGCTCTGGTTCCTCCTACCAGCTTTACCATCTCTAGATAATCAACGAGCCAATCCTCGGGATCCTGCAAACCGTCAATTTCTTGAAATTTCGGGTAACTTGAATCCTTTTTGGACTCGAGTTTTTCGAACCCTTCTCGTAAAGTACGGGAGCCCACACATATCTTCATCGGCAATCTGGTGAGTGCTGACGCTCCTTCTTTCTTGTCGCGCTCTGTCCACCCTTACTTGCTTGTGTCTCTTGCTCCACTTGTTCTTGGTGGGTCTTGAACTGCTGTGTGGGTCGTGGACTATTTTGCCTAGGATTTTCTTCGGGAGGCGTTGTTGCAAAGCTGTTCCCATAACTCCTACTCCAGCCATCGCCATATTGAACAATGGTTCTCTCGGGTCTCCGGGGGTGGTCTGGACGCCAAGATGTAAGCTTGTGTTGCCATGTAACATGCCTCCGGCGTTTTTGGGATGATATTTCCCCTTTCATCAATCGACATAAAGGACATGTCGAGATTTTGAATTATGTTTCCTCTCTCTCTTCGGGTATGTTTTGCAGCCGAGACATTGCTCTCCTCTGAGCTTCTCTGTGTCTCGAAGTTCCTGATTGTCGACTTAAATCTGCTCGTCCGCTTGATGCTGCCTCTTTTCTTCTATTTAGTGATGCTGTCTGTTTTCCAACTCTCTGCTTACCGAGCAAGTCTATATTGATATGCTTGTAGTTCTTGTAGTAGCAGTGGCTGTCATTGGTTCTGAACCATCCATGGCTCTTGCAGCCTATCCACGTTGCTGCGGGAGTTGCACTCTTTCTCGAGGCGAGGACCCGACGTATTTAGTGCCTAGGCCTTTTCTGAGATCAGTGAGATCGATGTAAGGATTTCCCAAATCATCGAAAGCCTCACGTTTCTGGTTCGATCGCCTGCCTCTTCTATCGCGTAGATCTGATGATATTTTGCGTATTGATTTTTGTCGTTTGGTGACACCATCATATAGAGTGGAAGACCTTTCCGATGGCGATAGATCCGTCGATGAAGTTGAAGCCGTCGATTTGTCATAGTCGCTGCTTATAAAGGAGTCCGCAGACGACTCGAAGGATGTGTTGCTGAAGATCTTGGCGAGCTTTCCGCTTGCCTTGTTGTCGATGAAGCGTGGCGACGAAAACTCCTCGTCACTCTCGAAAAGTTAGAATCGACACTGTAAATTCCGACGAGATCGGAACTTCGAGACGGTAGGATCCTTCCTTGTTGACGCCAAATCGGAATTCTCCGAACGTCATGACGATAGGCTCCTCCAGATAGGACATGCATCCACACGGGAGGCGGGTGAGGAATAAAATCGACTAGATCAGTTTTTTCCGGTTACCTCGATCCATCGCATTGCTTGCCACCGACGAAGTCGACGATCTTGAACGTGCCATCGAGATCAGCTCCTTGCAACCTCTAATCAGACGGCGCCAATTGACAAAGGATTAACTTGTCAATGCCTACAGATTGTAGACTAGGGTTTTGCTAGAAGTAGAGGCAAGTAGATCTCGAAGGTTCAGCGAAAACTCGACGATTATGAAAACTAGGTTATGTTGACAGTAGATTCGATCCTTTCTTTGTCCCTCGACTCCCCCTTATATAGGAGGCGGAGCCGAGGGTTTCGTAGTACACAAGTTACAGAGTTCGGGAGGGTTTCGTACCCAACCCGTAAGATTACAAATCTCTATCTTTCCTAATACAAACTATCTTTCCTTAACACTAAATGGGCTTCCAAGTCTTCTTAATCTTCGAGTCTTGGGCTTTGATTAAACCCCGGGTACCATCTTTGGCAGGCCCATTGGGGATGCCTATGTCACCGATACTTAGGTGGCAGCGGGATCAGGTCGTAGTCGTTGGGATACGGCTTGGAATAGCCGATCATTCTCTTCTTCGGCAGGATGCCGAACTGTTATCTCATGATTGCGGTGATCTCATCCACCGTAGGAGCTGCAGAAGTTGATCGTTCATGTCTGGTATTGGTGGCATATTTAGTTAGCCACGCCCGCCAAAGATCTGCCCAGCCGTTCGGCGACTCCTCTCCCGTGGCGATCCTTCCTGTAACTGGGTCATCCAGTGTTGCGATCCGGCACGTATGTGCACACGTATCCATGTGGAATTTCCTTGGGCGGATCATAATTGGTAGTCGCTGGATCACCTCCAACCTTGTAGACGACGTACGCCGGTGACCCTTGTTGCTGTGGAGCTGCAAACGTGTGTTGCAGTGGTGGCCTTGTGTAGAGCGGTATCTCTCCTTGATGAGTTCCTAGAGCAGGACCCGACGGAGAGTACTTGTGCTTCATGACTTCTTGCACCACATTGAGCGCGACACGCTCCAGAGTATTCACCAAGCTCTCAGCATGCCGATGAAGAGAGTGAGCAACGGCATAGTTGACTTCCTGTCGCAGGGCTCTGGTACGTTCGTCCGAAGGGAGAGATAGATCTAGTCCATCTAGCGCGCCTTCGGGTTGGAACCCTTTGAACTTGATCCCGTGCCACCGGGCGTGCCAGAATGTGTTGCCTGCCAAAACCCACCGGCGAGCAGTGGTTAAGCAACACGAAGAGCCGGGAGGCTTCCAGGATGGCCTTGAGCTCATCATACCTCTTCTTATGCTCAGGAGGCAGATCTTCATACTTGACTGGTTCTTCCGCCATCTGAGACGCAGATGTCGACGTGGTTGCTGCGGAAGATTGTCCCGATGTCCCAGGGGCGTGCCAGAATGTGTTGCTGCCAAAACCCACCGGCGAGCGGTGGTTAAGCAACACGAAGAGCCGGAGGCTTCAAGGCGGCAGCGGGCCCTGGTCCCTCGACGTCGTCCCGCAAATGCTCCGGCACACGTCCTGGCGGTTGCAAGGGCCACCGACCTATACCCGGTCGGGAAGGTGTTGGATTGCTTCGATTAGTTTCTGCATGGCAGACAACACGTAAACACTAAATACGAGCCCTATCGGCTCTCGGGTTGCCTCGCGGATCGGCTCAAAGAGCCGATCGCCCCATGGTTCATGTTGGATTTTCAATGACATGGGGATCCTGCTTGATCATAACAAAGCTAAGCCAATCTACGACAGTTTAGGGTTTTCACCGTATGATCGGAACATCGTACGCGTAGTTGAGCCTAATAGACACGAAAGATAATGGAAAACTAACCCTAAAAGAGGCCTAAAAACCAACATTAAGTTAATTCCCGGAACATCCCTCTTAGGACTAAAAAACCACACCTAACGCACTACCGGATCGTTCAACCCATTTGCAAGGCCTAACCATACGGATATTAAACTAATCCTTGAAAAACAAGGAGCAACTATAACAGATCGGATCTACTAAGTAACGAACAAGCAAGATGCTGCCCTTACACCTGGATAGGTGTAAGGCAGCTAGATATTGAGGGATGGCATAGCTAAATAGATATGCGTAAGAAAAGCATCTATGCAAGCCCCAAAACATCTACGATAAGTAGTGCTACTCGCCATCAAGGCTTCTCTACGAGCAACACAAGGTAAATGAATAAACGTTGTGTGCCTAGATCGCAAGATGCGATCTAGCATGGTGCTTACCCGGAGAAACCCTCGAAGAAAGGCGATGCGCGATTTGTGTTTGTTGTGAACGTGATTGTCCTCTTTTCCGATAACCTAGATATATTTATACCCAAGGACTTTCTAATTGGCGTGCACCTAACGTGCACGGGTCAAATTCTATCTTTTAATCTAAACTAAGATGCGATCTACTATATTACGATACACGGGCAATTGCCCAAATTCCTCACAAGGCCGTCAAAGATGCTCCACGTGTGTATCCTTGAAGCCCATCTTCACTTACGGCCATCTCCTGATTTGGCCAAAATCTGGTGATAACACAACCTTGACACTACACTATACAATGATCGACAGCTGCTTTGCAAAGGTATTAACAAGTTCTCACTTTTATAATCTCTGTATTATGTGTACGCATGACCACATATACAAATATACTGTATCACAATCAAGCTCAACAAAGAGGAGAAAATCAACACCAAGACATTGTTTGATTTTTTTTCAGAAAAGAAGGAAAAGGAAAACCATCACCTCTTCTATGAACAAAGCGAGGGATGACGGCTACAGGCTAGAGCAGAGGATTCTTCTCTACCCTTTGATCCCCGGCGCCGCCACGCCGCGGCCGTGGTGCCACGAGTGCCCGCCGAGCCCTCTGGCCAGCCGCTGCAGCGGACTCAGCCGCGCACACCCGACGATGCCCTCTGCCGCCGCTGCGGCGTTCTTGTCGCCGCCCTGCTTCTTGGGCAGCTTGTCCATGCTACCGACTTTGGTCATCGCCGGCGGCGGGCTCACCTTCTCGGTCGGCGAGCACTTGAATAGCGGGTCTTTGTTGATGCGGCCGCCTTCAGAGGAGCTCCGGAACAGTAGGAGGTCGCTGAGCCGCCACTTCCTCCACCCGGCGCTCTTGGAGGCCGGACGGGTGGCGAACGGGTCGGCTTTATGGGGCGGCGAACCTGACGCGACGCTGCTGCTCTTGTGTTTCCCGCCGAGCGGGGAGGGCGCCTTGGTCGCCTCCAGCAGCGCCGCCGCGAACGGGTCGAAGTCGGTGCCGGAGCCGACCCTGCTCCGTCGCCGGGGAGACCTCATCGTCATCGGCGATCGCGGCGACGACCCGACGCTCCCGCCGTCGAGCAGGCCAGGCGGCGGCTTCAGCGGCCTGATCTTTCCCTTGTCAGAGAGGTCGGAGCCCGTCTTCAGCAGGGGCAGAGGCTTCAGCGGCCGAATTCTACCCTTCTCGAACAGCTTGTCGGCCGTCGTCAGGCTCTCCGCCGGTGCGGTCTTGTCGGCGACGGTGCCGAACTCGAAGTCCGCGTCATCCCACGCAGCCGCCCCGCCGCCCAGCCCGGCCTTGGGCGTCCCGGGCCTCTCCTCCCAGTCGAACGGCACGGCCGAGGCTCCAGTGGTGGAGTACGAGGAGCGCGGCTGGAACCCCTCGTCCTCGTCGTCCTCATGTTCTTCGCCGTCGCGGTTGCGGTCCGCGAAGTGGGCGTATATGGCCGCGGCGCGCGTGGGGCTTGCGGGCGCGCTGGAGAAGTGCTGGAAAAGGTCGAAGGGGTTGGCGCCGGTGAGGCGCGGCGTGACCGGTGGCAGTTGGTCGAACGGAGTCGGCGAAGGAGGCGCCGTCAGGAACGGGCTGCCCGCCGCCGCTGCCTCGACGGAGCCGAACGGGCTATCGGACCCGGCGGCGGCGAGGCGGCCGTGCGGGCTGGACGGCGCCGTGGCGTACGGGCTCGTGGCGGCGCTGTCGAGCCGGAAGTCCTGCCGGGGCAGCGGGGGCGAGGCGGGACGCATCATGACCTCCATTTTTGACTTGGCTTCTACTTGGAGCTGGAGAGCTTGTGGAGTTCGTGGTGGTGGCGGGTTTATAGGCTCGTGAAGATGGAGGAACCCGGAGGGAAGGAGGGAACGGGGGAGAGAAATGGGAGGCGCACTTCAAATTAAATCTTCAACGCTGTGGACTTGTCTGAGTTGTCCCATTTCATTTCAAATAATAATATGCTGGCTGCTTCAAAAATAGAAATTTATTGTCTGAAAATTGTATTGAAATAAGTCAAATGGATACAATAATGTCAGAGTTACAATGAAGATAATTCATAATAATAAACATTTTTTTGTTATTTTGACTAACTATCAAAGTTTCACTTTAGAGGCTGTCTTAATTTCTAAAACACGGTAGTATCTTTCGGAACAAAGACAATATCAACAAAGTTTCCACTATAGATATGAATACTGAAAAACATTCTAAGAACTAACAATGTTTTATAGACATATGCATAGGACACGAAACGTATGCTCTCTATATCCACAGTGCGACACGCCGACACATACAAGAGCTAAGAGATAAAGAGATGAAACCATCAACATCTTTTGCAAATTTGGTATTCTAAAATGTTGTAACTCCTGATACACAAATATTTCTGATATGTATCCAGTGCCAGCTTTATTTCAACAATATCTTCGAAAATATACCAAGTTGGTATGCCTCGATATTCGGCTTCACAATTGTCATCAAGAGGTTTATAAAGTTGGAATCAATATACCAAATGTTGGAACAATATCTTCGAAAATATACCAAATGTTGGTTTCACTTTAGAGGCTGTCTTAGTTTCAAGATGTAGTATTTTGTTTAATTTACTCACATCAACGTTTGCACAAACTTACCTTGTGTATCCCTTCGACGTCAGAGATCTACTCAAATTTATTACACACTTGGAAATTAATCTGCTTGCAAAGGGACTACAAACTTAACTTCCACTCATTTATAATTTCCAATTATTTTTACTAAAAATATAGAAATAACTATCACTTAAAAATCAAATTTATGTTACTAGAACTGTCGTGATATGTTTTTATAATCCAAAATTACTTTGTTCACAAATATAAATTTAAATAAATTATACTAAACTGTGTTTTGAAGATCATGGTAGCGTCCAAAATTACCTATAGTGTGAGTGGGACATGGTATTTATTGATCCAAAGAAAAAACGAAACACGGGCAAAGTTGTTTCAGATTTCCAATTGAGTGTGTCTTTCTTTATGACTTGATCTCGAACTTTGTATGGTTATATTTGCGTTACTTGCAAAATTGGGCGAAAGGCTGTTTCAAGGAGTATTCAAAATCAACTATACTGTGAGTGAGACGGGGAATTTATTGATCCGAAAAAAAGAGGAACACGGGCTGTAGTTGATTCCAATTGAGTGCGTGTTTCTTGCGCTTGGTCAGGACTCGGGACTCCTCCGGATATGTTAAGATAAATGAAAGTTTGCTGATAGGGATTGGTTCTCGCGAGCAATAAGAATGGTTTCGCTAATGTGATTTCCGTGGACCAATCCGTGCTTCCTTTTTAAAGGGCATCCATTGATGATGACACGCACGCACGTAGGCTGGAGATAAACTAAGATCCGCAAGGAAACAGATGGCCACTTTCTGAATTCTCATCAAACGTAACTCAAACGCAGATTGCTAATGTAGATTTCACGTGGCTGCTTACGCTGATGCGTGTTTGATTTCACACGTTATCAACATTAGGTTCAAGGTGATCTCGATTCTTACATGCTAAAATCTCGGTGACATGTTGCATCTCCTTTTGTAACGTTCCGTTGAAACGGCAGGTGTGGAGGGTCAAGCCTTTGGCTTATGAGCTCAGGTCAGGGGTAAACTTTCCTGACAGTACCAAATCACGAAATTCAGAGGCAGGGATTAGATCATTGACATCTCAGGATTGAAACATTCAGATGTTATTTTGGTAAATAGAGGGCCCATCCTGCGTGGCAGTGCATTATCCTTACATATAGTTCACCCAAAATGCATCTTGCATGCTTTGTGTCCATGTTGACACCCATCTTTATTTAAGTTGGTGGTTCTATGAATTAATTTTAGTTATAAAATTCATTGAACTTCTTTGTAGCTTTTTGTTTGGCTAGGCTTTAATCCGAAGATACATGGCCATTTGCACAAAGTTAAGGCCATTTGCATACTGATTAAGCGACTAATAAGTGTGACACTTTCTTAAAGAAAATTTCTCTTATATAAAAGTGCACATTTTAGGAGATTAGTAGGGGGCATGTCTCTATTTATATTCAGATTATATGAGCACAGAACATTCCCCCGGATCCAGGCCTTCTGGCTATCTCATTTACGTTTGTCTCCTATAAAACAAGTCCTAAGAAAAAAATCTTTGAACTTCTTTGAAGCTTTTTGTTTGTTTAGGCTTTAATCTGAAGATACATGGCCACTTGGACAATGTTAAGGCCAATTGCATACTGATTAAGCGCCTCAGTGTCTGACGCTTTCTTGAAGACAAAGGCTGTTGGCCCTGGACGGCCTAAATAGCAAGGCAATGGATTTGAGAGCTTAAAACATGAACTCTCGCTGATTATACTTTCTGAAGGGCCACGTTGCTGAGTAAATATATTGACACAAAAGAGAAAGGAATGTTCTAGTGACTAATGCTCATTGCCAGTTTCTGTGAAAGTTGTAACCTGAAATACCGATTCAATAGCCTTTTTTCATCCACATAAGAAGTACTGGACTAATCGTCAAGTGAGGCTATTTTATGAAGAAAAAAAAGGACAAGGTAAAACAAAGAAAAGGCCATTGCCGTGTGCTTACTTTTCACAATAGCTCCTTGCTTGCCGTGAGCCGTTTGCTTCTTCTCTGTGGCCGTCTTTTGCCGACAGATGGAGACATGCTCCTAATAATCTCCTCAAATGTGTGGATATCTCCGAAGCGGTGCAGAATTGATACGCCGGCTGCCGGCATATGCCTCCGCCTGCCTTAGTCTCCGGCACGTAGACTCTGTGTGTGTGGTCATCCTGGAGAAGCTCTCTCTTCCGCTTATGATCAAATAATTGTCAACGCCCCACTTCGTCTCGCCATCATTCTTGCTCCCTCTCAAGTTGTCTCGCACGCTGCATTGACACGTCTACGCTGACCAGAAATGCGTTTTATACAGGGCACGGTGGGATAAATCAGCCAGTCGATTTCAGGGCCCTGAATACTATGCTTCTAGACGTTTTTCATATGTCGATGTCGTTTACTTCTCACAAACGCGAAGACTGAAAGCCAGCCACTATTCAGGTCGAGATGAACAGTGAAAAGGATCATGGAGCGTGTTGGGCCAAGAGTGCTCCAATTGGTTGCTGGAGTGCAGCAATGAAGCCCATCCTACTAAGCACAGGCCTCCGCTTTCACTTTCAACGGCAGGATCACTATGATAATCACTCCTAGCAAGTATGTAAAATGTTATCCATTTTAAGATAGGCTGCTATGTCATAAGTGTTGAGGTTTCAGTGGCCTTTTATTGGTTGTTGCAACACCTCAGTTTGGTTTATTATTTCTATGAAGAACGGCAAATCTCTACTATTAAGAGCAAACTGGTGAATGCCTGGTGTCACATTTTCAGGATGGACAATAATACCCCCACGTCCTCAATTCATATTTCCTCCCTCAAACCACCCGGTCCGCACTCCTCAAAAATAGCTAACCATCTTATCTTATCTTATCTTATCTTATCTTATCTTGATAATAGGAACAACTACCTTGATGGAGTTATCATAGTTTGACTCAATTTACCACACGCATATCATCATGGCAACCCATCGTTTCCGACTCGGGCGTGGCATCGCCGCACCGATGGGTGGGACTGCCAGGCGCAAATCTGGAAGGTATAGCAGTGCGAGTCGGCTTTCCCATGGTGCGTGCACGTCGCGGCCGCCGGTAGCTCTTTGGATGAACGGGGCGACTGAATTTTTTCGGCTCTTTGGATGGAGGAGGGAGGGAGTAGATCGAGGGTTAAGCAGCGACCATGGCGTGTGGTCTACCGCGTACGCCTCATTTGCCGTGCGCAAGAGAAATTGAGAAAAGAGATGAGAATAGCTGGAGACATTTGGCTTGTTGTTTGCTTTGCTGCTAGCGCGCGTGTTTGCCTGCCAATTGCAAAGGTGTGTTTCCGCTTCGTCTTATTTTATCTCAGAATGAGCGCGTGTGCTTTCTTGTGTATGCCGTGGCTGCTAATTGCTATTGATGCTGCTTGCTAGCACGTACAGGAGTGTTAGATGCTGCTTTCCTGACTGTTGTAGAACTTTTTGTTTCCCAGGCGGCCGGCAACCAGCGGGCCACGCCTCCATCCAACGGCACCGCGTTCAGGTTTTTTTACATACGAAGTGGTGATCCTATTACGGCTTTGTTGACTTCTGTCATGTCCTTGGATACTTTACTTGCTTAGCTTATGTAAGTAATTAGTTTGAGATGTTTGATTTATTGAGATTGCATATCCGATATTTTTTTTCTCTCCCCTGAAGTCTCCGATCTGTATATTTGTTCTATAATTGTTTTTGGATTCTGTATTTTCCTGTTTTTATTACCGATGTATTCATGGATCTTGGATCCCCCAAAATCTGTTTTGCTTGTTTGTTAATATATGCAGAATCTGTGATATATTCATGATAACCTGTGACCGTGGAACATGATTGTAGCCTGATGTAAATTTCTGACGTGGAGAGGGCTCACGTTGGTCCATGCATCTTATTTATCTACTTCATGTTGCAGAAAATTCTTGTTCATATACTCCATTATATTTATTGAGCCAATCGTTCTTGTTTAAACAGATTTTTTTTGTTGAAGGGAATCTCAAGAACAAATGCTTCAGATCCAAATGTCAATGGATGGTTTGTTCTGAATAAAACTTTTGTTTAATCTCCATATGTGTAAATCGTGTTGGAATTCTGTACCATTTTTATGGGTAATATCAGAAATTAATTTCATATCATATAAAAAATATGGCAATGTCAGAAATAAATTTCTATCATATGAATTTTTTTGTTGTGCCATGAGAATGGGAAAGAGCGGAGAAAAATGAACGGTAAAGTTTGTGTATTATAAACCAATTTTACGGTTCAAACTGATCTATTGAATGATTCTGGTTCATGCCATATTAATTTCCCATTCTATCCTGGACAGAACTACATCGAGGTTGACCTTGTTTTTGCTTATAGTCAGGTCACCGAAACTATCCATTTGTGGTAAAGGAATATTTTCAAAAATAGTAATAGTGGGCCCGGAACCAAAGGAAAGCACGGGCAACTCTTCAACGGTGGAGTAACAGTCGTGCGGCTGATGGAGGAGTGGTTTAGCTCCGAAGGGCGGGGAGGTCGGCAGCCTGAACCGTCCGCCGAATGGCAGGGAGGCCGACAGCCGAAACCGTGCACCGGGGGGTGTGAAGGCCGACGGTGAGTGGCTCGACGCCAGAGGATGGGATGGACGTGAGAGAGCTATCCGTGGACGGGCGCCAAACAGCGAGTGACCTTGGCGGCGTGTGTGGCCACAGGCGGCATGAGTAACCCATGCGGTGGTGACATAGGCACCCCAAATGGGCCTGCCATAGATAGTACCCGGGATTTACTGAAGGCCCACTATCCGAAGAATAAGAAGATTCGGGAGCCCAAGATGTATTAAGGAAAGCTAGAGTTGTAATAGGAAGTATTATTTGTAATCGGGGACGAGTTAGAAACCGTCCGAACTCTGTAACTTATACGATACGAAACCCTCGGCTCCACCTCCTATATAAGGGGAGTCGAGGGACAAAGAAAGGATCGAATCTTGTCAACATAACCCTAGTTTTCATAATCGCCGAGTACTTTTCGCCTAAACCTTCGAGATCTACTTGCCCTCTACTTCTAGCAAAACCCTAGTCTACAATCTGTAGGCATTGACAAGTTAATCCTTTGTCAATTGGCGCCGTCTGTGGGAATTAGAGGCTGCAAGGATCTGATCTCGATGGCACGTTCAAGATCTTCGACTTCATCAACAGCAAGCAACGCGATGGATCGAGGTAACAAGGAAAAACTGATCTATTCAATTTTATTCCTCACCCGCCCTCCCGTATGGATGCATGTGCCTATGGAGGAGCCCATCGTCATGACGTTCGGAGAATTCCGATTTGGCGTCAACAAGGAAGGATCCTACCGTCTCGAAGTTCCGATCTCGTCGGAATTTTCACGTCGACTCAACTTTTCGTCGATCGACGAGGAGTTTTCGTCGACATACTTTCGTCGACAACAAGGCAAGCGGAAAGCTCGCCAAGATCTTCAGCAACACATCCTTCGAGTCATCTGCGGACTCCTTTATAAGCAGCGACTCGAAGCGTCGACAACTTCAACTTCATCGACAAGTCTGCTGCCATCGGAAAGGTCTTCACCACTCTATATGATGGTGTCACCAGTCCCGACAAAAATCAATGCACAAAATATCATCAGATCTATGTGGTAGAAGGGGCAGGCACATCCGCCAACATCGAGGCTTTCGACAATTGGGAAATCCATACGTCGATCCCGCTGATCTCAGACATGGTCTAGGCACCAAATATCCTGGAACCACAACTCGCGCAAGAGTACAAAAGCGTGGGATAGGGCCGCGAAAGCCATGGATGGTTCGAACCCATGACCAACACCGCTACCGCACAAGAACTTCAAGCATATCAATATAGACTTGCTAGAGTAAGCAGAGAGTTGGAAAAACAGACAACATCCTTGAATAGGAGAAAAGAAGCAGCTTCCGCATCAGCCGCCGAGCAGATTTAAGTCGCCTTTCAGGAAACACAGGAGATAGTCATAGAGAAACTCGGAGGAGAGCAATGTCTCGACTGCAAAACATACCTGAAGCAGAAAGAGGAAACATAATCCAAAATCTCGACATGTCCTTTATGTCGATCGATGAAAGAGGAAATATCATCCCAAAAACGCCAGAGGCAGGCTACATGGCAACACAAGCTTACATCTTGGCATCCAGACCACCTGCGGGAGACCCGAGAGAACCATTGTTCAATATGAAAGAGTAATCCACGGAGGAAAGGATGGATGGGGGTGGATAAACCACGGATGAGATGGTCGACAAAACTTACCCGGTACCCCATTGGAGGGGCTGGGTTTTCTTCAGGGAAGCAAACCGCTTTGGGCCAGATTCAGTTTCCAGGAGGTTCAGGTCTTGGTTTGTGATCTTGGACCTCTCCCACTCCGCAGTTCCTAGATCCGCGGCGGCCATGGAAGAATCAGGAATGCTGTGCCTGGTTAAGCGACGCGGTGGCATCAACAATTGCAATGGCGAGCAGCAGCGAGGAGAAGAGCTTTGGCACCAGTGGAGCGCAAGGGGAGATTTTGCAGAGGAGAGAACGGCGAGCGGAAGTGCTCGAGGAAGAAGAAGGAGATCTTATATAGAGGTGCGGTGAAACGACGGAACCGTTGGATGAAGAAAGAATGCAGGAGAGATTACCACGTGGCAACAAGGGCAAATTAGTATTTCAACATTGACGAGGTTACAGAACGTGCGCCAAAAGCGGAGGACGTGTGTCCCCCACTTGCACGACGTGTCAACGTGGTGTGAACAATGGACCCACAAGGCAAAAAATCCCGATTATTGACAGAGATGAAGAGAATTTGACAAGGGAAAATATGTCGACAAGAAAAATAAAAAGAGAATGGCGACAGGGTAAATAATATACTTTGGAGCCTTTGATCAAATACAAGTTTTTGCCCAAATCGGGGGCTACTTTGAAAAAATAGAAAATTTCGAGTATGACAATATAGCAATGGCGAGAGCCTATGACCAAATTCAAGAATTTGTTCATAGCCTCGGCTACTCCCATCGGGAGCGCTGGTCGCGCACCCGATAAATATAAAAATATCGAGAAGGATCATAAATATAGCGGCAAAGGATGCTAATCGTGGAGCCTACACCAAGCACAAGTTCTTGGCTGTAGCTCTGGGCTACTCCCATCGGGAACGCTGTCGCGTGCCCGATGAAAAAAAAAAAAGTGAGTATATTTCGAGTTATACAAATAACTCTACATATACTCCCATCGAAGACAAAATAAAGTCATAAATATGACTCAATAAAATGTGCTATTCCAAAGGCGAAAAGCACTCGACAATATATTCTCGAACGCCAAAGTTGCGATCAATTTCTGAATGCCGCAAATTTGGAAGGTAAGACCCCAGATCCGTTCTGGGCGTGGCATCGCCAAAGACGGTCACTTTTATCCGTATCAACAGATACGAAGAAAAATCCTAACGGACGCGTTAGGTACCCGATAATTTGACCGGGACTCGACGAATGGTAAGACCTTAAGCGGCACCTGTCGAAGTTACACCAGTATTCCGAGATCATGTCGGACGTGATCTTGAAGTAGGTTTTTGCGGATTGCCACTAGAGCGGTTAACTAGTACCTGATCCGTCGATGAACTAGCCCCAACTACCATTATCCCTGTACAATATAGAATTTTATGTAGAGTGTGAATAAAAGCTCTCGAACAAAAATAAACGGGAGAGATTTTCCCCGACTGCGATTCAAGCAAAATCTCGGGGCTACCGACATAGGCACCCCAAATGGGCCTGCCATAGATAGTACCCGGGATTTCTCAAGGCCCACTATCCGAAGAATAAGAAGATTCGGGAGCCCAAGATGTATTAAGGAAAGCTAGAGTTGTAATAGGAAGTATTATTTGTAATCAGTGACGAGTTAGAAACCGTCCGAACTCAACTTATACGATACGAAACCCTGCTCCACCTCCTATATAAGGGGAGTCGAGGGACAAAGAAAGATCGAATCTCATCGTCAACATAACCCTAGTTTTCATAATCGCCGAGTACTTTTCGCCTAAACCTTCGAGATCTACTTGCCCTCTACTTCTAGCAAAACCCTAGTCTACAATCTGTAGGCATTGACAAGTTAATCCTTTGTCAGGTGGTGTTGGGAGAATGTGAAATTGGGAAAAGTTTGTTATTTTAAAATTAAAATTGGGGAAATTTGGGTGAGGAAGAAAGCAGGATTGTCCGACTTTTCTCAGTACTCCAATACCAACAAGCACTGACATGCGGTTTTCTGTGGTTATCATTACAAAAAAAGTATTATCATCCTAATGACCAAGAGATAATAATATTTTCCATTTATTTACAAAAAATTATTTGGTTACTTAGTATTCTCTTTTATGCTTTCATGCGATAATGATTTGTTCATCCAATTTGCACCGGGAGTACTTTATGTTCACATTCTTATATTTTTATGAAAATAAAACTTCATGCTAACTCGATAGATTGATTGTGCAGGATGGCTACGAGTTGACAAAGAGATTTTTGGTACACATACTCAAGTACCTTGGTAATGACATTGAAAATAACATACATGATGTTGTGCGAGCATATGTTATTCACTATCAAGAGAGCATGGATTTAATAAATAATATAAGAAATAATATGTCGGTCTCATTGCCTTTTATAATTATTACACTAAATTATGTGATATGATCTTATGATATTTTAAATATTATGTGGTTATTTTTATGTACTTAAATGTTTTTGCGCATCATTTACACTTGTAATATTTGTGAAACTACATAAAGTAGAGATCCATGTAATATTGTGACTGGCATAAGGTAGGGAGCCGTGGCGAAGCACGGGCATTCCACTAGTAAAGTTAAATCTAAGCCAAGCTCTGGTTCTAGCGACGCGAGGGCTGCGGCAGCGGCGCTCCTCCTCCCCTCGCCGCCGCCGGAAGCGTCGCCGGGGAAAGCCCGCGGCGCCGCATCGGGGCGGCTCTCTACCCTCGCGTGGCGGCCGGGCGCGGACCGGGCGGCCGGTGAGGGCGGCGCGTGGGCGGCGGCGCGGCGGCATGGAGCTTCGGCCTCGACGGGCGTGACCTCGGCGCGCGTGCCGCTGCTGGCCGGAGCGGCTCGGCCGGCGAGCTGCCCTGGCGGACGGAGGAAGAAGGTGGCGGCGCGTGTGGCGTCCGACGCGCGGCGAGCAGCTCGGCCGGCGCGCGCCCGTCCGGCCCGGTTCTGGAGCCCTGTCGAGGTGGAGATGCGGCCCAGATCTGGCCGCCTCGAGTTCGGGCAGGGGCAGGGGCCCCGGCACCTCTTGAGCCCATCCTCGCCCAGATCTGCGGGCGCCGGGGCCATGGGGGCTGCGGTTGCCGTTCCGGTAGGGGCTTCCCCGGTGGTGCAAGGGTGCGGTGGCCGGCCGGCTCCTTGGTCGGAGTCCGGTGTCCTCACCGCAAAGTTACCGTCTTTCCTCGCGCAGAGTTGGGAGCCGGGGCGGCGGCCCTGGTCGGTGGGAGCCATTTTGGTTGGCGGGCGTGCCAGTGGCTCAGGGCTGGCCGGAAACCATGGTCGCGGGGGCGACGTGGTGGCCGGCGAGCAGCATGCGGTGGCAGTGGATCGATCGCTCCGTCGGTCGGTTCCCTGTGTAGAAGGCGGGGAGTGTTCGCCGAGGGGAAACCCTTGCCCACCCGGGCCACGACGGCGACGTCTGCGGACGCCGTTCCCTTCTTGAAGGCGTTGTTGAGGCTTCTCCCTGGCCTTCTACGTGCTCCGGGTGAAATCCCAAGATCCTCGGATCGGGCGGTGGCGGCGCTCTTGTGTCGTGATCTTCTTGAAGACACCGCCTTGGAGTTCACTGTATGCGGCTCTCCGTTGGTGGTGTGGCTGAGGCGCGGTGTTCGACGAGCAAGGTGCTCCGGGTGAGAACCTAAGATCTGCGGATGGGGCGGTGACGGTGCTCTCGTGTCGTGTTCTTCTTGAAGACATCGTCTTGGAGCTTACCATGTCTCTTCGGATGGCGTTAGCTCTTCGCTTGGCGAGCTTTGGCAAGGCTTGCGTCTTCCCCTGCTTCCTCGTCGAGTTTCCTTGGTGCTGCTTGATGGGGTTCGATCGGTGGTGGTCGATGCACAGTGGTGGTCGGCCACTGGTGGTGCTGCCCGCGGCGGGGAGTTCTGTTGACGGCGTGCGTGTTCGATGGCTCGCTCTAGGGTGAGCTCCGGCCCGACACTTTTGCTGTCCGGTGTATTCCCCGATTCTTCGTAGGCTTCGTAAGGGTCGTGATCGCCGTTCGAGGTTCCGGTTGTAGCCATGTTGGCAATTCGTGTGGGTGTGTGGGTGTGTGTTGTAAGCTGGGTTCAGCTCTTTGTACCTTGTCGCCGTTGTGGCATTATTAATTTAACGTTGGGCCTTTTGGCCTTTGATCTAAAAAAGTTAAATCTAACAATCATGGGGGAGATTATTGGTTGAACCTGTTAGGTTTAACGGGAAACAAAAGACTGATAAGATTTAGTCAAAACAATGTTAAGGAGGAGCTCCACGAATCAACATCCGTGACCACCTCATATGCAACTAACACGCCTTAATCGGGGGCACCAAAACCAACTCGTTGGTTTGGTCCCCTGTCGTCTGCGTCATATAAAGGGTGGAAACCCTGGTAGCGATCGATCTGATTGAGTTCATGATAGCTTTTCTTGGCCTCCTACATCCCCACACCCCTATCGATCTAGGGAGGCACATCAATGACGAGAAGATCAAGCTACACTCTACTAGTGCTAGGGCAGTGCCGCTGGAAACCAGACGGGATCGGGAGGATCTCCAGGTCGTCTGCTTCATCTACATCACCATTGCATCAAGCATGCGTCATGGGATCTTCAGCTCCTCGTAATGATCATCTATACCCTTTTGTTTTATGTGCATTAGGTGTTCTAGCTGCTGCAATTGTTATTTTGTGCTAGACATGACAAATTTTTTTTATTCTAACAATACTTATTTTTGACACCTGCACCGTAAGGAAAACCCGTATGGTGTAATTTTATATTAATAAGGAAAACACTTTACATGAACACACCAAAAAAGAAGTTACATGAAGGATGATATAAATGAAAATAGAAAAATATGGGGATTAACTAAGAGTAGCTAGCAACCAGTCAACTAGAGGTTGAACTAAAGCTTGTTTTGTTTTATACAGATGTAACAAAAAGCCAGTAAACTCTCGAACGATGGATATTCTAACAGTACTCACTGATGCATTTCACTGCGGCAACCAACACACTGCGTCTTTAGTAAGTTCCTTCGACATGAATAACATCCCCAATCCCTTTTGCAAGTAAGCATCCCATAGGAAAGAAATATCTTCAAGGAAAGTGCTATTTCATGAGAACACAAGAGCACATACATATTTGTATTTGCTGGAAACATGGCGATGCAAAGGTAGTCGTGCCGACTAGATTGCTGGTGGGCGACGACGACCTTCATCTCCCCATAGAAGATTTTGAATGGCTATGGAGAGAGAGAAAAGGATGCGTCTGCAATCGATGTTCCTCACCGTCACATGCTTGATGTTTCTGTGTCGCCGTTCCCGCAACCACTAACAAGAAAAAGGGAGGACATGGTGATAGAGGAAAGAGGGGGAGGGGGAGGAGGGGGCGCCCTAGCCTTCCCCTTCATTCCCCATCAACCGTGAGTCGCCTCTAACCGCTGGCTCGCCGCCGCTAGAGGCGAGATACGGATGTAGAAAAGAACTACGAGCAAAAAGAGAGAGATGAGAGAAAAGTTACAACATCGGCCGAGCACCTACTCCCATGTCCCCACCACAAAACCGATCTGGCATATGGGCCCCACCATGTAGAGTAACACAAGTGCGGAAAGGCATCGGGCACCATCCATGACACGCGTAAGCTAACTCATTTTTGCACCAAACCAGCACCGCATGCCTACACATAGCGAAACAACACAGCAACATACCACCACCAGCCACTAAGAACGAACCATCGATCAGCAATGGCCTTACAAGACATACAACTCACCGGGCTTAAACCATTTAGTAACCAGTAGTTTTTACAAACCCTACTCCTCCAATAAGAACTGCTTGTTTAAAGAATTTGCTTCTGAAACTGAAATCTTTTGTTCATTGCAAATGTCAATCATAATAGAATTTTTTTCTTCAAAGGTATAGATGTGCACGAAGCATCATCCCAGAAACTAGTTGCTTCTCCATTACCAACTCTCATATTTTTATTCTTCAAATAGAAATGTTTAACTTTCAAAAGATCTTCCCAACATGCAGAATCAGTTTGAATATGTTGATCAAAAGCAATAGGTTTATTATGAACATACTTTGCATGAATAATGTCTTGCCATAGCCCCACATTGTTTTCTAACTCCCAGCACCATTTACAAAGTAAGAAAATGGTCATCTTATCATGGTTTTTAATCCCCAAACCCTCTCTATCCTTTAATTGAAGGTTAGGCATCAGGCAGTAAGTTTTCATAATAGATTGTAACTTTAATTGACTTTAACTAACTAGTTTTGGTAAACTTACTAGTAGTAGGGACCCGAAAGTTAAAATCGGAAAGGATATCCAGAGAGTTGGACGAGTGTTGTAACTTGGAAAGCCCAGCCGAGAGCCCGAGACAGCCCAAAAATGTGTCCACAAAACATTCCATTCGATTCCGACATTTTGGGCGCGTTTGGTAGCTTGGCCTCGCCTTGGCTCGCATTGGCCTAGCAATTTTTTTGGCCTGTTTGGTTACCTGGCCTCACCCGAGTTGTTGCAGGAACCGGTTCTCAAAGTACCATCGGGCCAGGCCCTGGAGGAACTCCCGGATCAGTCGTTTCTAGCGAGACACCCTCATCTTCGCACAACTCGACAACGCCGTGTTCCCGCAGAGCCACCGCGGGAGACGGCGCGGGACGGCGAAATCCCGACGGGATGAATTCGGTCACCGCGCTTGAAATTTCGCCACCGTATATAGGGACGGCTCTCTCACAGCCAAATCTAAATCCTCCATTTCCCCCCATTTCGAGCTCATCCACCCTTCCTGATCCAGCGACATGGCCAGCTCTTCCTCACCCGCACGGTCGGCGAGGCTTGCGGCGGCGACGGTGGCTGTGGCGGCGTCTATTAGCCGCGGATGGTCGTCTTCTTCCTCTGCGTCGATGACTTTGGTTGTGGTAATCTTCTGCAAACCCTAGCCTTAGATCTAGATCTTTTGTGTACACATGGGGGTGTGAACGAATCCATTGTAGGCCATTCCTTCATCGCTGGTCGAGGTTGTCCATGTTGCATCTGACTCTACCATGGGGACAGTTGTCGCCGTTGCATCTTACTTCTACTGGGACGGTGGTGCTTCCTGCATCTTCGTCAGGGTCCCCTGCTTTCCCGACCTCGATGCTGCGTGTGGCTCCTCTGACTGTAAGTCCGCTCTTTCTTTTCTCGTTGTTCATTGATGTGGTAGTGCTTAAGGATGTGGATGTGGTAGTGGTAGTTCATTCATGTGGTAGTGCTTAAGGATGTGGATGTGGATGTGGATGTGGAAGTGGTAGTTTATTGATGTGCTAGTGTTTGTCATGTAGGCGATCATATCATTGGGCTCCCCTGATCTTTCTGCTCCTACTGTCAATGCTTACCAATGTCTGATTTCAAGCAAACCTGCCATGGTTTAGAAACCTGAGCTTTCAGAGTTTGTGCTCAACCGGTTGGTTCTGGTCATCCGTGGTGGCGTCTTTTTTAACATGGGATTCAAAGAGGAGCATATGAAGAAGGCAGATGCTGATGTTCTTGCTTTCGCTGGCATACATGTGACCACTCTTCAGCTGTACAACCACATCAGAAACTGGAGGACCAAGTGAAACGTCATACTAAAGATGAAATACGATCGCATCCTGAACTGGAGCGAACATGGTTGTTGCTTCTATGCTGCTGATGAAGAGATGGCGGATGAGTACATTCAGGTAGTAAGCATCATTGAGTTCCTTCATAGATCTGAAAGTATGTGATTGTCGTCCGCACTAACAATTGTTCATTGTGATTGCAGCGCTACCCGGGGCATCGTCAATACGTTAGGACCCAGATCACGAACTATGCTCAGATGAAGACGATCTTCACGCCCCGATTTATCTGCAGATCGCAGCTGTTCCAACCTAACTTGCTGGTCAGGGCAATCAATTTCATTGTAGACAACGAAGAAGAGTATGCCGAGTACCGTAAGCTGCATCCAGTGGAGAGGAGGAGCTGGCTTAGAACCTGGCTTCGCAAGCAGTTTTCTGCCTAGTGCTTCTGCTTCCTTCGTCATGATATGTTGATTTTGGGAGGTGCTCTCGTATCCCTCCATTACCTAGGACTTGCTTGAACCTGATCGCCGGTCTGTAATGATGAATTTGTTCGAGGTTGTATATACTAACCCCCTCGTGTGATGAACCTGTGATGCATCACGAACTATAGTTGCTTCGCTCGTGATGCATCGCCTAGTAGGGTAAGTACTTGCTGTGTATTATCAGCATCTTTTGATAAATTGAATCATTATTCAGCTAGTAGTACTGGTTAACCTCACCACTCTAAGAGAAGAGGTTACCACAACATGTTCATATCTGCAACTAAACAGGGTGTGGGCTGCACAAACGGAAAAGAAAGTAGTCTGTGTAAGCACCCTCTTCAGTGCAAAAAAAAGCCGCCCAAGCTAGCAAACGACACGAATTTCATGGCCCATGACCCGTTCGGGCGCAGGTGAGCCCATCTCGGCCAGTGGTGCACTATTTAAGCCCATGCAACCAAACGCGCATTCACACTAGTCAAAACCCTCGCCTTTGTGGCATCGGTTCCGATCATGGCCGGCGACGGCGACCTCGCCGCCTTCCGCAGGCAAGTCGCCCTCTCCTCCGACCTCGACTTCGGCTTCCAACTCCAGCCCTCAAAGGCCATCGAAGCCTCCCTCCGCGTCCGTACTACTCCCAGTCGACCCTCTCCCAGCGCCGCCGCCACCGCCTGCTGGTCATATCAACCCGCCCCCGCGCACTGGTCCTCCGAAGCCGCATTCGCCGCACTCGCGCGCCAGGAGAAGAACCGCCGCGAGGCCCAGGCCTTCCGCGCCGCCCACGCCCAGGCAAACACCTCCGCTCGCGTGGCCTCCCGCGGCGCCCTCTTGGCGCGCGAGCTCGCCGACACCACTCCAGACGGCCGATGGGCCCACGGCGGGGACCTCTTCGAGCGACCACTGGACCTAAATCGCCCCCCTCTCTTCCGCGTCTTCTACAAGGGTCTGTCGAGCAACGAGGGCATGGAGTCGTGGTCCTCGGTGCTCGCTGTGGCCGTGTACGATCCCCGGGGGAAGGTGGTGGGCACCATACAGAAGCCCGTCGAAGGGTTTGCTGGCGGACGCATGGAGCTCGAGATGCTAGCGCTCACGGAAGGCATCAACGCTGCGCTCGAGTTGGGGATCAGAAGCATCAACATTGTCTCCGACTTCAAGCCGCTGCACAACTATGTATGCCACACTAAACCCCCTAAATATGTGCATCTGTTGTCTATCTCAGTATCTTACTACAGCACTTCTTACTAAATGAGTAGATATATACTTGAAGGGCTTTCGCGGTATATATTTTCGGTGTTGTTGTTTACTCGCGTTTAGGAAACATGAGAAATAAGGGCTTGACAGTTTCTGCGTGGTTTCAATTGCAATGTCTCATTACTAGTGTCATCAAGAGGAAATGGGGAATATAATTGATGATCTGCCGATATGGAGATTTGGGAGTATACACAATGTTCAAGAAGTGCTAGACTGCTAGAGTTATCGTAATGAGATGATTAAATCATGAGATAGTCCCATTCCTATCTAAATGTAAGTGGAGTATAAATTTTTATTTTGTAGTACTATTTCAATGCTCATTACAATTTGTTGTACAGACATTCAGTTTCCCTGTCTGCTATTCTTACTTATCGAATTGCAAGAAAAGGAGAAGTTTAACCCACCATTTTTTGTGATATTTTTTTTTAGTTTGGGAGCTTCATGTTTAATTCTGAGTCCATGTTCCGTGCTTACTTGTTGAGTATGTTGTTATGTATGTAATGCCCAATTTTACTATTTCGGTAAGATGTTATCGGTGTTCAATTCTGTACTCACAAACATCGTAGGACAAGATTAACATGGGACATCTGGAAATCTGTAGGAAGGAAATTTTTGGTTTTGAGTACGGTTTACAAATACTTGCTCACTCACATTCAATTTGGGTACATGTGGAGATAATTGCTGTCTACGAAGCACCGATATGGCAAGACAGATACTGATATGTACGGCAATTTCTAGAAAAAACAATACGGCGACACGGCAAATATACATATAAAATTAAAGAAATGATATGCAATGACTTGTGAAGTCAAAGAATAATTGAGGCGACAGAGGAGAGAATGATTCCATGTTGCGGGGAGGTAATTCTAGACGGCGGCGAGCGACTCCAGACGGCGACGGTGGCGGTGCGCTCACTCCTGATGCCTCAATCCAAACCACTTCCATGGTTAATCAAGAAAATAGATAGATAGCGCACTCGCTATTGGGCTCACTAGTGGGCTTTGATTGGGCTTCCCAATGTTCCAGTATCCTAGCCGTATCGACGATGTCCCTGGCGGTGTATTGGTTTTTTTTTTCTTTCTTTTTAAAATCGGAAAAGCTGATACTCCTAGGACACGTGTATCGTCCGTGTATCGGGGTATCGGAGTATCAACGGAATATTATACGCGGGCACAACAGACTTTGAAGTATCAGTGCTTCGGAGCTGTACATGTAAACTACCAAGGTGGCCCTCAAATTAAAGCAGTTAGAATCACTGTCCATTACCATATATAGTGCTTCCTTTTCTTCAAGTCTGTCGGCTTCCTTAGTTTTCTATAATTATTAGATGAAATTACTTATTATTATATAATTATTTTGTATGTTTATGTGTCTCGTAGACTTTGCAAATTGCTGAAAGATTTTAGATTTGAGAAAACATCATTTTAATTTTGGTATGAAATGATCATTTCATCTAATATGCCAATCTTCCATTAGTTTGCGGTATTAAGAACTCTCCTAAAAGCAAGTCTCATGCCGTTAAATATATCTCTGCTTTACTTGTGCTATTCGGGAATTGTTCTTTGTTGATTGTCAGTTAAGCACAAGGTCAAGATCAGCGCTATTCAGGACTGATGGCATGCAAATAGGCGTCATCCAGCATGCAAGACCATATGATGTCTTCTCTTTTGTAGTTTGGACTTATCCACCTTTCCATGAATGCCAATTTTCCGCCAGTAATTGAAGAAAAAAGAATTTGGTTATCTATCCATCCGCCTTATCAATGATGGACTGAACAGAACTTAGAGGAAACTATATAAGAAAGTGAATAAACAAAAGCAAATGAAAAACTTTACGGTGTTGCTTCGAAGACTGAAGGAGTCGTCTATGGTAAAAGAAGCGAATTTGCATCAGAATGCTTGAGTCTGAGCCAGACTGAACGAAGGGTCTTGGGACCTATCTAATGGTGAAGTTATGGCGTCGAGTGAGGAGTGGCTGAGCTTGCTTTCGCTGCCCATGGTGGATTAATCTATGAATTATTCATAAGTCTGACGCAGCTTCATAATTTGAGTACCATGCTGTTATGCCCTGAGAACCGTTTCACCATACCTTGACGTCGTTGGTTCCAAAGTAAACACTCTCTGTATCCTCAAGTCCTCTCTTGAATACTCTGATCACATTCAGTGTCAGATCTGACACCTCTCCCTTGTCAGGATAGGTCACTCCGTTGACAGGGAAGCCTACCTTATAGACTCACAAAACAGGAAAGTTGATGTAGAATGTACATCTCTTTGCTTATCGTTGCATCAACCGCTCTGCATGCATATTATTTCATTTGTGTTGTTTTGGTAGAAATTGCTTTTGTTTGTATATCATCATCGAAGATATTTTTAATTGGAATGCACATTGTGTCAACTAATAAATATGTGTTGTCATAATATAAACTCACTGAAAATTGAGCATAGCTTAGTTGATGAGGATGTGTCTTGGTGTCATACTGTCATAGTTGGTTCAAGTCCTAGGATCGGTTCGTATGCATATATTTATGCTCCTATGTAATTTTCCTTCAAAATAAAGAAAATGAGATCACCATAACTTGTGGCTTATATGTTTGTCCTATTACTGAGTTGCAAATTTAGCTGATAGGACTTTTTTTAAATACCTATCGTATTTTTGATAGTACATGGGAGTTTTTAAGGAATTCTAAAATCAGTTTAGGCATGTTGAGAAAAGAAGCAAATTTCCTTGCATTCTCTTTTTAATTCATGCAAAATTACTATGGTGCATCCATATATCTTTAGAACAGTTTCTCTTGTTTGCGATCATTTCGGATTGCACTGTCACCCATATCCTATTCATGTACATTCTCTGTTTCTATCCGAAGAGACCCCAAATCGCACCTATGTTTAGAAATTTCGTACCAGACTGCAAGCAAGTGATGCTACAGAGCGAAATTGGTGTGCACCATCCAGGTGTAAGCTTGACTAAAGTACTAGGATAAAGAGATTTGGTTATCGATTGATACCCTGATTACAAATCATATTAATGCGAGAATTTTATTTTCGGAACATTTATGATTTTGGGATCCAACCTTTGGCTAGATTGTGGATCGCAGCCACAAAGGTTCCTCTGCCAAATCCCCTAGACAATTTAAGTGTCTTTCTTTAGCTTGAATATTAAGAATTAAAATGTAACCTGGATCGATTTGTTGAATGCGGCCATACATCTTTATAAATTATGTCTAATTCAGCAGAGTTAGCTTGAATCTTGAAACTTAAACACTAATTCTCTTTGTTTTTCTTTTGAAAACCCACCTTCAGCATTAATTCAGATTCATCTCTTGTTTCTGTAATACATGCTTTTAAAGAAAAAATACTCCTAGATGTTATCACTTTAAGGGACAGAAGTTCTAAGCATGTTAGCCAGCAGATATTGTGTTGTTTGAGTTCATAATCCATCTCAAACTAATAATTTCACCAAGAACAATCAGAATTTGGATAGAATCCTTGCGCAGATCACAAGCGCTAGGGGCTTTTATGATAGCTTCATCTGACTCCAAACTAAGTATACCAGGCATAACAATTATGGACTCCCTTTGTATGTATAATATAAGAGTTTTTGCCAGGATATGTGATGTTTTAAAATGCCAAACAAAATTATATTCGATTTAATATCCTTAACATAGTCTAGTCAATCTCAATTGTTATAATCTTGACCTACCTGTAGTCTTTTCTCAACCAGGAAACTTTAGGCCCATATCACACACTTGTTTTCTCCCAGCTTTGATTATTTTGCTTCTTGTTTTCTCCTTTTGAGTATTCATTTTTTTTCCTTTGTACATGCATCCTCTAGGTGTAGATGTCATCTAGCAATTCCCCAAGAAATTACGGGAATTAAGCCTGGTATCTACTAAACAAGAGGAGCAGCCTTAATACAATATATCACATATGTAAAGACTTGTGCTGATTTGCACAGACCGTTTTCTCCATCTTTTCATCTCGGCGCGTCGTGTGTTTTTAACTTTTTATAGGACACTACATCGCTATTTGTATTTCCTGTTGTCAGGTTTACTCATCACTAACTCCAACAGGACATCTTCACGTCAGTTCATACAAGGTGTCTCATTCCGTTGCTGTATAACATTAGTTTGAGCTGTTCCTTTTCTATTGCTTGTCTCCAATTAATCTGAAAAAAAACAATCTATTGTGTTAATAATGCAATAGATAGATTTAGTGGTTAAGTGATCAAATTCCTTAGAACTACGTGTCTTATGACGATTTCATATACGTGCAGATGCTCGGAACTTGGCGTCCCACAAAGAACAAGACTGAAGATATGGTAAATGAGGCTCTGTCACTAATGAGGAAATTCGAGCAATGTGAATTCTCACTTGTCCCACGAGGCCAAGTTGGTTATGCAACAAAATTAGCAACAGATTTGATAACCAACAAGAGAGAGACCTGCACCATCTGCTTGGAAAACACTGATGTCTCTAAAATTCACGCAGTTGAAGGTTGTGGGCATCGGTTTTGCTTCTCCTGCATGAAAGAGCATGTGAAAGTTAAGCTCGGTAATGGAATGCTCCCTGCTTGTCCACAGGATGGCTGCACTACCAAGTTAACTGTGAAGGGTTCAAAGATGTTTCTGTCGCCCCAACTGTTGGAGATCATGGTGCAACGTATCAGGGAAGGAGAAATCCCTCCTGCTCAGAAGATTTATTGCCCATATTCCAGGTGCTCAGCCTTAATGTCCTTGAGCGAAGTGATACACCCATTGCAAGAATCTTCCTCAATGTACACTGTCGTTGGAGCTGCCACATTGAGAAAGTGTGTCAAATGCAGAGGCTGGTTCTGCATCAGCTGCAAGGTTCCATGGCATGATAGGATAAGTTGCTCCGACTACAAGAGAAGGTACCCTCATGCTCATCCAGACACTAAGCTACAGAAGCTTGCACGACGGCGGTTGTGGCGCCAGTGTGTCAAATGCAACCACATGATTGAACTTGCTGAGGGTTGCTACCATATGACTTGTGTGTACGTATTTACTTCTCGCTGTGCCATTCTCATAACTATCTTTACTATGTTCATTGGTTTTTCATGTCAGATTGTTCCTTAGTCTTTGGAATGTCTTTTTTTTGTGCTTACTTTCAGAGCCTCACACTTGTTTCCTGATAGCCTTTGTTGCATCATGTTCTTGCTTTCTGCAGGTGCACCTACCAGTTTTGCTACACCTGTGGGAAAGAATGGAAGAACAATAGGGCGAGTTGCTCCTGCCGGTTGGTTGAACACAATAGAATTAATTACCGAAGAATAAGACGATTATTCTGTTGCTAATGATCATAAGGATGACGATCTTAACTATGTCAGCGGAGGCCTTGTGACTACAACCTGAATTATGGTCGGTGTGATGACTACTATAATTCATGACCAAGGAAGAAAAAGATTATTATGTTCCTCGACTACTTCTGTCAGTGGAATCAGTAGTCTATTGTCCAGTATTGTGTCTATTTCTATCATTAGATCACTAATCTATAGTCAAGGATTGATGAGACATCCTATTGCCGAAAGTGCTTTTGGTGAACATAATTGGCAAACTTTAGTTTTTAGTGGTTGGATGCACGAGTAGAGCTCATACTCAGTACATGCGAAGGCTAGCAAAAAACTGGGAGCGACCAACTAAGAGAGCAATAATGGCCATAATCATGCATAGCGATAAAACATTATTAATCAAAGCTTAAAGTGATATTAAAGTCAAAAACTAAATGATCATAGAGGCTTTAGTTGACTGGTTTGCAGTCATAACATGGTGTAAGCATGTGGCAAGTCAACCCAATAAAGCATCAAAGGAGAATATCACAATATTCTGCTTTGTATGATGGAAACAAAACATGATTTTTTCAATGGCACATTAAGCACTCTCAGATATTTGAGACAAGTCATGCTACAACAATAAGTACCAAGCATATGATAAAAATAAGATCCAACATGACATGCCAAAGTCTATGCCACAGTCTAGACAAGCTTTCTTCTGCGTCACTATAAGCATGAAATATTTTACCCGTCTCCAACACCAATCAACTTATTTGAAACAACTCTCATAGATGAAAATCAATAAAGACCAGAGAGCTAATCATACATTAGTAAATAAAACTAACAAGCTCTGAACAAAATATGAGTTAAAAACCAAGAGCTAAACGCAGTACTAGCAAAAGAGAACACTCGCAAAACAATAAGAGTGAAAACTAGAGTGTTCTATGCAATAAAAACGGAGCATGTCTCTCTCCAACACAAGAATGCTAGGATCCAACCATATGCTATAGCAAACAAAACAAAAGAAACTAAAAACAAAAATAAATGCGCTCCAAGAACAACACATAGCATATGAAGCAATAAAAATATAGCGCATAGAAAGATGACCTGATGCTTTGTTGATGAAGAGGAGATGCCTTGGGCATCCCCAAGCTTTGACGCTTGTACCTCTTGGATATTTCTTGGGGTGAAATGGGTATCCCCAAGCTTGAGCTTTTGTTCATACGTCATCTCGTTACATCATTCTTCTCTCCCTACACTTGAAAACTTCCTTCATAGAAAACTTCACACAATTCTTATTAGCAGCATTAGTACAATCAAAATAACAAATTCACTTGGGTTCAGTTCTAACATATATCAAACATCTATTAAAACATTAGCTACTGTAGCAACTTCTTAAAAAGCTCTTCCCTCGAAAGAACACAAAAAGAAAGAGATTAAGAGGCAAATGCAAATAGTGGCAGAAATCTATCAAAACAGGAACAACAGGTAAATATCGATTTTTCGAAAATCTTCTGTTGCTCAGATCGAAAAGTGTTCAACTAACGAAAGTTAGATAATAACCTGGAGCATATGCTCAAAAATTGGAAGCTTAAAATTACGTTCTGGATGGGAATACGAATGTTTTGGTGACAACAAAGAATCAGTTTCAGGACAACAACTTCCTCAAATCTTACTTTCTTCCTATTAGAAGCTATTCTTGGTACAAAAAATGAAATAAAAATGATAAGAAGAGGTTATTATAGAGGTAATAACTTCCAAGACTCAACAAAAGAAAAATTACAGAAATAAAACATGGGTTATCTCCCAAGAGTGTTTTTCTTTAACGCCTTTTAGCAAGGCGCAGTAATTTGAGAAGATGCTCACATAAGAAATATGAATTGAAGCAAAAGAGAGTATCAAGGAGCAAATATGAAACACATTTAAGTATAACCCACTTCCTATGCATAGGAATCTTGTATACAAATAAATCCACAAAGAACAAAGTGACAAGCATAGGAAGATAAATCAAGAGTAACTTCAAAACATTCAGCATATAGAGAGGGGTTTTAGTACCATGAAAACTTCTACAAACATATTTTCCTCTCTCATAATAACTATCACTAGCATCATGAATAAACTTAGCAATATAACTATCACATAAAACATTCTTATCATGAGCCACATGCATAAATTAATTATTACTCCCCACAGAAGCATAGTCATTCTTATTAATTATACTGGGAGCAAATTTAACAAAATAGCTATCATTATTATTCTCATCACCATAATCATCAAATATAGGAGGCATATATATTGTAATCATAATTAATTTTCTCCTCAATAGTAGGTGGACTGAAAATAACACAATCATCATTGTAATCATCATATATTGGAGGCATAGTATCATCATATCAAATTTCCCCCTCCAAAGCTGGGGAACTAAAAAGATCATTTTCATAAAAACTAGCTTCCTTAAGTTTAGACTTTTTCATATCATTAGCAATAATGGTCTTCAAAGAATTCATACTAATAATATTGCTACTAGCATGCAAGTAAAGTTCCATAGGTTTTTTAATTTTATTTTCAAACACCTCATGTCCTAACTCAAGATAAATACTATAAAGCTCTCTAATTTTGTTGTTGTTTTCCATTAAGCCTAACTAGTGAAAATAAAAACAAGAAACAAAAAGATATAACTGCAGAATCTAAAGGAAATAACTTCAAGCACTCACCAGCAACTAAAAGACTTAGCAGTCAGAAGATGTGAGTACCTTTTACCTTACCTCCCCGGCAATGGCGCCAGAAAAGAGCTTGATGTCTACGCACACTTCTATTCTTGTAGACAGTGTTGGGCCTCCAAGTGCAGAGGTTTGTAGAACAGCTGTAAGTTTCCCTTAAGTGGATCACCCAAGGTTTATCAAACTCAGGGAGGTAGTGGTCAAAGATATCCTTCTCAAGCAACCCTGCAGTTACGATACAAGAAGTTTCTTGTGTCTCCAACACACACAATACACTTGTCAGGTTTATAGGTGCACTAGTTCGGCGAAGACATAGTGAAATACAAGTAATATGGATGATTATGAGTGGTAATTGCAATCTGAAATAAAAATGGCAGCAGGCAAACATGTAGCAGAACTGGTTGTAAACGGTGTTTCAATGCTTGGAAACAAGGCCTAGGGATTATACTTTCACTAGTGGGCACTCTCAACAATGATACCATAATTGAATACATAGATATTATTTCTTCAATACGCTACGCTACTCCGAACCACTCTCCGGTTTGATAATAAACACAAGTTCACTGTGTAGGGCTGCATAAGCATTTCTTAAAGTTCGCATTCCCAATCTATGAACGCCCCACACTATCTCCTTGATCATACAAAGATGGTACTAACTAGTCACCACAATTCATAAGTATTTCTGTAAATTAAGCTTAAGAAAAAAAAACACGGTGTGCACACTGTCACCTTCACACCGTGGGACAAGGTGTCCCCGGAGATCACATAATAAAACCACTTGAGTAGCACAATAATTGAAAAATAACATCTACTTATTCAACTAGATTACAAAGCTCATGATCACATAAAAATCATACATGGAGAGATAGATAGACCACATAGCTACCGGTAAAGCCCTCAGCCTCTAGGGAGAACTACTCACTCCCCATCATGGGAGTCAGCAATGGCGATGGAGATGGCGGTGGACTCGATGGATATGGCTCCGGGGGAAATTCCCCGTCCCTGCGGGGTGCCAGAATATAGACTTCTGTCCCTCGGATCTTGTCTTTGGCGGCGGCGGAGCTATATAACTTTTCATGGACGGAGGCTGGTTGATTTAGGGTTCACGCATCGGGAGGCTTCTTATAGGCGGAAGGGCGAGGTCGGTGGAGGCCAGTGGGCCCCATACCACCCCTAGGCGCGGCCAGGTCCTAGGCCGCGCTTAGGCCTGGTCTGGCCGCCCTGTGGCGCCTCTTCGTCCTCCGGGACTTCGTCTTCATTACAGAAAAATAAGATCTTCGGCTTTTGTTTCGTCCAATTCCGAGAATATTTCCTGCACAACTTTTCTGAAATACAAAACAGCAGAAAACAGGGAACTGACAGTGTGGCATCTATTCACTAGGTTAGTGCCGGAAAATGTATAAAAGTGCAACGAAGTGTAAACAAAATATATAGAAATTGGTGTAAAACAAGCATGGAGCATCAAAACTTATAGATACGTTTGCGACGTATCAGTGAACTGTGGCAAAAGATCCGCAACAACGCTCAATTGCGAGCCTGAGGACAGTGCTCTAGTCACAACAGAGCTTGGTTGCCGGCTCGTGGAGCTGCCGCTGACCTACCTGGGCATACCACTCGCGCTCCGTCGCCCGATGAGAGCGTAGATGCAGCCCCTGGTGAACAAAGCCGGGACCAAGCTGCTAACTTGGAAGTCTAGGCTTATGGATCGTTCTGGAAGGCCTGTCCTGGTTAAATATGTGTTGGCAGCGATCCCCCTTCACCAGATCCTCGTGCTACAGCCACCCAAATGCATCCTCGAGCTTTTCGAGAAGATCCAGAGGGGTTTTCTGTGGGGCGGCCGCGCCGAAGCCAACCGTGGCCACTGCCACGTGAATTGGCGTATTGAGCCGGCCGCTGTCTCTTGGCAGCCTCGGTGTTCATGACATGGAGAGGGCTGGGCGGGCTCTACGGATGTGTTGGTTGTGGTACTGCATAACAGACCAGCAAAGGGCATGGACTGGTTTGGAGCTGCAATTCTCGCAGCAATAACAAAGCATGTTCTTCGACTCGACACACATGATCGCCGACGATGGGCGCATCGGTAGGTTCTGGGAAGTCCGATGGATCGACGGCCAGTCCATCACTCAAATCGCCCCTGTGCTCTACGCTTGCATCCCTAAGAGGCGACGAAGGGCAACTATGACCATATATGGCCTGTTGGGCCACAGCTCGGCGCGCGACATCCACGACGTGCTTGGTATCAACGAGGAGGGTCAGTACCTTCTGCTCTGGAGAAAGGTGGGGCCAAGCATCCTCACAGACTAGCCCGATCAACTCATCTGGAGCTGGAGCACGAATGGTGTTTATTCCGCCAAATCCTGCTACCTAAGCATGTTCCAGGGCTCTACCACTTGCCGCTCTTCGAAGCACGTTTGGCTGGCTGACAAGGACCGGTGCTGGACGGTGTAACGGCTACAGCAGCGCAGACTGCAACACCACCCTTGATGCCTTCTGTGCGAACAAGTGACACGTCTCAAACGTTCTATAATTTTTTATGCTCCATGCTTATTTTACCCAATTTATATATGTTTTGCTTATGCTTCGTTGCACTTTTATACATTTTCCGGCACTAACCTATTAACAAGATGCCATAGTGCCAGCTCCCTGTTTTCTGCTATTTTGTATTTCAGAAAAGTTGTACAGAAAATATTCTCGGAATTGGACGAAACAAAAGATGAAGTCAATATTTTTCCGTAACGAAGACACCCACAGTCGAAGAAAGGCAGCGGGACGGCTGACATAGGCATCCCCAATGGGCCTGCCGAAGATGGTACCCGGGGTTTACTCAAGGTCCACAACCCGAAGAAAAGAAGCCTGGAAGCCCAGTTACGGAATAATTGGGAAATATAGAGTTGTATTAGGAATAATAACTTGTAACTATTACGGGACGAACTCAAAGAGTCTCCCGGACTTTGTAACTTGTACATCACGAAACCCTCGGCTCCGCCTCCTATATAAGAGGGAGTCGAGGGACAAAGAGAAGATCGATTCATTGTCAATACAACCCTAGTTTTCTAGTAGTCGAGTACTTTTCTGGCTGAAACCTTCGAGATCTACTTTCCTCGAAACCCTAGTCTACAACTCGTAGGCATTGACAAGTTAATCCATTGTCAATTGACGCCGTCTGTGGGAACTAGAGGCGACAAGGGGCTGATCTCGATGGCATGTTCAACATCGTCGACATCTTCGGTGGCAAGCAACGCGATGGACAAAGGTAAACAGATCGAAACTGATCTAGTTGATTTTGTTCCTCACCCGCCCTCCCGTGTGGATGCATATGCGTATATGGAGGAGCGCACGGAGATGACGTTCGGAAGGTTCCACTTCCGCGTCGGGAAGGAGGGATCTCACCGTCTCGCAATACCGGATTCGTCGAGATCGGTCGCAGTCGATTCCGATTCCTCGGGATCGGTGTGCTCGTTCGAATCTGGCGACAAAGAGATCTCGCCGACAATCTTCACCAAGCCCGCTTCAAGCGGAAAACTCGTCAAGATCTTCAGCAACATGTCCTGCGGGTCGTCTGCGGACTCAAATATAAGCAGCAATTCAGAAAGTGTCGATACTTTTGACTTCATCGACCGATCCACTTCTATTCGGGAGGTCTTCGCCGATCTATACGACGGTGTCACCGACCCCGATGAAAACCAAACTTCAACATATCATCAAGTTTATGCAATTGGAGAGGCAAGTCGATCAGAGCCGGAGACGTCAGAGGCTTTCGATGATTTGGGAAACCCATACGTGAATCCCGCTGTTCTCATGCGAGGTTTGGGCACCAAATATGTCGGGCCCGGAACGCGACAAAGGGTGCAACTCCCGCAAGCAGCCTGGGACAGAGCGACAAGAGCCATGAACGGCACAGAGCCGATGAATACAATTGCAACAGCCGAAGAATTGCATGCGTATCAATATAAACTCGCCCGTGCTGGACGAGAACTCGAAAAAGATAGAATTGAACTTGAAAAAGGAGAGCCGCTGCTTCCGTATCAAGCAGGTGAAGAGCTGAGTTGAGTCGGCAGTCAGGAACTTCGGGAGATAATCACGGAGACGCCCGCAACAGGGGAAGATCTCGGCTGCAGAATATACCGGAAGGTGAGAGGGAGCATCTGATCCAGAACCTCGACATGTCTTTTATGTCGATCGACACAAGAGAGAATATTATCCCCAAAACACCGGAAGCAGGATATATGGCGACCCAGGCATACATACTGGCAAGTAGGCCACCTGCTGGAGATCCAAGAGAGGCATTGTATAACATGGCCAAGGCAATAGTTGGAGTCATGGGAACGGCGTTTGCAAGTACAAGAACACCTCCCGAAGGAACTGCAAGACAAAATAGTCCACGACCTACAGTGGCAGTACAAGATCCTCCAAGAACGTCGGCAAGAGATACAGCGACACAGGCACGGGTCGATAGGGTGCGACATGAAAGGAGATGTAATAACCCAGAACATAGGAACAACGAAGGGTAGATTTAGGAATGGGATGTGCATTTCATAGCAAAACGGGGAAAATTTTCGCGCCTTATTGCAACTAAACCTAAGAGGGATCGAGGTTCTCTCTCAACTGCAATTAGGGTTAGGCATGTTGAGTATGAATTTTGACATGACCTCTTTTGTATCTTGTTGATTTTGGGATTTGATTTCATTTGACAAGTAATATTGAATTAATAACTCAAGAATAAACAATAAGCAATAGTGAATATGGAAAAGGAATTCATAATTTAAATACAACTCATAAATTCAAATGACTTTGAATTTCAAATTGAATTATGAATACAACAACTATTTAGAAATAGAATTATGACAAATACAATCAAGCTCATAGAGAAACCTTGAGCTTTATTGATATATACACACACATACATTGTCTTCACAATATTCTTGATACAAGAATTTAATGGAAAATAAACAGAAATACAAGGAAGATTACATCATTTGATCCTAAACTAAAATCCTAGACTAATGACTTGGAAGAATTACTTCTGTGGTCATATTCATCTTCAAAACCTGCAAAACAAAACAACAATACTAGCCAGGGGTTAAGTAATAAGCACATATTCAGTTTGGACAGTAACCAAGTGTCATGTACACTTGTGCTTGTCCAAAAAAATGGACAACACAAGGATAAGATGGAGCAGACCAAACCTGAGCACACTCAGGGGCTCAAGTTTTAGCATATGAGCACACTGCTCATGTGTTGATGTGCAAGCAACAGCAAGGCAATGCAATGGCCTAGTCATCAAGCCAAGCCAGGCTTGTGTGGCATGGCCAGAGGAGAAGTAGACAGGGTATAAATAAGCACAAACCCTAGAAACAATGCATAGTCGACCAGATAAGGATTCACCAGGTAATCAGAAAGGGGAATTGGTAGAGTTCATCCTGTTCTTGCTCAAGAACAGCACCATCTATCACATAACCCAACTGTCCATCCAAAAACCAACAAGTAAACCATCAGAGAAGCATGGTGACTTAAGGAGGAGATCAACCAACCACTGGAGGTGAAGGGCTATGCATATAAATCAACCAGAAGTCTGCATCAACACAAAATTTCTTTCTAGGAGCTGGAACAAGGTATACCTAGTTCCTGGAGTGGATCCAGTGGATCCAATCCATTATTCATGCATGACACATGTCATGGGTTGAGCAGATGCTCAAGGGGTGATCATCACTTGGATTTCACCAAGGATCACTGGCAGAAGAGGACAACCACTAGAACTAGAGCCACCCAGATACAATCTTGTGCATTTAGACTAGAACACATGCACAGAGGTGCACACAAGCAAGCACACATGCACAAATAGCACTAGTAGATGGATTACTAGGAATAGCAGCTAGCTAGGACTATCCAGAGTGATCCTAAGCCAGTAACCATCAGGAAAACCTTAGATTTCTTCACAGGCAAGCATATTGGCATTCATATTAATTATGATCCCCAAATGTGCAAACAAGGATGAGGAGCCAACAGATCTAGCCAACTATGTGAGCAACCAGTCAGTAGCAAGGCTACTGAGGTCACAACAAACATAGAACCATCCAAATTAAAGCCAAACATTAAATCATCACTATCCAGTAATGGATTCAGATTCTATTTATTTCCAAATTAATCATGGAAGTACCAAATCATGCTTAGCAAGTCATTTAATCAATACTGCATAAGCAGTTCATCCATAATTAATCCATCCAGGCATGAATATATAACAAATCCATGCAATATTTATACAGTAGCACACTGTGAGGCAACACAAGCATGTATCAATGCATCCTAGCTACTGGATCAAGTCCAGAGAGCTATGGAGAGCAACAGCACACACACACAGTAGCATAAGCATGCTTGAGTAGCAGCATCAGCAAGCAAATCATCCATTTAGCAAAGGAATCCAACAGTAACCAGTCACCAACATTTAATTGATCAAATGGATCAATTAAATCAAGTCAAGCAACACATAGAGTCTAGCCACTAGGATTTGTTCATCCAGTTGATCATTGGATCATTCAGTAGGCACAGAAGCACCTCACAGGCATCACAAGTGTCTCAGTAGTGCATAGCAATATACCTAGACAAGCAAGCAAGGCATACCAGTAAGCCTAGATAGCATGGTGTAGCATTTTGAGCATGGCATAGCAAGGCATGGCATAGCAGAAGCAATGAGAGAGCAACAATGGCCATGAACAACAAGCAGTACACACTTGGCCAGTAACCAGAGCTTGGTGAATTGGCCAAGGCTTGCAGAGAGGAGGCGTATGATACGTCTCAAACGTATCTATAATTTCTTATGTTCCATGCTACTTTTATGACAATACTTGAATGTTTTATACATGCTTTACAACATTATTATACATTTTCCGGCACTAACCTATTAACAAGATGCCGAAGCGCCATTGCTTTTTCTGCTTTTGGTTTCAGAAATCCTAGTAAGGAAATATTCTCGGAATTGGACGAAATCAACGCCCAGGGTCCTATTTTTGCAAGCTTCCGAAGACCGAAAGGAGACGGGGGCCACGAGGTGGCCAGACACCGGGCGGCGCGGCCGGCCCCCCGCCGGCCTAGTGCGTGGGCCCTCGTGTGGCCCCGACCTACCCTTCCGCCTACAAATAGCATTCGTCGCGAACCCCCCGTACCGAGAGCCACGATACGGAAAACCTTCCGAGACGCGCCGCCGCGAATCCCATCTCGGGGATTCAGGAGATCGCCTCCGGCACCCTGCCGGGAGGGGAATCATCACCGGAGGGCTCTACATCATCATGCCCGCCTCCGGATTGATGCGTGAGTAGTTCATCCTTGGACTATGGGTCCATAGCAGTAGCTAGATGGTTGTCTTCTCCGCTTGTGCTATCATTGTTTAAATCTTGTGAGCTGCCTAACATGATCAAGATCATCTATTTGTAATGCTACATGTTGTGTTTGGGATCCGATGAATATATAATATTATGTTAAGTTGATTATCAATCTATCATATATGTGTTGTTTATGTTCTTGCATGCTCTCCGTTGCTAGTAGAGGCTCTGGCCAAGTTGATACTTGTAACTCCAAGAGGGAGTAATTATGCTCGATAGTGGGTTCATGCCTCCATTTAATCTGGGACAGTGATAGAAAGTTCTAAGGTTGTGGATGTGCTGTTTCTACTAGGGATAAAACATCGATGCTTTGTCTAAGAATATTTGTGTTGATTACATTACGCACCATACTTAATGCAATTATCTGTTGTTTACAACTTAATACTGGAAGGGGTTCGGATGATAACCTGAAGGTGGATTATTTAGGCATAGATGCATGTTGGATAGCGGTCTATGTACTTTGTCGTAATGCCCTGATTAAATCACATAGTAATCATCATTGATATGTATTGAATCTTTATTTGTCAATTGCCCCTGTAATTTGTTCACCCAGCATGTTAGTTATCTTATTGGAGAGACACCTCTAGTGAACTGTGGACCCCGGTCCATTCTTTTACATCTGAATACATTCTACTGTTTTTACTGTTCTTTGCAAACAAACACCATCTTCCACTCGATACGTTTAATCCTTTGTTTTCAGCAAGCCGGTGAGATTGACAACCTCACTGTTACGTTGGGGCAAAGTACTTTGATTGTGTTGTGAGGTTCCACGTTGGCGCCGGTTTCACCGGTGTTGCGCCGCACTACATTCCTCCACCAACAACCTTCACGTGCTTCTTGGCTCCTACTGGTTCGATAACCTTGGTTTCTTACGAGGGAAAACTTGCTGCCGTGCGCATCACACCTTCCTCTTGGGGTTCCCAACGGACGTGTCGACTACACGCAGCAAGACTATTTTCTGGCGCCGTTGCCGGGGAGATCAAGACACGCTGCAAGGGGAGTCTTGATGTCTACGTTCCCCCTCCTTTCCTGTAGACAGTGTTGGGCCTCCAAGTGCAGAGGTTTGTAGAACAGACAGTTTTCCCTTAAGTGGATCACCCAAGGTTTATCGAACTCAGGGAGGAAGAGGTCAAAGATATCCCTCTCATGCAACCCTGCAACCACAAAGCAAGAAGTCTCTTGTGTCCCCAACACACCAAATAGGTGCACTAGTTCGGCGAAGAGATAGTGAAATACAGGTGGTATGAATATATATGAGCAGTAGCAATGGTGCCAGAAAATAGCTTGCGTGTAGTTGATGGTGGTAGTATTGCAGCAGTAGTAACACGTAAAAAAGTAAACAAGCAGTAGTAACTCAGCAGTATTTAGGGACAAGGCCTAGGGATTACACTTTCACTAGTGGACACTCTCAACATTGATCACATAACAGAATAGATAAATGCATACTCTACACTTTTGTTGGATGATGAACACATTGCGTAGGATTACACGAACCCTCAATGCCGGAGTTAACAAGCTCCACAATAATGCTCATATTTAAGTAACCTTAAGTGTAAGATAGATCAAAACGACTAAACCAAGTACTAGCATAGCATGCACACTGTCACCTTCATGCATATGTAGGAGGAATAGATCACATCAATATTATCATAGCAATAGTTAACTTCGCAATCTACAAGAGATCATGATCATAGCATAAACCAAGTACTAACACGGTGCACGCACTGTCACCTTTGCACACATGCAGGAGGAATAAAACTACTTTAATAACACATCACTAGAGTAGCACATAGATAGTAGTGATACAAAACTCATATGAATCTCAATCATGTAAAGCAGCTCATGAGATCATTGTATTGAGGTACATAGGAGAGAGATTAACCACATAGCTACCGGTACAGCCCCGAGCCTCGATGGAGAACTACTCCCTCCTCATGGGAGCAGCAGCGGTGATGAAGATGGCGGTGAAGATGGCAGCGGTGTCGATGGAGAAGCCTTCCGGGGCACTTCCCCGTCCCAGGGGCGGCCGGAGACTCCTGTCCCCAGATCTTGGCTTCGCGACGGCGGCGGCTCGTAAGGTTTTCCGTATCGTGGCTCTCTCCGTGGGTTTTCGATGCGGGGGCTTTATATAGGCGAAGAGGCGGCGCGGGAGGGTCAACGAGGCGACGAGACCATAGGGTGGCGCGGCCGGGCCTGGGCCGCGCCACCATGTCATCTCCCACCAGGGCCCCCCTCTGGCGCTCTCGGGTGTTCTGGATGCTTCCGGGCAAAATAGGAACCTTGGCGGTGATTTCGTCCAATTCCGAGAATATTTCGTTACTAGGATTTCTGAAACCAAAACAGCAGAAAACAGGAACTGCACTTCGGCATCTTGTTAATAGGTTAGTTCCAGAAAATGCATAAATATGACATATAATGTGTATAAAACATGTAGATAACATCAATAATGTGGCATGGAACATAAGAAATTATCGATACGTTTTTAGACGTATCAGCATCCCCAAGCTTAGCTCGTCCCGAGCAGGTAAAACGATAACAAAGATAATTTCTGAAGTGACATGCCATCATAATCTTGATCATACTATTTGTAAACATATGTAATGAATGCAGCGATCAAAACAATGGTAATGACATGAGTAAACAACTGAATCATAAAGCAAAGACTTTTCATGAATAGTACTTCAAGACAAGCATCAATAAGTCTTGCATAAGAGTTAACTCATAAAGCAATAATTTAAAGTAGAGGTATTGAAGCAACACAAAGGAAGATTAAGTTTCAGCGGTTGCTTTCAACTTGTAACATGTATATCTCATGGATAATTGTCAACATAGAGTAATATAACAAATGCAATAAGCAAGTATGTAAGAATCAATGCACAGTTCACACAAGTGTTTGCTTCTTAAGGTGGAGAGAAATAGGTGAACTGACTCAACATAAAGGTAAAAGAATGGTCCTTCAAAGAGGAAAGCATCGATTGCTATATTTGTGCTAGAGCTTTGGTTTTGAAAACATAAAGAGAGCATAAAAGTAAAATTTTGAGAGGTGTTTGTTGTTGTCAACGAATGGTAGTGGGCACTCTAACTACCTCATCAACCAGACTTTCAAGAGCGGCTCCCATGAAGGACGTTATCTCTACCAGCAAGGTAGATCATCCCTCTTCTCTTTTGTTTACACATGTACTTTAGTTTAGTTTTTCTTTATTTATGGATGACACTCCTCCCAACCTTTTGCTTACACAAGCCATGGCTAACCGAATCCTCGGGTGCCTTCCAACATTCACATACCATGCAGGAGTGTCTATTTGCAAATTTAAGTTGCTTACTGATGAATCAGAGCAAAACATGTGAAGAGAATTATTAATGCAAGTTAATTAATTGAGGCTGGGAACCTCATTGCCAGCTCTTTTTGCAAAATTATTGGATAAGCGGATGAAGCCACTAGTCCATTGTGAAAGTCTGTCAGAAGTAAATGACAAGATCGAAAGATAAACACCACATACTTCCTCATGAGCTATAAAACATTGACACAAATAAGAGGTAATAACTTTTGAATTGTTTAAAGGTAGCACTCAAGCAATTTACTTTGGAATGGCGGAGAAATACCATGTAGTAGGTAGGTATGGTGGACACAAATGGCATAGTGGTTGGCTCAAGGATTTTGGATGCATGAGAAGTATTCCCTCTCGATACAAGGTTTAGGCTAGCAAGGTTATTTGAAGCAAACTCAAGGATGAACCGGTGCAGCAAAACTTACATAAAAGACATATTGTAAACATTATAAGACTCTACACCGTCTTCCTTGTTGTTCAAACTCAATACTAGAGATTATCTAGACCTTAGAGAGACCAATTATGCAAACCAAATTTTAGCATGCTCTATGTATTTCTTCACTAATAGGTGCAAAGTATATGATGCAAGAGCTTAAACATGAGCACAACAATTGCCAAGTATCACATTATCCAAGACATTTTAGAATTACTACATGTAGCATTTTCCAATTCCAACCATATAACAATTTAACGAAGAGGAAACTTCGCCATGAATATTATGAGCTAAGAACACATGTGTTCATACGAACCAGCGGAGCGTGTCTCTCTCCCACACAAAGATGAACTTATTCAGAGAACTAAGATAACAAAACAAAAACAAAAATAAAAGCACACAGACGCTCCAAGTAAAGTACATAAGATGTGATGGAATAAAAATATAGTTTCAGGGGAGGAACCTGATGATGTTGTCGATGAAGAAGGGGATGCCTTGGGCATCCCCAAGCTTAGATGCTTGAGTCTTCTTAAAATATGCAGGGATGAACCACGGGGCATCCCCAAGCTTAGAGCTTTCACTCCTCTTGATCTTAGTATATCATTCTCCTCTCTTGACCCTTGAAAACTTCCTTCACACCAAACTTCAAGCAAACTCATTAGAGGGTTAGTGCATCATTAATAATTCACACATTCAGAGGTGACACAATCATTCTTTTCACTTCTGGACATTGCATAATGCTACTGGACATTAATGGATCAAAGAAATAAATCCAACATAGCAAAAGAGGCAATGCGAAATAAAAGGCAGAATCTGTCAAAAACAGAACAGTCCGTAAAGACGAATTTATAAATGGCACCAGACTTGCTCAAATGGAAAAACTCAAAACTAATGAAAGTTGCGTACATATCTGAGGATCACGCTCGTAAATTGGCAGATTTTTTCGAATTTTCTACAGAGAATTATGCCCAGATTCGTGACAGACAGCAATGCTGTTTCTGCGCAGCGATCCCAAATATAACATCAACTTTGACATAGAAACTTTACTTGGCACAAAAACATGATAAGGAGAGGTTGCTACAGTAGTAAACAACTTCCAAGACTCAACAAAACAAAAATTGCTGTAGTAAAATAAACACATGGGTTATCTCCCAAGAAGTTCTTTCTTTATAGCCATTAAGATGGGCTCAGCAGTTTTAATGATACTCTCATGAAAATAGACAATGAAGCAAAAGAGAACATCAAGAGGAAAATTCAAAATACATTTAAGTCTAACATGCTTCCTATGCATAGGAATCTTGTAAATAAACAAGTTCATGAAGAGCAAAGTAGCAAGCATAGGAAGATAAAACAAGTGTAGCTTCAAAAATTTCAGCACATAGAGAGGTGTTTTAGTAACATGAAAAATTTTACAACCATATTTTCCTCTCTCATAATAACTTTCAGTAGCATCATGAGCAAACTCAACAATATAACTATCACATAAAGCATTCTTATCATGAGTCTCATGCATAAAATAATTACTACTCCCAACATAAGCATAATTAATTTTATTAGTTGTAGTGGGAGCAAATTCAACAAAGTAGCTATCAAATATAGGAGGTATATTGTAATCATAATCAAATTTATCCTCCATAACAGGTGGTAACAAAAGACTACTATCATTATAATCATCATAAATAGGAGGCAAAGTATCATCAAAGTAAATTTTCTCCTCAATGCTTGGGGGACTAAAAATATCATGCTCATCAAAGCCAGCTTCCCCAAGCTTAGAATTTTCCATAGCATTAGCAACAATGGTGTTCAAAGCATTCATAGTAATAACATTCCCATTAGCATGCATATAAAGTTCCATGGGTTTCTTAATTCTTTCTTCAAACACATCATGTCCTAATTCAAGATAAAGTTCATAAAGATCTCTCATATTTTTGTTGTTTTCCATTATGCCTAACTAGTGTAAACAAGAAACCAAATGTCGCAATTGCAGAGTCTAAAGGAAATAGCTTCGAGTACTTACAATGGCGCCGGGAAAATAGCTTAGTAGCCGAGATCCGGAGTGTGAGCACCTTTTACCTTTCCTCCCCGGCAACGGCGCCAGAAAATAGCTTGATGTCTACGTTCCCCTCCTTTCCTGTAGACAGTGTTGGGCCTCCAAGTGCAGAGGTTTGTAGAACAGCAGCAAGTTTTCCCTTAAGTGGATCACCCAAGGTTTATCGAACTCAGGGAGGAAGAGGTCAAAGATATCCCTCTCATGCAACCCTGCAACCACAAAGCAAGAAGTCTCTTGTGTCCCCAACACACCAAATAGGTGCACTAGTTCGGCGAAGAGATAGTGAAATACAGGTGGTATGAATATATATGAACAGTAGCAATGGTGCCAGAAAATAGCTTGCTGGCGTGTAGTTGATGGTGGTAGTATTGCAGCGTAGTAACACAGTAAAACAGTAAACAAGCAGTAGTAACTCAGCAGTATTTAGGGACAAGGCCTAGGGATTACACTTTCACTAGTGGACACTCTCAACATTGATCACATAACAGAATAGATAAATGCATACTCTACACTTTTGTTGGATGATGAACACATTGCGTAGGATTACACGAACCCTCAATGCCGGAGTTAACAAGCTCCACAATAATGCTCATATTTAAGTAACCTTAAGTGTAAGATAGATCAAAACGACTAAACCAAGTACTAGCATAGCATGCACACTGTCACCTTCATGCATATGTAGGAGGAATAGATCACATCAATATTATCATAGCAATAGTTAACTTCGCAATCTACAAGAGATCATGATCATAGCATAAACCAAGTACTAACACGGTGCACGCACTGTCACCTTTGCACACATGCAGGAGGAATAAAACTACTTTAATAACACATCACTAGAGTAGCACATAGATAGTAGTGATACAAAACTCATATGAATCTCAATCATGTAAAGCAGCTCATGAGATCATTGTATTGAGGTACATAGGAGAGAGATTAACCACATAGCTACCGGTACAGCCCCGAGCCTCGATGGAGAACTACTCCCTCCTCATGGGAGCAGCAGCGGTGATGAAGATGGCGGTGAAGATGGCAGCGGTGTCGATGGAGAAGCCTTCCGGGCACTTCCCCGCTCCGGCAGGGTGCGGAACAGAGACTCCCCCGATCTTGGCTTCGCGACGGCGGCGGCTCGTAAGGTTTTCCGTATCGTGGCTCTCTCCGTAAGGGTTTTCGATGCGGGGCTTTATATAGGCGAAGAGGCGGCGCAGAGGGTCAACGAGGCGACGAGACCATAGGGTGGCGCGGCCAGGGCCTGGGCCGCGCCACCATGTCATCTGGGCCCACAGGGCCCCCCTCGCGGCTCTCGGGTGTTGGATGCTTCGGGCAAAATAGGAACCTTGGCGGTGATTTCGTCCAATTCCGAGAATATTTCGTTACTAGGATTTCTGAAACCAAAAACAGCAGAAAACAACTGGCACTTCGGCATCTTGTTAATAGGTTAGTTCCAGAAAATGCATAAATATGACATATAATGTGTATAAAACATGTAGATAACATCAATAATGTGGCATGGAACATAAGAAATTATCGATACGTTGGAGAAGTCTCCACATCCAATCTCTTTACTTTGTTTTTGTCTTGCTTACTTTATTTTATTTACTGTCTTGTTTGCTTCATATTAAAAACACAAAAAAATTAGTTACTTTACTTTCTGTCTTATTTACTAGCTCTATATCAAAAACACAAAAAATTAGTTACTTGTCTTTACTTTATTTGCCTAGTTTACTTTATTACTGTTATAATGAGTAATCCTGAAGTTGAAGTTCGTTCTTTTAAGCAACAAGGTGGAGAAAGTTTTAAAGATGCTTGGTACATAATTAGTAATGCTCATCATAGGTGCATTAAGAAACACTCCACTATTATCCTTCTTAGGAACTTTTATGTTGGCTTATCTAGTTGGAATAGGTATGTTCTTGATACTCTTTCGGGAGGTAATTTCCTATGTACTCCCGCTTTAGAAGCTAGTTGCATCATTGAGAGTCTAGTTGGAATACCACCTGTTAATGAAGTTAAAATTGAAATCTCTCTTGAGGATGTTATGAAAAAATTGGAAACCATAGAGAAAAATTTTCCAAGTATTGAAACTAAATTGGAAATGTTATTTGATAAAACTGATGAACTTGATAAATCCCTAGGAGGAATTGATGAAAGAATTAGTGTCCTAGGAACTTGTGTTGTCCATGATAATCAAACCAATAGGATTGATGAACTTGAAAAAGCTATGGGAACCTTGGGTTCAACTTTTTCTTCTCTCAAGTATAAGGAGAAAGCTTATGTGGGTAAAGAGCAAAAATTCATGTATGCCTCTAAGGTGCCTAAACAAAAGAATTATTATAGGCCTAAAATTGATAAAACCCCTAGCACCACCATAGGAAATTTAGATAATGGAGCATCTAAGGTACCCTCTGCAACAAGTTGTGTTTGTAAGAAAAATAATGATGTTGATGCTCCATCTCTTGAAAATACTTGATTTGCACTTTCTGCGCCTAGCTGAAAGGCGTTAAAGAAAAGCACTTCTTGGGAGATAACCCAAGTTTCATTTTATTTACTGTATTGTTGAGTCTTGGAAGTTGTTTACTACTGTAGCAACCTCTCCTTATCATGTTTTTGTGCCAAGTAAAGTTTCTATGTTAAAATTGATGATAGATTTGGATCGCTGCGCAGAAACAACATTGCTGTCTGTCACGAATTCTCGCAGAGCTCTCTGTAAAAAAATCGAAAAAATCTGCAAATTTACGAGCGTGATCCTCAGATATGTACGCAACTTTCATTAGTTTTGAGTTTTTCCATTTGAGCAAGTTAAGTGCCCCTGCCAGATTCATCTTTACGGACTGTTCTGTTTTTGACAGATTCTGTCTTTTATTTCGCATTGCTGCTTTTGCTATGTTGAATGAGTTTCTTTGTTCCATTAACTTTCAGAAGCTTTGTGCAATGTCCAGAAGTGTTAAGAATGATTATGTCACCTCTGAATGTGTGAATTTTGGTTATACACTAACCCTCTAATGAGTTTGCTTGAAGTTTGTGTGAAGGAAGTTTTCAAGGGTCAAGAGAAGAGGATGATATACTATGATCAAGAAGAGTGAAATGTCTAAGCTTGGGGATGCCCCGGTGGTTCATCCCTGCATATTTTAAGAAGACTCAAGCATCTAAGCTTGGGGATGCCCAAGGCATCCCCTTCTTCATCGACAACATTATCAGGTCACTTCTAGTGAAACTATATTTTTATTCCATCACATCTTATGTTCTTTACTTGGAGCGTCGGTTTGCTTTTATTTTTGTTTTAGTTTGAATAAAGTTGGATCCCACCATTCTTATATTGGAGATATTACGCTCCGCTTTTTCTTATGGAACACTTGTGTTCTTAATTGTGCTTTAATGTTCATGGCGAAGGCTGAAATTGCTTCGTTAAATTGCTATTTGGTTGGAATCAGAAAATGATGCATATGGTTTGGAATAACTTGGCAATTGTTTGAGCTCTCATAGATCATGTTTAAGCTCTTGCATCATGTAGTTTAATCTATTAATGAAGAACTACCGTAGAGCTTGTTTAATTTGGTTTGCATGATTGGTCTCTCTAAGTCTAGATATTTTCGGGTAAAGTGTTTGAACAACAAGGAAGACAGTGTAGAGTCTTATAATGCTTGCAATATGTTCTTGTGTGAGTTTTGCTGTACCTGTTCATACTTGTGTTTGCTTCAAACAACCTTGCTAGCCCAAACCTTGTACTGAGAGGAAATGCTTCTCGTGCATCCAAACACCTTGAGCCAAAACCCATGCCATTTGTGTCCACCATATCTACCTACTATGTGGTATTTTTCTGCCATTCCAAAGTAAATTACTTGAGTGCTACCTTTAAAATTTCATTCCTTTATCTTTGCAATATATATCTCATGGGACAAATAGCTTAAAAACTATTGTGGTGATGAATATGTAGTTATGTGTCTTAATTCTTATAAGTTGCTTGTTGAGCGGTAACCATGTTTCTGGGGACGCCATCAACTTTTTACCTTTGTTGGATATCATGTGAGATGCTATGCATGTTCGTCTTGTCTGAAGTAAGTGCGATTTCATGATCAAATGGTTTGAGTATGCATATGTTAGAGAAGAACATTGGGCAGCCAACTAAAGCCATGTATCATGGTGGAAGTTTCAGTTTGGACATACAACCTCAATCTCTTATGAGAATATTAATTGTTGTTGAATGCTTAAGCATTAAAAGAGGAGTCCATTATCTGTTGTCTATGTTGTCCCGGTATGGATGTCTAAGTTGAGAATAATCAAAAGCGAGAAATCCAATGCGTGCTTTCTCCTTAGACATTTGTACAGGCGGCATAGAGGTACCCCTTTGTGACACTTGGTTGAAACATATGTTATGCAATGATAATCCGTGTTTTCCGAGCTAAGTAGGACAAGGTGCGAGCACTATTAGTACTCTATGCATGAGACTTGCAACTTGTAGGAAGTATTATGCATAGCACATATGAATTATTACTACCGTTGACAAAATTGTTTCTATGTTTTCAAAACAAAAGCTCTAGCACAAAAATAGTAATCCATGCTTCCTCTGCGAAGGGCCATTCTTTTACTTTATGTTGAGTCAGTTTACCCACTTCTTTCTATCTTAGAAGCAAACACTTGTGTTAACTGTGTGCATTGATTCTTACATGTTTACTTATTGCACCTGTTATATTACTCTATGTTGACAAATATCCATGAGATATACATGTTACAAGTTGAAAGCAATTGCTAAAACTTAATCATCCTTTGTGTTGCTTCAAAGCATTCTACTTTGAATTTATTGCTTATGAGTTAGCTCTTATGCAAGTCTTATTGATACTTGTTTGAAAGTACTATTCATGAAAAGTTTTGCTATATGATTCATTTGTTTAGTCATTATCTTTGTTAGCAATCTTTTGTTCAGATCACTCCATTCATCTCATATGCTTTACAATAATGTTGATCAAGATTATGTTGGTAGCATGTCACTTCAGAAATTATTTGTGTTATCGTTTACCTACTCGAGGGCGAGTAGGAACTAAGCTTGGGGATGCTTGATACGTCTCAAACGTATCTATAATTTCTTATGTTCCATGCTACTTTTATGACAATACTTGAATGTTTTATACATACTTTACAACATTATTATACATTTTCCGGCACTAACCTATTAACAAGATGCCGAAGTGCCAGTTGCTATTTTGCTGTTTTTGGTTTCAGAAATCCTAGTAAGGAAATATTCTCGGAATTGGACGAAATCAACGCCCAGGGTCCTATTTTTGCACGAAGCTTCCAGAAGACCGAAAGGGAGACGAAGTGGGGCCACGAGGTGGCCAGACACCAGGGCGGCGCGGCCCAAGCCCTGGCCGCACCGGCCTAGTGTGTGGGCCCCTCGTGTGGCCCCCTGACCTACCCTTCCGCCTACAAATAGCATTCGTCGCGAAACCCCCTGTACCGAGAGCCACGATACGGAAAACCTTCCAGAGATGCCGCCGTCGCGAATCCCATCTCGGGGGATTCAGGAGATCGCCTCCGGCACCCTGCGGAGAGGGGAATCATCACCGGAGGGGCTCTACATCATCATGCCCGCCTCCAGATTGATGCGTGAGTAGTTCATCCTTGGACTATGGGTCCATAGCAGTAGCTAGATGGTTGTCTTCTCCGCTTGTGCTATCATTGTTTAGATCTTGTGAGCTGCCTAACATGATCAAGATCATCTATTTGTAATGCTACATGTTGTGTTTGGCGGGATCCGATGAATATAGAATATTATGTTAAGTTGATTATCAATCTATCATATATGTGTTGTTTATGTTCTTGCATGCTCTCCGTTGCTAGTAGAGGCTCTGGCCAAGTTGATACTTGTAACTCCAAGAGGGAGTAATTATGCTCGATAGTGGGTTCATGCCTCCATTTAATCTGGGACAGTGACAGAAAGTTCTAAGGTTGTGGATGTGCTGTTGCTACTAGGGATAAAACATCGATGCTTTGTCTAAGGATATTTGTGTTGATTACATTACGCACCATACTTAATGCAATTATCTGTTGTTTACAACTTAATAGGAAGGGGTTCGGATGATAACCTGAAGGTGGATTATTTAGGCATAGATGCATGTTGGATAGCGGTCTATGTACTTTGTCGTAATGCCCTGATTAAATCACATAGTAATCATCATTGATATGTATTGAATTTTTATTTGTCAATTGCCGCCTGTAATTTGTTCACCCAGCATGTTAGTTATCTTATTGGAGAGACACCTCTAGTGAACTGTGGACCCCGGTCCATTCTTTTACATCTGAATACATTCTACTGTTTTTACTGTTCTTTGCAAACAAACACCATCTTCCACTCGATACGTTTAATCCTTTGTTTTCAGCAAGCCGGTGAGATTGACAACCTCACTGTTACGTTGGGGCAAAGTACTTTGATTGTGTTGTGCAGGTTCCACGTTGGCGCCGGTTTCACTGGTGTTGCGCCGCACTACATTCCTCCACCAACAACCTTCACGTGCTTCTTGGCTCCTACTGGTTCGATAACCTTGGTTTCTTCTGAGGGAAAACTTACTGCTGTGCGCATCACACCTTCCTCTTGGGGTTCCCAACGGACGTGTCGACTACACGCAGCAGCGTAGGATACATAGGCAACAACAAAAAGGCCCTATATGATCATTGGATCATCAGGATGCCTGGAAGACAGACGAGGAAGAAGCACGGTAGCATGGAGGCGCACAAACAAGGGGATGAGAAGGAGGAGGAGCAGTAGAGCTTACCAGCGCCTGGAAGCAGAAGCCACGGCATGGCGAGGCAGTGGCCGCGCGGTCATTGTAGCTGCAAGTCCAGGGAAGGCGCCGGCGTTACTCCGACGAACACACGAACATCACAGCACCCCAGGACGATGGCACAGGCGCTGCTAACACAGAACCCGCGCCAGGTCGGTCCCAGAGCAGCGCTAGCGTCGATGGCGAGGTTCACGGCTCACCGGTGATCACCAATCGTCGGAGGCGATTCTCCGTGAGATCCAGAGAGGTGGCGATCTAGCAGAGGAGGAAGAGATCGGCGAAACCGTGCGGATAGATCGATAGATCTCCTCACGGCGGTTCAGATGATGCCGATGGCGGCGTCAGGGGAGCCCGGAGATGGCCGGAGCGAGGTGGCGGCCATGGCAGCGACGCCATCGCCTCGCAATCGCCTGCGGGTTAGGGTTAGGTCACGAGAGAGAGCGAGAGAGGTAAGTGGGTGGGCCGAGGGGGTCGGTCTCCACCAGGGGGGTTTGGCTCGGCCAAATGGGCCGACCCAAACGGGCCCAGTTATTTTATTTAGTTGGGCCAGGGTTATTTTGGTAATTTCACCATTTTAAACTAACACTAAATTTTACAAAATTCCAAACAAATTATTTGAACCTCTAAAAAACCTAAAAAATAAGATTTATGAATCATAAATTATTCTTAACAAGAATAAAAGAAGAAATAGAATTGAGAGAAAATTCAAATTTTGGAATTTTCTGAATTAAAAATTAAAACTTGGAATTTTAAATTGTTATTTACCTGTATTTAAAAATCAAGGAAAAATTTCAAATAAGTTTAAATATTTGTTTTCAAATATTTCAAAATGAAATTCTATTATTCCAAGTCATTTCTTTTAAAGAAAGATATTTTCCAAAGGAAAATACCCTATTATTCTTATTCCAAAAATATAGAGAAAACTCTATTGTTTCAAATTACTTTTGAAATAAATATTTCCAAAAGGAAAATTGTATTACTTTTAAAAAATTCCTTCTTTATGAAATAAAAGTGCTTTTATAATTAAAAGTAATTGCAAATTACTGCCAAAGGCACAAATCTTAATTCAACCCTAAATCTTAATAAAATATAAGGGTAAGGGTTTCAACATAAAATAATACATCCATGCATGCATTATTTGGATTTTATAACATTGTCCTTACCGGAAAATTATGCTTCTTTACAGAACCCGAGGTCCAGGTTCCATTCAACGCATCGAACTGCATTATCTCGCAGTCCACACGCAAGTTCACTCTTGCTCATGTCATCTTGAGTATTTTCTATCAATTTACCGCAAATCTATATACTTATCATTCCTGCATTGAAAATGAAATGTTACTTTTCCAATTATGAATATGACTATGTGGCTGGCAATGGAACCATGGTATGTGTTGACATGGTGGAGGTTCCATTGCAAGGGTTCTATTATTTAGGACTAATCACCAATGCCGTCTAGTGATTCTAGCGCCGTACATTTCGCGTTAACCATAAGATCTATAATGGCTCTGGGGAAGCCAGCTGTATCTTTTCCCTCTCGCATGCCAACGGACTGGTGATAAGGGTTGCCCGTATCGGTCTATCTTTGGTAAAGGTGGGGACATGTGGTCCGTCACAGTCTACCATTAGATACAGGAGAGGGTAGACTTATTATTGGTCTATGAAGGATTGTAAGGGTTGTCCGGATCGGTCTATCTATGGTGTATAGGACAGGGCACATGAGTTGTTCGGAACGGTCTACCTTAATGGTAAAGGTGAGAACAAAGGCCTGGGTCGGTCTACCCATAGATATAGGAGAGGACAGACTTACAAAAGGGTGGGTCTGCGAGGTCGCGGAGAAGGCGGTGTGGGCTTGGATCTTCATACCTGGCCTCACACAAGGAAGTGTGAACGGGGGCAAGTCCCTGCGGCTGGCAAAAGGATAAGATCTCTTATGGGAAAAGTAACGCACCTCTGCAGAGTGTATCAAATTGTGGCTTGTCACTCCCAGTTCCGGGAAGGGAACTACGAACGCGGCAGGAAAGGAACTCCGTGAAGTTCTGGTCAACCTGTGAAGACTGGCGGGCATAGTTTTCAGAATAAAATCAATCTTTTGAAGAAATGTTTTCGAAACATGCATTGACCTAAGATTTTCTGATCGATGGTCGTAGCTAGTGCATCATACACCTTTTTTCCTTTTGAACTTGTTGAGTACCTCGTACTCACTTTCTTTCGACACCTTTGCTAGACTGTGACATGGAAGGGGAGACCAACGACGGAGCACCGGAAGGAGGCTACGAGCTAGTCTACGAGAAACCGGATCTGTCCGGAGGAGTTGAAGGAGTAGACTATGAGATAGTCTACGGAGCAGACAACATAGAAACTGAGGAGGAGTAGTTTAATATAGTTATCTTAGAGCCGAGCAGCTTAGTGACATACTTAAATAAGTTGCTGAGCTCTCTTTTATATTTATGTTGGTTTGTAGCAGTACTTAAGTTATCTTGGGTGTTCTCATCGGACCTGTGAGAATACCAACTTGTTAAGACCATGATTGTAATATATTATCGAGTGTTATGACCTGCAATGTTTCTGTTGTACCACTCTGAGGGATGTGATATTTGTGAAGAAGTCCCTTCATGAAGATCATATCAACGACTTGTATACTACAACATGCAGTGGTATGCTGGGTCACCACAGGAGAGAACATTGGCAGTCACCTGAGGTAGATGAGGAGGATATGTGCGGTCTCCCTTGTTTTACTCGACGAGTTCATAAAACACGGGTCCCGTCTGGATTCAAGTTGTTTGACAACTATAAAAAGTTCGACGGGTTGCAAGATCCTGAGGACTAGCTAGTAGATTACCTGGAGACAGTAAAATTGACGGGTGGAACCAAAGCAACGGCTATGAAGAGCATCCATGTACACTTGAGTGGGGCGGCGCGATCATGGATCAAAAAGCTACCACCTGGATCTATTGACAGTTGGGAGACCTTTGAGGACATGTCCGTGAAGAACTTCTTATCCACATGCAAGAAACCTGCGTCAATAGAACAATTGAGAGCCTATCGACAGAAGTATGATGAGTCGATGAGGATGTACATCCAGAGGTGGAACGTTATAAAAAACTCGGCGGAAAACATATCTGATGAGAGAGCGATAGATGCTTTTGTCGCTGGGATTCGAAGGAAAGATTTGATCGAGGATTTGGGAAGGACTAACCCAAAAACAATAGCAGCACTCATGGAAATAGCGAATCGCTGGGCAGATGGAGAAGATGCTGTCAACAACAAGCGACATAGGTCACCTGAGGACGATCGTAATCGAAATATTCAAAATAGACGGCGTTTTTCTCGCCAGTTTTCAGAGTATGACGGTCCCGGCCAAGTATCGGCTGGCTTCCGAGGAAATAGTGGAGGAAATAATCGAGATGATTATCAAAAGAGCGGTGAACAGCGTAGCGATTACAGGGATGGTCCCCGTCCTAACAGGCAAAATAATGGTCCAAGGTTCCAGAGGCCGTATATATCTCCCGAAGATATGATGAACGGACCATGCCAAATGCACTTTTATCTCGACAACAATGGAAAGAGGCAGTCAGGGCACTTGCAGAAGGATTGCCGAACTTTCCAAGCGCTGAATAGATACGCAGGGCATGCCAACGCACAGGCAGCAAACAGAAACCCCCAGGGGCCAAGGAGTGAGACTCACCTGCCACCTCCTCCCGCAATTACGGATGAAAATCGACACCAGTTACAAATAGCGGCAGCCCCAATGAACGGTCCTTATATCAAAACCAATAGGGAGGTCTCGATGATTCAGAAAGGCAGGCCATCCAATAGAGCTCAAAAAGTAATTTCGCGACAAGTCTTTATGGCAGAAAAGATGCCTCCACCAACAATCGAGTACCTGAATTGGTAGGGACAAGACATCGTCTTCACCATAGCGGATCACCCACAGCAAGTTCCTCGACCAGGGCGTCAGCTTTGATTTTGCCGGCGGTGATTGGGATTCGACGTCTCACGGGTGTTTATAGATGGAGGCAGCAGCTTAAACCTTATGTATGCCGATACATTGAGGAAGATGAACATATCCTTGGCGAATTTAACACCAACTAACACGCGGTTCCATGGTATCACACCTAATAAGCCAAGTTACCCGTTGGGAAAAATCAATCTCGACGTTCAGTTTGGAACCCGAGAAAATTACATAAGAGAGAAGCTGGAGTTTGAAGTTGTGGATTTTCCGTCGCAGTATCATACTTTGTTGGGACGACCCGTGTATGCCAGGTTTATGGCAGTACCACATTACACATACCTGCTGTGGAGACTCCCCGGACCGAAAGGCCCAATTACAGTAAAAGGCGTTTCGCGCTAGCGATACGTGTGACAAGGATTTTCATCGGTTGTCAGAAACTTTCGGGATGCAAGAAGAATATCTGGGTCAAGGTTTGTAACATCCCAAGATTTCAATAAATAAAGAAAAGGAGTTCCAACATTCAAATTTGAGAACCAACAAAAACTTTTATTAACACATGTGCTATGTATAGTACCTATGTTTAATTCTTGTGCTATTGCCATGATGAATGTGTGTGCTTAGCAATGATGCTAAAACCCTAAGATATGATCCAATGATCAACAAAAGAGAAAGAAAAAGAAATAGAAAATTAACAATTCAACACACACATGTGCATATGGACTTTTTGCAAAACTTTGATCTAGGCCAAGTTATCTTGTGCCATTAGTTGTAGAATGTTAATAAACACTTAATAGCACTTATTGAATCAAAGAAACTCAAATCAAATCAAATTGTGCTCACATAAGATAATGGTCAAATCTGCCCATTTTAACATGACACCTACTTTGAGCCTCTGTATTGGGAAATTTTCAAACTAAACAAACTCAACTCTTTGCACCTCATCCAAGACAACATCAAGGTGAACAACTTTGCTCAAAACCACCCCTGCAAATTCTTGCTAGATTTAAAATGATGATTGATACGTCTCCAACGTATCGATAATTTCTTATGTTCCATGCTACTTTATTGATGATACCTACATGTTTTATGCACATTATATGTCATATTTATGCATTTTCGGAACTAACCTATTAACAAGATGCCGAAGAGCCGCTGTTTTCTGCTGTTTTTGGTTTCAGAAATCCTAGTAAGGAAATATTCTCGGAATTGGACGAAACTTTCGCCCAGGGTCCTATTTTTGCACGAAGCTTCCGAAGACCGAAGAGATAACGAAGTGGGGCCACGAGGCAGCCAGGGCATAGGGCGGCGCGGCCGGGCCCTTGGCCGCGCGGCCCTGCCCCTGGGCCTCGTGTGGCCCCCGTTGACCTTCCGCCTACTTAAAGTCTCCGTCGCGAAACCCCAAACCGAGAGCCACGATACGGAAAACCTTCAGAGACGCCGCCGCCGCGAATCCCATCTCGGGGGATTCAGGAGATCGCCTCCGGCACCCTGCCGGAGAGGGGATTCATCTCCCGGAGGACTCTACACCGCCATGGTCGCCTCCGGAGTGATGAGTGAGTAGTTCACCCCTGGACCATGGGTCCATAGCAGTAGCTAGATGGTCGTCTTCTCCTTGTTGTGCTTCATTGTTGGATCTTGTGAGCTGCCTAACATGATCAAGATCATCTATCTGTAATTCTATATGTTGTGTTTGTCGGGATCCGATGGATAGAGAGTACTATGATTATGGTGATTATCAATCTATTGTTTATGTGTTGTTTATGATCTTGCATGCTCTCCGTTATTAGTAGAGGCTCTGGCCAAGTTTTTACTCTTAACTCCAAGAGGGAGTATTTATGCTCGATAGTGGGTTCATGCCTCCATTGAATCTGGGACAGTGACAGAAAGTTCTAAGGTTGTGGATGTGCTGTTGCCACTAGGGATAAAACATTGATGCTATGTCTAAGGATGTAGTTGTTGATTACATTACGCACCATACTTAATGCAATTGTTTGTTGCTTTGCAACTTAATACTGGATGGGGTTCGGATGATAACCTGAAGGTGGACTTTTTAGGCATAGATGCAGTTGGATGGCGGTCTATGTACTTTGTCGTAATGCCCGGATTAAATCTCACTATATTTATCATATCATGTATATGCATTGTTATGCCTTTCTCTATTTGTCAATTGCCCGACTGTAATTTGTTTACCCAACATGCTTTATCTTATGGGAGAGACACCTCTAGTGAACTGTGGACCCCGGTCCTATTCTTTACATAGCATACAATCTACTGCAATTGTGTTTACTGTTTTCTTTGCAAACATCTTCCACTCGATACGTTTAATCCTTTGTTACAGCAAGCCGGTGAGATTGACAACCTCACTGTTTCGTTGGGGCAAAGTACTTTGGTTTTGTTGTGCAGATTCCACGTTGGCGCGGAATCCCTGGTGTTGCGCCGCATCACATTTCGCGACCATCAACCTTCAACGTGCTTCTTGGCTCCTACTGGTTCGATTAAACCTTGGTTTCATACTGAGGGAAACTTGCTTCTATACGCATCATACCTTCCACTTGGGGTTCCCAACGGACGTGTGCATCTACGCGTATCAAGCTAAATTTCTGGCGCCGTTGCCGGGGAGATCAAGACACGCTGCAAGGGGAGTCTCCACTTCTCAATCTCTTTACTTTGTTTTTGTCTTGCTTTATTTTATTTACTACTTTGTTTGCTCCACTAAATCAAAACACAAAAAATTAGTTGCTAGTTTTACTTTATTTACTGTCTTGCTCTCTATATCAAAAACACAAAAAAATTAGTTACTTGCATTTACTTTATCTAGTTTGTTTTATTTACCATTGCTAAAATGAATACTCCTGAAAATACTAAGTTGTGTGACTTCACAAATGCAAATAATAATGATTTCCTATGCACACCTATTGCTCCACCTGCTACTACAGCAGAATTCTTTGAAATTAAACCTGCTTTACTAAATCTTGTTATGAGAGATCAATTTTCTGGTGCTAGTTCTGATGATGCTGCTGCCCATCTCAATAATTTTGTTGAACTTTGTGAAATGCAAAAGTATAAGGATGTAGATGGTGATATTATTAAATTGAAAGTGTTTCCTTTCTCATTAAGAGGAAGAGCTAAATATTGGTTGCTATCTTTGCCTAAGAATAGTATTGATTCATGGACTAAATGCAAGGATGCTTTTATTGGTAGATATTATCCTCCCGCTAAAATTATATCTTTGAGAAGTAGCATAATGAATTTTAAGCAATTATATACTGAACATGTTGCTCAAGCATGGGAGAGAATGAAAACTTTGGTAAAGAATTGCCCAACCCATGGACTGACTACTTGGATGATCATCCAAACCTTCTATGCAGGACTAAATTTCTTCGCGGAATTTATTGGATTCAGCTGCTGGAGGTACCTTTATGTCCATCACATTGGGGCGGCTACAAAACTTCTTGATGATATGATGATAAATTACTCTGAATGGCACACGGAAAGAGCTCCACAAGGTAAGAAGGTAAATTCTGTTGAAGAAACCTCTTCCTTGAGTGATAAGATTGATGTGATTATGTCTATGCTTGTGAATGGTAGATCTAATGTTGATCCAAATAATGTTCCTTTAGCTTCATTGGTTGCTCAAGAAGAAAATGTTGATGTGAATTTCATTAAAAATAATAATTTCAACAACAATGCTTATAGGAACAACTCTGGTAATAACTATAGGCCATATCCTTCTGCTAATGGTAATGGTTATGGTAATTCTTATGGGAATTCTTACAACAATAATAGGAATGTACCCCCTGGTCTTGAAGCCATGCTTAAAGAATTTATTAGTACACAAACTGCTTTTAACAAATCTGTTGAGGAAAAGCTTGATAAAATTGATACTATTGCTTCTAGAGTTGATAGACTTGCCTCTGATGTTAATCTTTTAAAATTGAAAGTTATGCCTAATAATGATATTGATAATAAGATTACTACTACAGCAAATGCCATCCAAGTTAGAATTAATGAGAATATAAGATTAATGGCTGAACTGCTAGGTGGGATAGAGAAGAAAATGAAAAGCTAGCTAAAGAGAATAATGTAGCTAAAGTTTGGACTATTACCACCACTAGTAATGCTAATTCTTCACATGTTGCTGCACCTCCTACTATCAATGGTAAAATAATTGGTGTTGGCAATGTTTCTACTCCTAGTGCAAAGCGTACAAAACTGCCTGAAATTGCTAAAACTGCTGAAACTGCTTGTGATAAAACTGCTGAAATTTTTTCCAACCTTGGGAACAATGATCCCATTGCTGTAGCTCATAATGATTTAGATTTTGATGATTGCCACATCTCTGAAGTTATAAAGTTCTTACAAAAACTTGCTAGAAGTCCTAATGCTAGTGCTATAAATTTAGCCTTTACAAAACATATTACAAATGCTCTCATAAAAGCTAGAGAAGAGAAACTAAAACTTGAAACTTCTATTCCTAGAAAGTTAGAAGATGGTTGGGAGCCCATCATTAAAATGAAATTCAATGACTTTGAATGTAATGCCTTATGTGATCTTGGTGCAAGTATTTCTGTTATGCCTAAAAAGATTTATGATATGCTTGACTTGCCACCATTGAAGAATTGTTATTTGGATGTTAATCTTGCCGATAATGTTAAAAAGAAACCTTTGGGGAGGATTGATAATGTGCATATTACGGTTAACAATAACCTTGTCCCCGTTGATTTTGTTGTCTTGGATATCGAATGCAATGCATCTTGTCCAATTGTGTTGGGAAGACCTTTTCTTCGAACCGTTGGTGCTGTTATTGATATGAGGGAAGGTAATATTAAATATCAATTTCCTCTCAAGAAAGGTATGGAACACTTCCCTAGAAAGAGAATGAAGTTGCCTTTTGATTCTATTATTAGAACAAGTTATGATGTTGATGCTTCATCTCTAGATAATACTTGATTTGCACTTTCTGCGCCTAGCTGAAAGGCGTTAAAGAAAAGCGCTTATGGGAGACAACCCATGTTTTTACCTACAGCAATTTTTTTGTTTTGTTGAGTCTTGGAAGTTGTTTACTACTGTAGCAACCTCTCCTTATCATGTTTTTGTGCCAAGTAAAGTTTCTATGTCAAAGTTGATGTTATATTTAGGATCGCTGCGCAGAAACAGCATTGCTGTCTGTCACGAATCTGGGCACAGTTCTCTGTAGAAAATTCGAAAAAATCTGCCAATTTACGAGCGTGATCCTCAGATATGTACGCAACTTTCATTAGTTTTGAGTTTTTCCATTTGAGCAAGTCTGGTGCCAGCTTTAAATTCGTCTTTACGGACTGTTCTGTTTTTGACAGATTCTGCCTTTTATTTCGCATTGCCTCTTTTGCTATGTTGGATTTATTTCTTTGATCCATTAATGTCCAGTAGCATTATGCAATGTCCAGAAGTGAAAATAATGATTGTGTCACCTCTGAATGAGTGAATTATTAATTGTGCACTAACCCTCTAATGAGTTTGCTTGAAGTTTGGTGTGAAGGAAGTTTTCAAGGGTCAAGAGAGGAGTATGATATACTATGATCAAGAGGAGTGAAAGCTCTAAGCTTGGGGATGCCCCCGTGGTTCACCCCTGCATATTCTAAGAAGACTCAAGCATCTAAGCTTGGGGATGCCCAAGGCATCCCCTTCTTCATCGACAACATCATCAGGTTCCTCCCCTGAAACTATATTTTTATTCAATCACATCTTGTGTTCTTTACTTGGAGCGTCGGTTTGTTTTTGTTTTTGTTTTGTTTGAATAAAATGGATCCTAGCATTCACTTTGTGGGAGAGAGACACGCTCCGCTGTTGCATATGGACACATGTGTCCTTAGGCTTTACTCATAATGTTCATGGCGAAGTTTCTTCTTCGTTAAATTGTTATATGGTTGGAATTGGAAAATGCTACATGTAGTAATTCTAAAATGTCTTGGATAATGTGATACTTGGCAATTGTTGTGCTCATGTTTAAGCTCTTGCATCATATGCTTTGCACCCATTAATGAAGAAATACATAGAGCTTGCTGAAATTTGATTTGCATATTTGGTTTCTCTAAGGTCTAGATAATATCTAGTATTGAGTTTTGAACAACAAGGAAGACGGTGTAGAGTCTTATAATGTTTACAATATGTCTTTTATGTGAGTTTTGCTGCACTTGTTCATCCTTGAGTTTGCTTCAAATAACCTTGCTAGCCTAAACCTTGTATCGAGAGGGAATACTTCTCATGCATCCAAAATCCTTGAGCCAACTACTATGCCATTTGTGTCCACCATACCTACCTACTACATGGTATTTCTCCGCCATTCCAAAGTAAATTGCTTGAGTGCTACCTTTAAAATTCCATCCTCCACCTTTGCAATATATAGCTCATGGGACAAAATAGCCTTAAAAACTATCGTAGTATTGAATATGTACTTATGCACTTTATCTTTTATTAAGTTGCTTGTTGTGCGATAACCATGCTTCTGGGGAACGCCATCAACTATTGTTGAATATCATGTGAGTTGCTATGCATGTCCGTCTTGTCTGAAGGATCTATCATTTTAGTGGTTGGAGCATGCAAAATTGTTAGAGAAGAACATTGGGCCGCTAACTAAAGCCATGAATCATGGTGGAAGTTTCAGTTTTGGACATATATCCTCAATCTCATATGAGAATAATAATCATTGCTACATGCTTATGCATTTAAGAGGAGTCCATTATTTGTTGTCCATGTTGTCCCGGTATGGATGTCTAAGTTGAGAATAATCAAAAGCGAGAAATCCGAAATGCGAGCATTCTCCTTAGACCTTTGTACAGGCGGCATGGAGGTACCCCTTTGTGACACTTGGTTGAAACATGGCATGCAAAGATCCGGTAGTCCAAGCTAAGTAGGACGAGGTGCGGGCACTATTAGTACACTATGCATGAGGCTTGCAACTTGTAAGATATAATTTACATAACTCATATGCTTTATTACTACCGTTGACAAAATTGTTTCATGTTTTCAAAATAAAAGCTCTAGCACAAATACAGCAATCGATGCTTTCCTCTTTGAAGGACCATTCTTTTACTTTTATTGTTGAGTCAGTTTACCTATCTCCTTCCACCTTAAGAAGCAAACACTTGTGTGAACTGTGCATTGATTCCTACATACTTGCATATTGCACTTGTTATATTACTTTTTGTTGACAATATCCATGAGATATACATGTTATAAGTTGAAAGCAACCGCTGAAACTTAATCTTCCTATGTGTTGCTTCAACACCTTTACTTTGATTTATTGCTTTATGAGTTAACTCTTATGCAAGACTTATTGATGCTTGTCTTGAAGTACTATTCATGAAAAGTCTTTGCTTTATGATTCATTTGTTTACTCATGTCATTACTTTTGCTTTGATCGCTGCATTCATTACATATGTTTACAAATAGTATGATCAAGATTATGATGGCATGTCACTTCAGAAATTATCTTTGTTATCGTTTTACCTGCTCGGGACGAGCAGAACTAAGCTTGGGGATGCTGATACGTCTCCAACGTATCGATAATTTCTTATGTTCCATGCTACTTTATTGATGATACCTACATGTTTTATGCACATTATATGTCATATTTATGCATTTTCGGAACTAACCTATTAACAAGATGCCGAAGAGCCAGTTGCTGTCTTCTGTTTTTGGTTTCAGAAATCCTAGTAAGGAAATATTCTCGGAATTGGACGAAACTTTCGCCCAGGGTCCTATTTTTGCACGAAGCTTCCAGAAGACCGAAGAGATAACGAAGTGGGGCCACGAGGCAGCCAGGGCATAGGGCGGCGCGGCCAGGCCCTTGGCCGCGCGGCCCTGCCCCCTGGGCCCCTCGTGTGGCCCCCGCGTTGACCTTCCGCCTACTTAAAGTCTCCGTCGCGAAACCCCGGTGAGAGCCACGATACGGAAAACCTTCCGAGACGCCGCCGCGAATCCCATCTCGGGGGATTCGGAGATCGCCTCCGGCACCCTGCCGGAGGGGATTCATCTCCGGAGGACTCTACACCGCCATGGTCACCTCCGGAGTGATGAGTGAGTAGTTCACCCCTGGACCATGGGTCCATAGCAGTAGCTAGATGGTCGTCTTCTCCTTGTTGTGCTTCATTGTTGGATCTTGTGAGCTGCCTAACATGATCAATATCATCTATCTGTAATTCTATATGTTGTGTTTGTCGGGATCCGATGGATAGAGAGTACTATGATTATGGTGATTATCAATCTATTGTTTATGTGTTGTTTATGATCTTGCATGCTCTCCGTTATTAGTAGAGGCTCTGGCCAAGTTTTTACTCTTAACTCCAAGAGGGAGTATTTATGCTCGATAGTGGGTTCATGCCTCCATTGAATCTGGGACAGTGACAGAAAGTTCTAAGGTTGTGGATGTGCTGTTGCCACTAGGGATAAAACATTGATGCTATGTCTAAGGATGTAGTTGTTGATTACATTACGCACCATACTTAATGCAATTGTCTGTTGCTTTGCAACTTAATACTGGATGGGGTTCGGATGATAACCTGAAGGTGGACTTTTTAGGCATAGATGCAGTTGGATGGCGGTCTATGTACTTTGTCGTAATGCCGGATTAAATCTCACTATATTTATCATATCATGTATATGCATTGTTATGCCTTTCTCTATTTGTCAATTGCCCGACTGTAATTTGTTTACCCAACATGCTTTATCTTATGGGAGAGACACCTCTAGTGAACTGTGGACCCCGGTCCTATTCTTTACATAGCATACAATCTACTGCAATTGTGTTTACTGTTTTCTTTGCAAACATCTTCCACTCGATACGTTTAATCCTTTGTTACAGCAAGCCGGTGAGATTGACAACCTCACTGTTTCGTTGGGGCAAAGTACTTTGGTTTTGTTGTGCAGATTCCACGTTGGCGCCGGAATCCCTGGTGTTGCGCCGCATCACATTTCGCGACCATCAACCTTCAACGTGCTTCTTGGCTCCTACTGGTTCGATTAAACCTTGGTTTCATACTGAGGGAAACTTGCTTCTATACGCATCATACCTTCCACTTGGGGTTCCCAACGGACGTGTGCATCTACGCGTATCAATGATCAAGCAAAGTAGCAACATTGAAACAAAAACAAGATCATACACTTTTTGGATTTTTGCAATTCAACTCAATTTTGAACACCACCACCACCATTGTGTGCCATTTAATATATGAATCAACTCCACCAAAAATCATTTCAAAATTTGAAAGTTTCTCTCTTGCGGCCATTGTGTCGAACACTTGGTGGGCAGAAAACAAACAAAACACAAAACCCTATTTCAAACAGTATTTGGCCTAACTTTGTTTCCCCAAATGCTCACACATAGTACCCTAGCCCCTCCTCTAGCCATGCCATGCCTTGTTGCCCCCTCTGCCTCCACATTTTGGCCATGGACATGCTCATACCGGCCATGCCATGCACTCACATGCCACTCTACCCCCTCTCTCACCTCTGGCCTCTCTAACCATGTCTAGTAGACCAGCCTTGCCTGGACACGCCACGGCCACGGTCGGAGAGGAGCACCACAGCGCCGGAACGCGCCGTGCCCACGACGCCCGAACGTGCCAGGGTGCGCATGGACACGCCCGGACACCGACAGGCGACGCGCCGCACAGCCCCTCTCTCGCCCTCTCCCTTCTCACACGCGCTCACCAGGACGACAGCAACCCGCCAGACATGCTCCCGTGCGCCAAGCGCTATAGCTGTCGCCATCATCGCCGCCTGCCGCTACGGTCACGCCGATCCTTGCATGCGCCCGACCGCATTAGGCACCGCCCAGCCTCGCCATGACCATCGGGAGAACCGCCAGGACGTGCTGAACAGCACCGCGCCCTCGTCTAGCTCGCTAGCGCCCTGTACACCCGCGCCATTGTCCCCCCGCCGCAGCACACGGCCTCACTCCCTCGCTATGAAAGGAGCACGCCCGCGCTCATTTCTTCCACCACCTCGCTCCCCTCATCTCACTCAACCTCCTTGACCACCTCCCCTTCTCTATTGTCCACGAGCCCGTCAATTTCATCGTCGGAGCCGTGAGCCGCGGAAGCTCGCCGTCGATTCGAGCCGCCCCAGGACACGCCACCGGTACCAGGAGGTTCGCCGTCGTCGACAACGTCCTCGAGCACACTGCCAACCATCGTCGGAGCTCCGGTGAGCTCGCCAACCCCCTAGCCTCGCCGCGCCAGTGCCCTCTCTCGCCGAAGATGACGACGAGCCTCAGCCGCTCAATCGCGTTCTAATCCGACGGCTATCGTTGAAACATACCGTTTCGGGCGCTATGGCTCGCTGACGAGTGGACCCCATCGTCAGACGGCCCGTGTGTGCTAGACGCACTGCTGGGCCGGCCCATTCTATTTTCTCTGCTTAGCCCATCTAGTTTCCCACCTAAGCCCAATTCATTTCAATTCAGATTTTTCGAATTAGTTAATTTGCTTACTGGATCCATATTCAAATTTGAATAGAATCAAATCTACCAAACCAAATTTGATAAATTTTATATATTTGGAAAGCTTAGAAAATTATCTAAATAACTACACTGGTCTCAACCCTAGATTCTTTGTAGAATTAATGTGATAAAAGTAACAAGGCAGGGCCTTTTCAAACTTCAAATATTATTTAAAAATCAACCATAAATGATTTTGAGTTGATTCGAACTCTCAAAATTCACATTTCATATTTTCTATCTGAATATGTAAAAACATCACATAGTTGTTTGTATGATCATGGTCTAGATTCAATAATGGCTTTATGGCTATTTCTAGTCCATTTAAATTGTCCAAAACTATTTATTAAATAGTATGGGAGCTATTCTCTCATTTAAATCTTGTCTCAAGTAATTCAACATGAGGTAGTGACCATGGTCTATAGAATCTCATATTGTATTATTTGATGATATTAAATTGTTAAGGAGATAGTATTAAATGGCATGAGGTATTTTACCTCATTTAAATCATTTTCCCCAAATGATGATGATGAAGTGTTGACCTTGGTCAACATGGGTTCATACATTATTATTGGAGGAAATTAAATCTTAACAAGATTCAATGAGAGGAAATTATTTCTCAAAGAATTAAATAGAAACCCTAATCAATATTTGTAATGAGAGGAAATTATTTTTCTTTAAGAAGAAAACAAAGTCAACCAACATGATAACAATGTTGTGATGCTAGAATAGCTTGTGTGCATCATTGGTGTGCTTAGTCTAGCTCTTAAGCATTGTTTGGTGATTGTGTATTCCGTATCCGTTTTTAGACGCTAGTACCGAGGAGTACCAGGAGGAGGGGAGGTCTACTTCGAGGAGAAGAAGACCACTTTGATCAGTACACCAACCAAGGCAAGCTAATATTCTTGCAAAGTGCAAAGCTCTACCAGAGCAAGGCACCCTCACCTATTACTTTATGCTTCATGATCCAATCCCAAGTTTTATTCTTACAAGATTTTACTTTGATTATTAAAGCTTACTTTTATAGTTAAGTTTGGTCTAAGTATAGAGTACTACAAGAGTATCAAACTTAGCCTAAAGCATTACAAGCTAGTTAGCACCCCTCATGAATAGTTGCTAGTGCTAACAAATAAAATTGACTACTCTAGATGGGAACATGTGAAACGAAATGACTTTGAAAGATTTTGAAGGTGAATATGACTTGAATGACATGATGAATTTGATAAAAACTGATGGTTGGGTTCGGATGCGATACCATTCCAATTCTTTGGTACCCCCACAATACCTGATTATGGGTAGGGCTTAACTAGAAATTTATGCATCTTAGTATGGGTTCCCTCTAAACAAGCGTCATAGGGGTTATGCCGAGGCTGCCTCCATTGAAAGTGAAATGATGTGAAATGACGTGAAATGAGGTGAATGTCCGGCCCAAGCCCTGTGCAGTTCCCAGGCTGACGGTTTGTCTTCACTGGGAGGCCAAGCTCATGGGGAGAGGTGCCTATACTAGGGTTTGTAAGTGAAAGGTTATGGTTGATGATCCGCGTACTGAGTTACGATTATTCAGGGTTACCCCTGACGGATGTAATCAAATGTTGTGGCACAAGAGTACAACCTCTGCAGAGTGTAAACCTATTCGAATAGCCGTGTCCACGGTTACGGACGATTGGAAAGGCCATACTGTTCCGTTGTCAGATGTTTCTTAAAAAGGAATGATGAATTGAAATGGTGACTTGACTTGAATCACAACTGAGTTGTGGGAATGACACTAATGTTCCCACTTGAGTTAGTTAGCAAATGAAGAGTCTTTTACTAAAATGCTTATGAACTAAAATTGGCTTTATGCAAATAAACCTAGAGCTTAGCTTTCCCTTAATAAAATTGTTAGTACTTACACTAGTATTAGTTTGCGAGTACTTTAAAAGTACTCACGGCTGTGTCCCTGGCTATTCAAATGGCCAGACTATGAAGAGGAGCAGCAGTATGAAGATGACGGCCAGCAGGACGTCTACACCAACTAGGAGTTCTTCTAACGTCAAGCGTTGGCCTGTGGATTAGATAGTCCACTACTACTTTGCTTCCGCTATTTGTGATGTTCGTTGATCAATAGATCAACTATTATTGTAATATTGGATCATGTGATCTACTTTTGTAAGACGACTATGGTTTGTAATTAATGATGACTTATGATATCAACTATTATGTCTCGCAACAACAATCTTCCTGGGATTGCGATGTATGACATAATAGGCATCTGGACTTAAAAATCCGGGTGTTGACAAGTTGGTATCAGAGCCATTGTTTGACCTTAGGAGACCCTAGTTAGAATGGACGTTCTGAAAAACTTAGTTTCAAAAACAAATGAAGTGAATATTTCTGAAAAACTTATTCACTTTCTTCTCTTTGAGATCTTTTCAAAAATAAGAAGTCATGCTCTTCCTTATGAATCTACCAAAAAAATTGCCACACTTATTCACATCTCTAACTTACTTATCCAATTCACTTTCAGATGGAGCCAACCAACACCAAGTTTTACCATCTAGGCAATGGTGGGAGCCTCGTTTTCGAGAGGACTTGGACGCCCTGTCTGAGTGTATCTCGAGCGCCCGCACCCGGAGTTCCACGGAACTCAAGTCAACGACCAGCCCGGAGGGGAACTTCAGTGGGTTATCACCGCTGATCTGAGGGGCAAGATGGAGCCTCCTACTTCTGAGAGGATCCTCTTTTCCACCAGGGAAAGCAACTGGCTGGACGGACTCGCTCGTGCTCTGCAGGAAGCACTTGCCCATCTGTGCGGACAGCACGTGACTGAGCTCCAGGATACCCGCTTTGTGCACTTTGCAAGGCACGATGATGTCTACGTGTGCTTCTATTCTTGTAGACAGTGTTGGGCCTCCAAGAGCAGAGGTTTGTAGAACAGCAGCAAGTTTCCCTTAAGTGAATCACCCAAGGTTTATCGAACTCAGGGAGGTAGAGGTCAAAGATAGTCCTCTCAAGCAACCCTGCAATTAAGATACAAGAAGTCTCTTGTGTCCCCAAGACACCTAATACACTTGTCAGATGTATAGGTGCACTAGTTCGGCGAAGAGATAGTAAAACACAGGTGGTATAGATGGTGGTAATATTGCAGGAAGTAAAGATGCAGTAAAACAGCAAACAAGCGATGTTTGCAATATTTGGAAACGAGGCCTAGGGATCCTACTTTCACTAGTGGACACTCTCAACATTGATCACATAACAAATAAATAACTTCTCCTCACTTGTGCTACATACACTCTCTTATTGGATGACAAACACCATTCATTGTGTAGGGCTACAAGAGCTCCCTCAAGCCGGAGTTAACAAGCGCCACAACATTCGGCATTCATATTTAAGTAACCTTTAGAGCATAATAGATCTTTGCAATTTAGACCGAGTACTAACATAGCATACACACTATCACCATTACACTATGAAAGGGGGAATAGATCACATCAATACTATCATAGTAATAATCAACTCCATAATCTACAAGAGATTACAATCATAACCTACACCAAGTACTACATGATGCACACACTGTCACCGTTACATCATGAAGGAGGAATAGACTACTTTAATAACATCACTAGAGTAGCACATAGATTAATAGTGATACAAAGCTCATCATATGGATCTCAATCATGTAAGGCAGCTCATGATATCATTGTATTGGAGTACATGAGAGAGCGATTAACCACATAGCTACCGGTAGAGCCCTTAGCCTCGAGGAGAACTACTCCTCCTCATCATGGGAGACAACAGCGTCGATGGAGTTGGCGATGGTGTCGATGAAGATTCCTTCCGGGGGCAATTCCCCGTCCCAGTGGCGTGCCGGAACAGAGACTTCTGTCCCCGAATCTTGGCTTCGCGATGGCGGCCGCTGGAACTTTTCTTGTATCGTGGCTTATGTTTTTAGGGTTTTCGACGGAGGCTTTATAGGCGGAAGGGCAGCCTCGGGAGCCCTGGTAGGGCCACACCATAGGGGGCGCCCCCCGGTCGCGCCGCCTTGTGGGGTGGGGCCCCCTGGCTCCCCTCTGGCCCCTCTTCGGTGCTCTGGAAGCTTCCGGGAAAAATAAGATACTAGGCGTTGATTTCGTCCAATTCCGAGAATATTTCCTTTGTAGGATTTCTGGAACCAAAAACAGCAGAAAACAGGAGAGCGCACTTCGGCATCTTGTTAATAGGTTAGTTCCGGAAAATGCATAAAAACGATATAAAGTGTGAACAAAACATGTAGGTATTGTCATAAAACTAGCATGGAACATAAGAAATTATAGATACGTTGGAGATGTATCAAGCATCCCCAAGCTTAGTTCCTACTCGCCCTCGAGTAGGTAAACGATAACAACAATAATTTCTGAAGTGACATGCTACCAACATAATCTTGATCAACTTTATTGTAAAGCATATGAGATGAATGGAGTGATTCAAAGCAATAGATTGCTAACAAAGAGATAATGACTAAACAACTGAATCATATAGCAAAACTTTTCATGAATAGTACTTTCAAGACAAGTATCAAAAAGACTTGCATAAGAGCTAACTCATAAAGCAATAAATTCTTAGTAGAAGGCATTGAAATAACACAAAGGATGATTAAGTTTCAGCAGTTGCTATCAACTTGTAACATGTATATCTCATGGATATTTGTCAACATAGAATAATATAACAAGTGCAATAAGTAAACATGTAAGAATCAATGAACACAGTTAACACAAGTGTTTGCTTCTAAGATAGAAAGAGGTAGGTAAACTGACTCAACATAAAGTAAAAGAATGGCCCTTCGCAGAGGGAAGCATGGATTACTATTTTTGTGCTAGAGCTTTTATTTTGAAAACATAGAAACAATTTTGTCAACGGTAGTAATAATTCATATGTGTTATGCATAAAACTTCCTACAAGTTGCAAGCCTCATGCATCGAATACCAATAGTGCTCTCACCTTGTCCTAATTAGCTGGATTTACATGGATTATCATTGCATAACATATGTTTCAACCAAGTGTCACAAAGGGGTACCTCTATGCCGCCTGTACAAAGGTCCAAGGAGATAAATCGTATTTGATTTCTCGTTTTTAATAGATCTCAACTTAGAACATCCATACCGGGACAACATAGAAAATATATGATGGACTCCTCTTTAATGCATAAGCATTCAACAACAGATAATATTCTCATAAGAGATTGAGGATTGAATGTCCAAACTGAAAACTTCCACCATGATACATGGCTTTGGTTAGCGGCTCAATGTTCTTCTCTAACATATGCATACTCAAACCATTTGATCATGATAAATCACCCTTACTTCAGACAAGACGAACATGCATAGCAACTCACATGATATTCAACAAAGGTGTAAAAAGTTGATGGCGTCCCAGAAACATGGTTACCGCTCAACAAGCAACTTATAAGAACTAAAACACATAGCTACATATTCATCACCACAATAGTTTTAAGCTATTTTCCCATGAGCTATATATTGCAAAGACAAAGGAATGAAATTTTAAAGGTAGCACTCAAGTAATTTACTTTGGACATAAAAATACCACATAGTAGGTAGATATGATGGACACAAATGGCATGGGTTTTGGCTCAAGGTGTTTGGATGCACGAGAAGCATTTCCTCTCAGTACAAGGCTTTGGCTAGCAAGGTTGTTTGAAGCAAACGCAAGTATGAACAGGTACAACAAAACTTACACAAGAACATATTGCAAGCATTATAAAACTCTACACTGTCTTCCTTGTTGTTCAAACACTTTTACCGGAAAATATCTAGACCTTAGAGACCAATCATGCAAACCAATTTTCAACAAGCTCTACGGTAGTTCTCCACTAATAGATTAAACTACATGATGCAAGAGCTTAAACATGATCTATGAGAGCTCAAAACAATTGCTAAGTATCAAGTTATTCAAAACCATATGAAGCATTTTCTGATTCCAACCAAATAGCAATCAACGAAGCAATTTTCAGCCTTCGCCATGAACATTAAAAGTAAAAACGAAGAACACTAGTGTTCATATGAAAAAGCGGAGCGTGTCTTTCTCCCACATGAGCATGAATTTATTCAGAGAATGAAAATAACAAAACGAAAATAAAAGCACACTGACGCTCCAAGTAAAGTACATAAGATGTGACAGAATAAAAATATAGTTTCACTAGAAGTGACCTGATAAGTTGTCGATGAAGAAGGGGATGCCTTGGGCATCCTCAAGATTAGATGCTTGAGTCTTCTTAAAATATGCAGGGATGAACCACCGGGGCATCCCCAAGCTTAGACATTTGATGCGCGTAGATGTACACGTCCGTTGGGAACCCCAAGAGGAAGGTATGATGCGCACAGTGGCAAGTTTTCCCTCAGAAAGAAACCAAGGTTGATCGAACCAGGAGGAGCCAAGAAGCACGTTGAAGGTTGATGGTGGCGAAATGTGATGCGGCGCAACAACAGGGATTCCGGCGCCAACGTGGAATCTGCACAACAAAACCAAAGTACTTTGCCCCAACGAACAGTGAGGTTGTCAATCTCACCGGCTTGCTGTAACAAAGGATTAAACGTATCGAGTGGAAGATGTTTGCAAAGAAAACAGTAAACACAATTGCGGTAATGTATGACGTAATGTGATAAACGATAAACAAGCAGCGATAGCGTATTTAGGAACAAGGCCTAGGGATTAGACTTTCACTAGTGGACACTCTCAACATTGATCACATAACAGAATAGATAAATGCATACTCTACACTCTCTTGTTGGATGATGAACACATTGCGTAGGATTACACGAACCCTCAATGCCGGAGTTAACAAGCTCCACAATAATGCTCATATTTTAGTAACCTTTAGTGTAAGATAGATCAAAAGACTAAACCAAGTACTAGCATAGCATGCCACACTGTCACCTTCATGCATATGTAGGAGGAATAGATCACATCAATATTATCATAGCAATAGTTAACTTCGCAATCTACAAGAGATCATGATCATAGCATAAACCAAGTACTAACACGGTGCACACACTGTCACCTTTACACACGTGCAGGAGGAATAGAACTACTTTAATAACTTTGCTAGAGTAGCACATAGATAGTAGTGATACAAAACTCATATGAATCTCAATCATGTAAGGCAGCTCATGAGATCATTGTATTGAAGTACATAGGAGAGAGATTAACCACATAGCTACCGGTACAGCCCCGAGCCTCGATGGAGAACTACTCCCTCTTCATGGGAGCAGCAGCGGTGATGAAGATGGCGGTGGAGATGGCAGCGGTGTCGATGGAGAAGCCTTCGGGGCACTTCCCCGGGTGCCGGAACAGAGACTCCTGTCCCCGATCTTGGCTTCGCGATGGCGGCGGCTCGGAACTTTTCTCGTATCGTGGCTTCCTCCGTAAGGGTTTTCGATGCGGGGGCTTTAAATAGGCGAAGAGGCGGCGCAGGAGGGTCAAAGGGGCGACCACACCATAGGGTGGCGCGGGCCCCGCCCTGGCCGCGCCACCATGTCATCTGGGGCCAGGGCCCCCCTCTGGCGGCTCTCGGGTGTTCTGGATGCTTCCGGGCAAAATAGGAACAGGCGTTGATTTCGTCCAATTCCGAGAATATTTCGTTACTAGGATTTCTGAAACCAAAAACAGCAAAAGAACCGGCACTTCGGCATCTTGTTAATAGGTTAGTTCCAGAAAATGCATAAATACGACATATAATGTGCATAAAACATGTAGGTATCATCAATAAAGTGGCATGGAACATAAGAAATTATCGATACGTTGGAGACGTATCAACATTTCACTCTTCTTGATCATATTGTATCATCCTCTTCTCTTGACCCTTAAAAACTTCCTCCACACCAAACTTAAAGCAAACTCATTAGAGGGTTAGTGCATAATCAAAAATCCATACATTCAGAAGTGACATAATCATTCTTAACACTTCTGGACATTGCACAAAGCTACTGAAAGTTTATGGAACAAAGAAATCCATTCAACATAGCAAAAGAGGCAATGCGAAATAAAAGGCAGAATCTGTCAATACAGAACAGTCCGTAAAGACGAATTTTCCAGAGGCACTTAACTTGCTCGAACGGAAAAACTCAAAACTAATGAAAGTTGCGTACATATCTGAGGATCACGCACGTAAATTGGCAGATTTTTTGATTTTTCTACAGAGATCTACGCAAATTCGTGACAGACAGCAATTCTGTTTCTGCGCAGTAATCCAAATCTAGCATCAACTTTACCATAGAGACTTTACTTGGCACAAAAACATGATAAGGAGAGGTTGCTACAGTAGTAACAACTTCCAAGACTCAACAAAACAGTAGTAAAATAAACACATGGGTTATCTCCCAAGAAGTGCTTTCTTTATAGCCATTAAGATGGGCTCGGTAATTTTAATGATGCTCTCGCAAGAAATAAGAGTTGAAGCAAAAGAGAACATCAAGAAGCAAATTCAAAACACATTTAAGCCTAACCCACTTCCTATGAAAAGGAATCTTGTACACAAATAAATTCATGAAGAACAAAGTGACAAGCATAGGAAGATAAAACACGAGTAACTTCAAAATTCTCAACATAAAGAGGGGAAACTTAATATTATTAAGATGCATATAACCATGTTTCCCTCTCTCATAATAACTTTCAGTAGCATCATGAACAAACTCAACAATATAACTATCACATAAAGCATTTTTGTCATGAGCTACATGCATAAAATTATTACTCTCCACATAAGCATAATCATTACTATTAATTGTAGTGGGAGCAAATTCAATAAAATAGCTATCATTCTTATTCTCATCACCATAATCATCATATATAGGAGGCATATTGTAATCATAATAAATTTTCTCCTCAATAGTAGGTGGACTAAAAATATCATATTCATCATTGCAAACATCATATATAGGAGGTAAAGTATCATCAAAGTAAATTTTCTCCTCCATGCTTGGGGGACTAAAAATATCATGCTCCTCAAAACCAGCTTCCCCAAGCTTAAATTCTTCCATAGCATTAGCAATAATAGTGTTCAAAGAGTTCATGCTAATAACATTGCTACAACTATTTTGCAAACAAAGTTCCATGGGTTTTTAATTCTCTCTTCAAACACATCATGTCCTAATTCAAGATAAAGTTCATAAAGATCTCTAATTTTTTTGTTGTTTTCCATTAAGCCTAACTAGTTAAAATAAAAACAAGAAACAAAAAAGATAAAATTGTAGAATCTAAAGGAGATAGCTTTGAGCACTCACACACCGGCAACAGTGCTAGGAAATATCTTAGTAGTCGGAGGATGTGAATACCTTTTACCTTACCTCCCGGCAACGGCGCCAGAAAATAGCTTGATGTCTACGTGTGCTTCTATTCTTGTAGACAGTGTTGGGCCTCCAAGAGCAGAGGTTTGTAGAACAGCAGCAAGTTTCCTTAAGTGAATCACCCAAGGTTTATCAAACTCAGGGAGGTAGAGGTAAAAGATAGTCCTCTCAAGCAACCTGCAATTAAGATACAAGAAGTCTCTTGTGTCCCCAACACACCTAATACACTTGTCGGATGTATATGTGAACTAGTTCGGCGAAGAGATAGTAAAACACAGGTGGTATAGATGGTGGTAATATTGCAGGAAGTAAAGATGCAGTAAAACAGTAAACAAGCGATGTTTGCAATATTTGGAAACAAGGCCTAGGGATCCTACTTTCACTAGTGGACACTCTCAACATTGATCACATAACAAATAAATTCTCCTCACTTGTGCTACATACACTCTCTTGTTGGATGACAAACACCATTCATTGTGTAGGGCTACAAGAGCTCCCTCAAGCCGGAGTTAACAAGCGCCACAACATTCGGCATTCATATTTAAGTAACCTTTAGAGCATAATAGATCTTTGCAATTTAGACCAAGTACTAACATAGCATACACACTGTCACCATTACACTATGAAAGGGGGAATAGATCACATCAATACTATCGTAGTAATAATCAACTCCATAATCTACAAGAGATTACAATCATAACCTACACCAAGTACTACATGATGCACACACTGTCACGTTACATCATGAAGGAGGAATAGACTACTTTAATAACATCACTAGAGTAGCACATAGATTAATAGTGATACAAAGCTCATCATATGGATCTCAATCATGTAAGGCAGCTCATGAGATCATTGTATTGGAGTACATGAGAGAGATTAACCACATAGCTACCGGTAAAGCCCTTAGCCTCGAGGGAGAACTACTCCCTCCTCATCATGGGAGACAACAGCGTCGATGGAGATGGCGGTGGTGTCGATGGAGATGCCTTCGGGGGCAATTCCCCGTCCGGCGTGCCGGAACAGAGACTGTCCCGAATCTTGGCTTCGCGATGGCGGCCGCTCTGGAACTTTTCTCGTATCTTGGCTTATGTTTTTAGGGTTTTCGAGGCGGAGGCTTTATATAGGCGGAAGGGCAGCCTCGGGGGAGCCCTAGTGGGGCCACACCATAGGGGTCGCGCCCCCCCCCTTGGCCGCGCCGCCTTGTGGGGTAGGGCCCCTGGCTCCCCACTGGCCCCTCTTCGGTGCTCTGGAAGCTTCCGGGAAAAATAAGATACTGGGCGTTGATTTCGTCCAATTCCGAGAATATTTCCTTTTTAGGATTTCTGGAACAAAAAACAGCAAAAAACTGGCACTTCGGCATCTTGTTAATAGGTTAGTTCCGGAAAATGCATAGAAACGATATAAAGTGTGAACAAAACATGTAGGTATTGTCATAAAACTAGCATGGAACATAAAAAATTATAGATACGTTGGAGACGTATCACACGACACCATTGGAGGACCCATGGTGTCATCACACCCGGTCTGAAGCACCACGAGGAGCACTTGGACTTTATGCTGCACGAGACCCAGAAGGAGCTGGACAACGCGCGTGTCTATGCCAACCAGACTCACCTTGCATTGGCTCAGCATGCCGATGCTATCAAGATGCTTGCGAAGGATCGCAAGTCACTCCGCCAGCAGCGTGCCAAGAAGGACGCTACCATTGCGCGCCTCCGCGCAAAGATAGTATCCTTGGAGGCCACTGTCAAGGCCCAAGAGGACCAGCTGAGGGAGATGGAAGAAGAAGGTGAAGACATTCAGGGAGGAGAAGCCTTCTGAGTGATGACGATGACTTCGAGGAAGATGAGAACACTGATGTTGAGGACTATGAGTTCCTGGAGGCCGGAGAAGATGACTTCATCCCGATCGATGTGGATGATGAGGAGTTGTTGCACTTGAGCACTTTTGTAGGTGTGAGTTTGTATCCCGTCCTTTGTATCGTAGCGCGAGAAATGGTTCTTAAAACCATGGAGGTGTTAGCTTGTAATATGTGATGCTTGAATGAATGAATGTGTGTTTGTGTTTAACATCAAAAGAGTTCAAGTTTTAAATTTTTGAACTTACCCAAAATAAGCCATAGAAAATTCCCTCTTATCTCATGATCTATCTCAATGTTCAGATGGCCCCTCCAACCCGTGCCAATCAAGACGCAATGATGCAACTGCTGCATACCTTGATGGCAGATCGAGAGAATGAAAGAGCTGAAACACAAGCCAACATAGCTGCCCTGCAATAGATCGCCAACAACAACCAAGGCCATGGAAACCACGATCATCCGGGCTCAAAACTCAAGAACTTTCAAAACACCAATCCCCCTGTTTTTAGCAAGACAGGAGAGCCACTCGATGCAGATGATTGGCTCCAGACAATGGAGAACAACTTGGAAGCAGCTGGAGTTGAAGCCCACGAGAAAGTCCTGTTCGCCACACACTACCTAGCAGGACCAGCCCAAGCCTGGTGGACTAGCACCCGTGCCATGAATGCTGGACAGATCATGACTTGGGCAGATTTCAAGCTCAAGTTCAGCAAGTATCACGTGCCCCCGGGTCTGATAAAGAAGATGAGAGATGAGTTCAGGGAACTCAAGCAGGGTAGGATGTCGGTGGTAGAATACCGCGACAGGTTTCTCACACTATCAAGGTACGCCCCCGATGAGACCGACACCACAGAGAAGAGAAAGGAGAGATTCCTGAACGGACTGCACGACGAGATGCAGAATGTGCTAGTCAACATTCCCTTTGCCGACCTTGAAGCCCTGGTAGACTCCGCCATCCAGATGGAGGGAAAACTCCACCAAGCCAACGAGAACCGCAAACGCCGCATGATGCACCAGAGTGGGCCCAGCAATGCCCCAAGGTATCGCCTCAGCTCAAGCGGAGGTTTCGCCCCAAGAAACAACAACAAGCCCCAGATGCAGATGTCACGTCCGGGTTTTCAGAACCGGAGTGGAGGACACCCAAGGCCAGGAGGCCACAACAATAACAACCACCATGCCAGCAACACCAACTTCAACCGCGCCCCGACGAGAGCCCCCAACACCAACAACCCCAACACTGCTCCAAGGACTGGGAGCAACGCTGTTCCCGTCGCCCCCAAAGACAAGTCAACAATAACTTGTTATGAATGTGGAGTTGTGGGTCACTACTCCAACGAGTGCCCCAAGAGATTAGCCAAGACTGCCCCCAACACCGCTGCACCTGCTCAGCAGCAACGCCGTGTCTCCACCGGCAGAAAGTTCACCCCCAACAACCCCAACAACCACAATGGCCGTCTCTTCCACATGAATGTTGAAGAAGCCCAGGAAGCACCAGATGTTGTACTGGGTATGTTTTCTGTTAACTCTGTACCTGCAAGAGTGTTGTTTGATTCTGGAGCATCACATTCGTTTGTTACTAAAGAGTTTTCATGCACTAGTAAAATTCAACCAATCAGTTTGAAGCATGTCATGATAGTCCAAATACCTGGTTCAACAACAAAAGCTACCTCTCAAAAAAAAACAACAAAAGCTAGAAAATTTTGCAAAGGTGTGCCTATCAGAATACATGAAGTAGTTTTTTATGCAAATTTGATTGTTCTGGGAACAAAAGGATTGGAAGTAGTACTGGGTATGGATTGGATGGCCAAACATCATGGATTGATTGACTGTGCCAAGAAGGCCATCACCATGACTAGTAGCACCGGAGTGCTAGTAGAACACATATCTGAAAGGCTGCCTAGAAAGTTTACCTGCAACCAGAGTGTAGCCAAGCCAACTTTGGATCAAATCAGCGTCGTCTGTAGATACCCCGATGTGTTTCCTGATGATCTACCCGGTATGCCCCCAGATTGGGATATCGAGTTTATCATTGAGTTAATCCCTGGAACAGGACCTATAGCCCAGAGAGCCTATAGCATGAACCCGACAGAGTTAGTGGAACTGAAGAAGCAACTGGATGATATGTTAGCCAAAGGTTTAATCCAACCAAGTGCATCACCCTGGAGATCACCAGTTTTGTTTGTGGATAAGAAGGACGGTGCCACTCATTTATGTACGGATTACCGTAAGCTTAACGATGTCACCATCAAGAACAAGTATCCCTTGCCAAAGATAGAAGACCTGTTTGACCAGTTGACCGGTGCCAGAGTGTTTTCTAAGATTGATCTTAGACTGGTTATCATCAGCTGAAGATCCGTGCAACGGATATCCCCAAGACTGCCTTCACCACCAGATATGGGTTGTATGAGTACAACGTCATGTCGTTTGGATTAACCAATGCCCCCGCTTATTTCATGAACCTCATGAATAAGATCTTCATGAACTTTTTGGACAAGTTTGTCGTTGTCTTCATCGACGACATCCTTATCTACTCCAAATCCGAAGAAGAACATGAGCAACATTTGGAGATCATCCTAGAAACCCTTAGACAGCACAAGTTGTATGCCAAGTTCAGCAAGTGTGAGTTTTGGTTGAAGGAAGTAGGATTCCTGGGACATATCTTGTCTGCAGGAGGAATTGCCGTAGATCCCGCCAAGATCAAGACCGTTGAAGAATGGAAAGTCCCAGCCACTCAGACCGAGGTCCGCGCATTTCTTGGATTAGCCGGATATTACCGCAGATTTGTTGAAGGATTTTCAAGCATAGCAAGACCGATGACTCAACTGTTGAAGAAGGACAAGAAGTTTGAATGGACGGACAAATGTGAAGAGAGCTTCCAGAAGCTTAAGGCAAGACTAACCACAGCCCCAATCCTGATCATGCCGGACATCACCAAGCCATTCGACGTCTATTGTGACGCATCCAAGATTGGTCTTGGATGTGTGTTGATGCAAGAAGGCAAAGTGATATCATATCTCGGCAACTGAAGCAACATGAGCAGAACTATCCAACCCATGACCTCGAGCTTGCAGCCGTAGTTTTAGCACTGAAAGTTTGGCGTCATTACCTCATGGGTAATCGATGCGAGATCTACTCGGATCACAAGAGCCTGAAGTACATTTTCACTCAGAAGGAACTGAACATGAGGCAGAGAAGATGGATAGAATTGATTAAGGATTATGACCTAGGAATTCACTACCACCCCGGCAAGGCCAATGTGGTAGCGGATGCTTTGAGTAGACAGCCATGTCAGTTGAACTCCATGATAGCAGAAGAACAACCTAGCCTACACCAAGTGTTTGAGCAGTTTAGACTAGAGCTAGTTAGTGAAGGATACCTAGCAAGCATAGAGCTTCAGCCTACCTTGATTAGCCAGATCAAAGAAGCCCAGAAAGGAAATTCTAGTATTGATGGAATCAAGAGCCAAATAGCTGCAGGGAAAGCACCTGGATTCACAGAAGATGAAGAAGTTCTTTGGTACAACGTACGCCTATGTGTGCCATCAGATTCAGAGTTGAAGCAAGTTATCCTGAAAGAAGCACATGACACCCTATACTCCATTCATCCCGGAGGAACCAAGATGTATCAAGATTTGAAGGAACAATTTTGGTGGCATGGAATGAAGAGAGAAATTGGAAGCTACATCGCCAAGTGTGATATCTGTCAACGAGTCAAAGCAGAACATCAACGCCCCGCAGGATTGCTGCAACCCTTGCAGATTCCCGAATGGAAGTGGGATTCTGTAGGAATGGACTTTATCACTGGATTGCCCAAATCAAGCAAAGGAAATGATTCTATTTGGGTAGTGGTCGATAGATTAACCAAGGTACCCCATTTTATTCCCGTCAAGACCACATATCAAGGCCCCAAGCTAGCGGAGTTATACATCTCCAGAATAGTCGCCCTGCACGGAACCCCCAAGTCAATTGTGTCAGATAGAGGATCTCAATTCACCTCAAGATTCTGGCAGAAAGTACATGAAGGACTAGGAACCCGGCTGAATTTCAGCACCGCATATCACCCGCAGACGGATTGACAGACTGAAAGAGTCAACCAGATACTCGGAGACATGTTGAGAGCGTGTGTGCTAGAATATGGATCCAAGTGGGAAGACTGCCTGCCTTACGCAGAATTCTCATACAACAACAGTTACCAAGCCAGCTTACAAATGCCCCCCTTTGAAGCCCTGTACGGAAGGAAGTGCCGTACCCCTCTGAATTGGTCGGAAGTCGGAGAGAGCCAAGTCTTTGGACCAGATGTTCTTCGAGAAGCTGAAGAGAAGGTGCACAAGATCCGCGAATACCTCAAGACTGCGCAATCAAGACAGAAGAGTTACGCCGACAAGAGACGCCGAGAGATGACCTTTGAGATCGGAGATTTTGTCTATCTCAAAGTATCACCCCTTAAAGGAATGCAGAGATTCCAGCTTAGAGGAAAGCTCGCACCCCGATATGTCGGACCCTTCAAAGTTCTGAGTCGCCGCGGAGAAGTATCTTATCAACTGGAACTACCGGAAGAAATGTCGGCTGTGCACGACGTGTTTCACATCTCATTACTCCGGAAGTTCTTGGAAGTGCCCGAGAAGACCGAGGTTTTCAAGAATATCAATCACAGATCAGTGGATATTGATGTCTACGGGTGCTTCTATTCTTGTAGACAGTGTTGGGCCTCCAAGAGCAGAGGTTTGTAGAACAGCAGCAAGTTTCCCTTAAGTGGATTACCCAAGGTTTATCGAACTCAGGGAGGAAGAGGTCAAAGATATCCCTCTCATGCAACCCTGCAACCACAAAGCAAGAAGTCTCTTGTGTCCCCAACACACCTAATAGGTGCACTAGTTCGCGAAGAGATAGTGAAATACAGGTGGTATGAATAAGTATGAGCAGTAGTACGGCGCCAGAAAATAGCTTGCTGGCGTGCAGTTGATGGTAGTAATATTGCAGAAGTAAACATGCAGTAGTAACGCAGCAGTAGTAATTCAGTAAAACAGTAAACAAGCAGCGATAGCAGTATTTAGGAACAAGGCATAGGGAATAGACTTTCACTAGTGGACACTCTCAACATTGATCACATGACAGAATAGATAAATGCATACTCTACACTTTTGTTGGATGATGAACACATTGCGTAGGATTACACGAACCCTCAATGCCGGAGTTAACAAGCTCCACAATAATGCTCATATTTTAGTAACCTTTAGTGTAAGATAGATCAAAAGACTAAACCAAGTACTAGCATAGCATGCACACTGTCACCTTCATGCATATGTAGGAGGAATAGATCACATCAATATTATCATAGCAATAGTTAACTTCGCAATCTACAAGAGATCATGATCATAGCATAAACCAAGTACTAACACGGTGCACACACTGTCACCTTTACACACGTGCAGGAGGAATAGAACTACTTTAATAACTTTGCTAGAGTAGCACATAGATAGTAGTGATACAAAACTCATATGAATCTCAATCATGTAAGGCAGCTCATGAGATCATTGTATTGAAGTACATAGGAGAGAGATTAACCACATAGCTACCGGTACAGCCCCGAGCCTCGATGGAGAACTACTCCCTCCTCGTGGGAGCAGCAGCGGTGATGAAGATGGCGGTGGAGATGGCAGCGGTGTCGATGGAGAAGCCTTCCGGGGCACTTCCCCGTCCGGCAGGGTGCCGGAATAGAGACTCCTGTCCCCCAGATCTTGGCTTCGCGATGGCGGCTCGGAAGGTTTCGCGTACCGTGGCTTCCTCCGTAAGGGTTTTCGATGCAGGGGCTTTATATAGGCGAAAGGGCAGCCTCGGAGGGTCGAAGAGGCGGCGACACCATAGGGGGGCGCGGCCAGGGCCCAGGCCGCGCCACCCTATCATCTGGGCCCACAGGGCCCTCCTCTGGCGGCTCTCGGGTGTTCGGATGCTTCCGGGCAAAATAGGAACCTGGGCGTTGATTTCGTCCAATTCCGAGAATGTTTCGTTACTAGGATTTCTGAAACCAAAAACAGCAGAAAACAGGAACTGGCACTTCGGCATCTTGTTAATAGGTTAGTTCCAGAAAATGCACAAATATGACATAAAGTGTGCATAAAACATGTAGGTATCATCAATAAAGTAGCATGGAACATAAGAAATTATCGATACGTTGGAGACGTATCAGCATCCCCAAGCTTAGTTCTGCTCGTCCCGAGCAGGTAAAACGATAACAAAGATAATTTCTGAAGTGACATGCCATCATAACCTTGATCATATTGTAAACATATGTAATGAATGCAGCGATCAAAACAATGGTAATGACATGAGTAAACAAATGAATCATAAAGCAAAGACTTTTCATGAATAGTACTTCAAGACAAGCATCAATAAGTCTTGCATAAGAGTTAACTCATAAAGCAATAAATCAAAGTATAGACATTGAAGCAACACAATGGAAGATTAAGTTTCAGCGGTTACTTTCAACTTGTAACATGTATATCTCATGGATAATTGTCAACATAGAGTAATATAACAAGTGCAATATGCAAGTATGTAGGAATCAATGCACAGTTCACACAAGTGTTTGCTTCTTAAGGTGGAGAGAGATAGGTAAACTGACTCAACAATAAAAGTAAAAGAAAGGTCCTTCAAAGAGGAAAGCATCGATTGCTATATTTGTGCTAGAGCTTTGATTTTGAAAACATATAGAGAGCATAAAAGTAAAGTTTTGAGAGGTGTTTATTGTTGTCAACGAATGGTAGCGGGTACTCTAACCCCCTTGCCAGACAAACCTTCAAAGAGCGGCTCCCATTTTATTTTATTTTTGGGTGGCACTCCTTCCAACCTTTCTTTCACAAACCATGGCTAACCGAATCCTCGGGTGCCTGCCAACAATCTCATACCATGAAGGAGTGCCTTTTTATTTTAGTTTTATTATGATGACACTCCTCCCCACCTTTGCTTTCTCAAGCCATGGCTAACCGAATCCTTCGGGTGCCGTCCAACAATCACATACCATGGAGGAGTGTCTATTTTTGTTAATTAATTTGGGACTGGGAATCCCATTGCCAGCTCTTTTTGCAAAATTATTGGATAAGCGGATGAAGCCACTAGTCCATTAGTGAAAGTTGCCCAACAAGATTGAAAGATAAACACCACATACTTCCTCATGAGCTATAAAACATTGACACAAATAAGAGGTAATAACTTTTGAATTGTTTAAAGGTAGCACTCAAGCAATTTACTTTGGAATGGCGGAGAAATACCATGTAGTAGGTAGGTATGGTGGACACAAATGTCATAGTGGTTGGCTCAAGGATTTTGGATGCATGAGAAGTATTCCCTCTCGATACAAGGTTTAGGCTAGCAAGGTTATTTGAAGCAAACTCAAGGATGAACCGGTGCAGCAAAACTCACATAAAAGACATATTGTAAACATTATAAGACTCTACACCGTCTTCCTTGTTGTTCAAAACTCAATACTAGAAATTATCTAGACTTTAGAGAGACCAATTATGCAAACCAAATTTTAGCAAGCTCTATGTATTTCTTCACTAATAGGTGCAAAGTATATGATGCAAGAGCTTAAACATGAGCACAACAATTGCCAAGTATCACATTATCCAAGATATTTTAGAATTACTACATGTAGCATTTTCCAATTCCAACCATATAACAATTTAACGAAGGAGAAACTTCGCCTTGAACATTATGAGTAAAGCCTAAGGACACATGTATCCATATGCAACAGCGGAGCGTGTCTCTCTCCCACAAAGTGAATGCTAGGATCCATCTTATTCAAACAAAAACAAAAACAAAAACAAACCGACGCTCCAAGTAAAGAACACAAGATGTGACTGAATAAAAATATAGTTTCAGGGGAGGAACCTGATGATGTTGTTGATGAAGAAGGGGATGCCTTGGGCATCCCCAAGCTTAGACGCTTGAGTCTTCTTAAAATATGCAGGGGTGAACCACGGGGGCATCCCCAAGCTTAGAGCTTTCACTCCTCTTGATCATAGTATATCATTCTCTCTCTGACCCTTGAAAACTTCCTTCACACCAAACTTCAAGCAAACTCATTAGAGGGTTAGTGCACAATTAATAATTCACTCATTCAGAGGTGACACAATCATTATTTTCACTTCTGGACATTGCATAAAGCTACTGGACATTAATGGATCAAAGAAATGAATCCAACATAGCAAAAGAGGCAATGCGAAATAAAAGGCAGAATCTGTCAAAAACAGAACAGTCCGTAAAGACGAATTTAAAGCTGGCACCAGACTTGCTCAAATGGAAAAACTCAAAACTAATGAAAGTTGCGTACATATCTGAGGATCACGCTCGTAAATTGGCAGATTTTTTCGAATTTTCTACAGAGGCCTGTGCCCAGATTCGTGACAGACAGCAATGCTGTTTCTGCGCAGCGATCCCAAATATAACATCAACTTTGACATAGAAACTTTACTTGGCACAAAAACATGATAAGGAGAGGTTGCTACAGTAGTAAACAACTTCCAAGACTCAACAAAACAAAAATTGCTGTAGTAAAATAAACACATGGGTTATCTCCCAAAAAGTTCTTTCTTTATAGCCATTAAGATGGGCTCAGCAGTTTTAATGATGCACTCGCAAGAAATAGAAGTTGAAGCAAAAGAGAGCATCAAGAGGAAAATTAAAAACACATTTAAGTCTAACATGCTTCTTATGCATAAGAATCTTGTAAATAAACAAGTTCATGAAGAGCAAAGTAACAAGCATAGGAAGATAAAACAAGTGTAGCTTCAAAAATTTCAGCACATAGAGAGGTGTTTTAGTAACATGAAAATTTCTACAACCATATTTTCCTCTCTCATAATAACTTTCAGTAGCAACATGAGCAAACTCAACAATATAACTATCACATAAAGCATTCTTATCATGAGTCTCATGCATAAAATAATTACTACTCCCAATATAAGCATAGTCATTCTTATTAATTGTAGTGGGAGCAAATTCAACAAAGTAGCTATCAAATATAGGAGGTATATTGTAATCATAATCAAATTTATCCTCCATAACAGGTGGTACCAAAAGACTACTATCATTATAATCATCATAAATGGGAGGCAAAGTATCATCAAAGTAAATTTTCTCCTCAATGCTTGGGGGACTAAAAATATCATGCTCATCAAAGCCAGCTTCCCCAAGCTTAGAATTTTCCATAGCATTAGAAACAATAGTGTTCAAAGCATTCATATTAATATGTTCCATGGGTTTTTTAATTTTCGCATCAAACCATCCATGTCTTAAATCAGGAAATAGAATAAAAAGGTCATTGTTGTCCATTATGCCTAACTAGTGTAAACAAGAAACCAAATGTCGCAATTGCAGAGTCTAAAGGAAATAGCTTCGAGCACACACACAATGGCGCCAGAAAAGTACTGTTACCTGGAACCGAAGTATGAGTGCCTTTTACCTTTCCTCCCCGGCAACGGCGCCAGAAAAGTGCTTGGTGCGTAGTTGACGAGGGAGGAAAAGTGCTTAGTTGCCGGGCTTGCCAATGTGTGAGTGTCGTTTACCTTCCCTCCCCGGCAACGGCGCCAGAAAAGTGCTTGATGTCTACGGGTGCTTCTATTCTTGTAGACAGTGTTGGGCCTCCAAGAGCAGAGGTTTGTAGAACAGCAGCAAGTTTCCCTTAAGTGGATTACCCAAGGTTTATCGAACTCAGGGAGGAAGAGGTCAAAGATATCCCTCTCATGCAACCCTGCAACCACAAAGCAAGAAGTCTCTTGTGTCCCCAACACACCTAATAGGTGCACTAGTTCGGCGAAGAGATAGTGAAATACAGGTGGTATGAATAAGTATGAGCAGTAGTACGGCGCCAGAAAATAGCTCGCTGGCGTGCAGTTGATGGTAGTAATATTGCAGCAGTAAACATGCGTAGTAACGCAGCAGTAGTAATTCAGTAAAACAGTAAACAAGCAGCGATAGCAGTATTTAGGAACAAGGCATAGGGAATAGACTTTCACTAGTGGACACTCTCAACATTGATCACATGACAGAATAGATAAATGCATACTCTACACTTTTGTTGGATGATGAACACATTGCGTAGGATTACACGAACCCTCAATGCCGGAGTTAACAAGCTCCACAATAATGCTCATATTTTAGTAACCTTTAGTGTAAGATAGATCAAAAGACTAAACCAAGTACTAGCATAGCATGCACACTGTCACCTTCATGCATATGTAGGAGGAATAGATCACATCAATATTATCATAGCAATAGTTAACTTCGCAATCTACAAGAGATCATGATCATAGCATAAACCAAGTACTAACACGGTGCACACACTGTCACCTTTACACACGTGCAGGAGGAATAGAACTACTTTAATAACTTTGCTAGAGTAGCACATAGATAGTAGTGATACAAAACTCATATGAATCTCAATCATGTAAGGCAGCTCATGAGATCATTGTATTGAAGTACATAGAGAGAGATTAACCACATAGCTACCGGTACAGCCCCGAGCCTCGATGGAGAACTACTCCCTCCTCATGGGAGCAGCAGCGGTGATGAAGATGGCGGTGGAGATGGCAGCGGTGTCGATGGAGAAGCCTTCCGGGGGCACTTCCCCGTCGGCGGGTGCCGGAACAGAGACTCCTGTCCCCCAGATCTTGGCTTCGCGATGGCGGCGGCTCTAGAAGGTTTCGCGTACCGTGGCTTCCTCCGTAATGGTTTTCGATCAGGGGCTTTATATAGGCGAAAGGGCAGCCTCGGAGGGTCGAAGAGGCGGAGACACCATAGGGGCGGCCAGGGCCGGCCGCGCCACCCTATCATCTGGGGCCCACAGGGCCCTCCTCGCGACTCTCGGGTGTTCGGATGCTTCCGGGCAAAATAGGAACACGGCGTTGATTTCGTCAATTCCGAGAATATTTCGTTACTAGGATTTCTGAAACCAAAAACAGCAGAAAACAGGAACTGGCACTTCGGCATCTTGTTAATAGGTTAGTTCCAGAAAATGCACAAATATGACATAAAGTGTGCATAAAACATGTAGGTATCATCAATAAAGTAGCATGGAACATAAGAAATTATCGATACGTTGGAGACGTATCAGATATCAACAAGGATTTGACGTATCGCGAAGTGCCTATTCGCATCCTGGAAGAAGCTTTCAGAACCACCCGCACCAGGAGTATCAAGTTCCTGAAGATTCAATGGAGCAACCATACCGAAGACGAAGCCACTTGGGAGCGAGAAGACTATATGAGGACTGAATACCCAGATCTCTTTAGTACCTAGTTTTCTTTAAGATCTCGGGACGAGATCTTTTGTAGGGGGAAGGGTTTGTAACATCCCAAGATTTCAATAAATAAAGAAAAGGAGTTTCCAATATTCAAAATTTAGAACCAACAAAAACTTTTATTAACACATGTGCTATGCATAGTACCTATGTTTAATTCTTGTGCTATTGCCATAATGAATGTGTGTGTGCTTAGCAATGATGCTAAAACCCTAAGATATGATCCAATGATCAACAAAAGAGAAAGAAAAATAAATAGAAAAATAACAATTCAACACACACATGTGCTTATGGACATTTTGCAAAACCTTGATCTAGGCCAAGTTAGCTTGTGCCATTAGTTGTAGAATGTTAATAAACACTTAATAACACTTATTGAATCAAAGAAACTCAAATCAAATCAAATTTGAAATCAAATTGTGCTCACATAAGATAATGGTCAAATCTGCCCATTTTAACATGACACCTACTTTGAGCCTCTGTATTGGGAAATTTTCAAACTAAACAAACTCAACTCTTTGCACCTCATCCAAGATAACATCAAGGTGAACAACTTTGCTCAAAACCACCCCTGCAAATTCTTGCTAGATTTCAAATGATGATCAAGCAAAGTAGCAACATTGAAACAAAAACAAGATCATACACTTTTTGGATTTTTGCAATTCAACTCAATTTTGAACACCACCACCACCATTGTGTGCCATTTAATATATGAATCAACTCCACCAAAAATCATTTCAAAATTTGAAAGTTTCTCTCTTGCGGCCATTGTGTCGAACACTTGGTAGAAAACAAGCAAAACACAAAACCCTATTTCAAACAGTATTTGGCCTAACTTTGTTTCCCCAAATGCTCACACATAGTACCCTAGCCCTCCTCTAGCCATGCCATGCCTTGCTGCCCTCTGCCTCCACATTTTGGCCATGGACATGCTCATACCGGCCATGTCATGCACTCACATGCCACTCTACCCCCTCTCTCACCTCTGGCCTCTCTAACCATGTCTAATAAACCACCCTTGCTCTCCTGGACACGCCTACGCTAGCCCTGGTCGGAGAGGAGCACCGCAGCGCGGGTGCGACCACGACGCCCCGAACGTGCCGGGGTGCGCATGGACACGCCCGGACACGACGGAGAGCGTCGACGAGCGCCGTCGACACAGCCCTCCTCTCGCCCTCTCCCTTCTCACACGCGCTCACCGGACGACAGAACCTGCGGACATGCTCCCGTGCACAAGCGTTGTGCTGTCGCCATCATCGCCGCCTGCCGCCACGGCGGCGCCGATCCTCACATGCGCCCGACCGCGTTAGGCACCGCCCAGCCTCGCCATGACCATCGGAGAACCGCCAGGACGTGCTGAACAGCACCGCGCCCTCGCCTAGCTCGCTAGCTCACTGTACGCCCGCGCCATTGTCGACCCTCGCCGCAGCACACGGCCTCACTCCCTCGCTATAAAAGGAGAACGCCCGCGCTCATTTCTTCCACACCACCTTGCTCCTCTCATCTCCTCAACCTCCTCGACCACCTCCTTCTCTATTGTCTACAGAGCCGTCAATTTCATCGCCGGAGTCGTGAGCCGCCGCGGAAGCTCGCCGTCGATTGGAGCCGCCCCAGGACACGCCGGTACCAGGAGGTTCGCCGTCGTCGACAACGTCCTCGAGCACACTGCCAACCATCACCGGAGCTCCGGTGAGCTCGCCAGCCCCCTAGCCTCGCCGCGCCAGTACCCCTCTCTCGCCGGAGATGACGACGAGCCTCAGCCGCTCGATCGCGTTCTAACCCGACGGCTATCGTTGAAACATACCGTTTCGGGTGCTATGGCTCACTGACGAGTGGACCCCATCGTCAGACGGCCCACGTGTGCTAGACGCACTGCTGGGCCGGCCCTTTCTATTTTCTCTGCTTAGCCTAGCTAGTTTCCTGCCTAAGCCCAATTCATTTGAATTCAAATTTTTCAAATTAGTTAATTTTCTTACTGGATCCATATTCAAATTTTAATAGAATCAAATCTACCAAACCAAATTTCATAAATTTTATATATTTGGAAAGCTTAGAAATGTATCTAAATAACTACACTAGTTTCAACCCTAGATTCTTTGTAGAATTAATGTGATAAAAATAACAAGGAAGGGCCTTTTCAAACTTCAAACATTATTTAAAAATCAACCATAAATTATTTTGAGTTGATTCCAACTCTAAAAATTCACATTTCATATTGTCTATCTGAATATGTAAAAACATCACATAGTTGTTTGTATGATCATGGTCTAGATTAAATAATGGCTTTATGGCTATTTCTAGTCCATTTAAATTGTCCAAAACTATTTATTAAATAGTATGGGAGCTATTCTCTCATTTAAATCTTGTCTCAAGTAATTCAACATGAGGTAGTGACCATGGTCTATATAATCTCATATTGTATTATTTGATGATATTAAATTATTAAGGAGATAGTATTAAATGGCATGAGGTATTTTACCTCATTTAAATCATTTTCCCCAAATGATGATGATGAAGTGTTGACCTTGGTCAACATGGGTTCATACATTATTATTGGAGGAAATTAAATCTTAACAAGATTCAATGAGAGGAAATTATTTCTCAAAGAATTAAATAGAAACCCTAATCAATATTTGTAATGAGAGGAAATTATTTTTCTTAAGAACAAAACAAAGTCAACCAACATGATAACAATGTTGTGATGCTAGAATAGCTTGTGTGCATCATTGGTGTGCTTAGTCTAGCTCTTAAGCATTGTTTGGTGATTATGTATTCCGTATCCGTTTTTAGATGCTAGTACCGAGGAGTACCAGGAGGAGGAGGAGGTCTACTTCTAGGGAGAAGAAGAACACTTTGATCAGTACACCAACCAAGGCAAGCTAATATTCTTGCAAAGTGCAAAGCTCTACCAGAGCAAGGCACACTCACCTATTACTTTATGCTTCATGATCCAATCCCAAGTTTTATTCTTACAAGCTTTTACTTTGATTATTAAAGCTTACTTTTATAGTTAACTTTGGTCTAAATATAAAATACTACAAGAGTATCAAACTTAGCCTAAAGCATTACAAGCTAGTTAGCACCCCTCATGAATAGTTGCTAGTGCTAACAAATAAAATTGACTACTCTAGATGGGAACATGTGAAACGAAATGACTTTGAAAGATTTTGAAGGTGAATATGACTTGAATGACATGATGAATTTGATAAAAACTGATGGTTGGGTTCGGATGCGATACCATTCCAATTCTTTGGTACCCCCACAATACCTGATTATGGGTAGGGCTTAACTAGAAATTTATGCATCTTAGTATGGGTTCCCTCTAAACAAGCGTCATAGGGGTTATGTCGAGGCTGCCTCCATTGAAAGTGAAATGATGTGAAATGACGTGAAATGAGGTGAATGTCCGGCCCAAGCCCTGTGCAGTTCCCGGTTGACGGTTTGTCTTCACCGGGAGGCCAAGCTCATGGGGAGAGGTGCCTATACTAGGGTTTTAAGTGAAAGGTTATGGTTGATGATCCGCGTACTGAGTTACGATATTCGGGTTACCCCGACGGATGTAATCAAATGTTGCGGCACAAGAGTACAACCTCTGCAGAGTGTAAACCTATTCGAATAGCCGTGTCCACGGTTACGGACGATTGGAAAGGCCATATTGTTCCGTTGTCAGATGTTTCTTTAAAAGGAATGCTGAATTGAAATGGTGACTTGACTTGAATCACAAGAGTTGTGGGAATGACACTAATGTTCCCACTTGAGTTAGTTAGCAAATGAAGAGTCTTTTACTAAAATGCTTATGAACTAAAATTGGCTTTATGGAAATAAACCTAGAGCTTAGCTTTCCCTTAATAAAATTGTTAGTACTTACACTAGTATTAGTTTGCGAGTACTTTAAAAGTACTCATGGCTGTGTCCCTGGCTATTCAAATGGCCAGACTATGAAGAGGAGCAGCAGTATGAAGATGACGGACAGCAGGACGTCTACGACAACTAGGACTGCTCCTGACGTCAAGCGTTGGCCTGTGGATTAGATAGTCCACTACTACTTCGCTTCCGCTATTTGTGATGTTCGTTGATCAATAGATCAACTATTGTTGTAATATTGGATCATGTGATCTACTTTTGTAAGACGACTATGGTTTGTAATGAATGATGACTTATGATATCAACTGTTATGTCTCGCCACAACAATCTTCCTGGGATTGCGATGTATGGCATAATAGGCATCTGGACTTAAAAATCCGGGTGTTGACAAAGGCTAACAACTGATTACAACGTATTGCAGAGATGGAGGAGGCCGCTTAAGGAACCAACCTTTCATACCACCAAGAACTCGAAGGAAGTACAGATCCACCCGACAGATCCCAAGAAAACGACAGCTATCGCAACAAACATGGATCTCGCATAGGAAAGCGTGCTCATCGAGTTCCTCCGTGAGCTGGGAAATCTTCGCATGGTGTCCAGCTGACATGCCAGGAGTACCCAGGGAACTTGCCGAGCACCCCCTTAATTTGGATCCATTGGCTAGGCCAATCAAACAACCTTTGCGGTGTTTTTCGGAACCAAACCGCAAAGCTATGCTGTCGGAAATTAATCGACTCAGAGAAGCTGGATTTATCAAAGAGATACATTCAGAGGCCACGTGGGTAGCTAACCCAGTGCTAGTCCCGAAGAAAAACACAGAGGTCCTTCGCATGTGCGTTGACTTCACATGTCTCAATAAACATTGTCCAAAGGATCACTTCCCCCTCCCAAGGATCGATCAAATTATCGATTCCACGGCAGGCTGTGAACGTCTTTCCTTTCTGGACGCATATTCTGGTTACAACCAGATCCGATTAAAAGAATAAGATGAGGTCAAAACAGCTTTTATAACACCTTATGGCGTGCTATAGAACAATGCCCTTCGGGTTGAAAAACGCGGGAGCAACATATCAGCGGATGATGCAAAAGTGCCTTGCCACACAGATTGGCAAGAACGTTCAAGTATACATTGACGATGTCGTTATAACAACAAAAGAAGGGTCAACTTTGATCGATGATCTCAGGGAAACTTTTGACAACCTCGACAATTCTGCCTCAGCTAAACCCAACGAAGTGCTCTTTTGGCGTTCCTGCGGAGAACTTCTCGGGTTTCTGGTGTCAGCAAGAGGAATCGAGGCTAACCCGGAGAAAATCCAAGCTATTGTGACAATGCGAAAGCCAACAAAGTTAAAGGAAATACAACAGTTAACTGGGCGAGTCGCAGCTTTAAGCAGATTCGTCGCCAGGCTAGGAGAAAAGGCGTTAGCTTTCGCCTTGATCAAGCGGGGAGAAAAGTTCTAGTGGAACAAAGAAGCGGACGAGCTTTTGAGGATCTCAAGCGCACAATCTCGACACCACCAATATTGGTGGCGCCCAAGAAAAGGAACCTCTCCTATTATACATCACAGCCACACCTCGGGTGGTTAGCACGGTCGGTGGTCGAAAGATAAGAAGAAGGGAAACTTCCGGGTACAAAGGCCGGTATATTTCATCGGTGAAGTTTATCGCCTTCAAAACAGCGATACCCGCATTATCAGAAGCTGGCATATGGAGTGTTTACAACGGCAAGAAAGTTGCGACACTATTTTTCGGCGCATCCGATAATAGTGGTCAATGAGGCGCCATTATCAAACATACTAAATAACCCGGAAGCTACGGGCTGTGTATCCCTTTGGGGAATAGAGCTTTCCCCTCGGGACATCACGTATGAAAAAATAAAAGCAATAAAGTCACATATTTTACCAGACTTTGTCGCAGAGTGGATGGAGCTGCAAAATACGGGACCCCCTGATTTGTCGAGAACCTGGACTATGAACTTCGACGGGTCCAAAAGGTTAGAAGGAGCTGGAGCTGGCGTGATATTAGTATCACCTCAAGGAGACAAGCTGAAATATGTCTTGCGGATGACGTTCCAAACGCGTCTAATAACGAGGCAGAATATGAAGCGCTGATACATGGGATGAGGATGGCAAAAGCTTGTGGTGCAACCCGATTAAAAATATTCGGCGACTCCCAATTGTTGGCTCAACAGGTGATGAACCAATGCGATGCAGTCAATGACAGTATGATAGCATACAAGGAGGTATACAATGAACTCGAGAAGCTCTTTGATGGATGTGAAGTGAATCATATGTAGATTCGTAATGATGAAGCCGACGTTCTCGCAAACATCGGGTCGCAGTGTTTAGCAATACCACCCGGCGTATTTTGGGAGGAGATAAGTGAAAGGTCGACTAAGGCAAAGAAATGGTCAAAGAAAAGGAGAAGGTCGAGAAAGGCTCGGGGGCTCCAGCAGCAATAGAGGCAAGTACATCGGGAGATGAAGAAGAATCACATGAGGTGATGATGGTGCAAGTTCCTTGGATGCAGGTTTACATCGCATATCTTAAGGAAAGAAATACCGAAGATCCGGTAGAAGCAAGGCGAGTTATTCGACGGTCCAAGGCCTTCACTGTGGTTAAGGGCGAGCTTTATAAGCGAAGTATATCGGGAGTATTGCAGCGATGCGTACACCCGAAGAAGGACGAGAGTACTCTTAAAGGATGTACACGAAGGAGTGGGTGGACACCATGCAAGCAGTCGAGCTATAGCAGCCAAGGTTTTCAAAGCAGGGTTCTACTGGCTAACAGCAATCAAAGATGCAAAGGATATAGTGCATACTTGTGATGCGTGCCAAAGGTTTGCCGCAAAACCTCATTCTCCGGCAGCAGAGTTGATGCCAATACCATTGTCATGGCCCTTTGCTCAATGGGGCCTTGATATGGTAGGAAAATTGCATAAGGCGTGGCCAGGAGGATACGAGTATATGCTCGTAGCTGTCGACAAGTTTACTAAGTGGATTGAAGCAAAGCCGATAAATTCGCCAGACGCAGCATCAGCGGTCAAGTTCATCAAAAGTATCGTTTTTCGATTTGGAGTTCCTCATAGCATCGTCACAGACAATGGCAGCAACTTTACCTCCAAGGAATTCAAGGCGTATTGCGCAGAGGTAGGCATCAAATTACAATTTGCCTCAGTTGCGCACCCGCAAACCAATGGTCAAGTCGAGAAAGCAAACGGCATCATCTGAAACGGCATCAAGCTGCTAACACCATTGGAAAAGCTCGACACACGTGGCCAGAGGAGTTGCCTAGCGTGCTATGGAGTATAAGGACGACACCCAATACAACGACACAAGAAACTCCGTTTTTTGGTCCATGGAGCCGAGGCAGTGCTACCGATAGAGATAGAACACATTTCCCCGAGAGTGGCGGAATTTGATGAAGAAACCTCGAGAAAGACACTAGAAGATGATGTGGATGCACTCGATGAAGCTCAAGACGAGGTATTATCAAGGGTCACCAAGTATCAGCAAGATATGAAAAATTACCACATTCGACGCTTGCGACCAAGGTCTTTCCAAGTTGGCGACTTAGTTCTTCGGCTCACGCAAGACAGCCATGAAAAATTCGAGTCACCATGGGTGGGCCCGTACATCGTTACCGAAGTAATTGAAGGAGGAGCATACATGATAAAGGGCAAGAAGACAGGGATTGCAGAGCCAAATCCCTGGAACGTGGCGCAGCTTAGGTGTTTTACGCTTAAGCCGAAATATATATGTAAACATCCATTGTACTGAACGCCCACGAGTTTTCAGACGTACTCTTTTCCTTTCAGAGCACCGAGTTGGGCTGGAAGGTTTTTAATGAGGCGGGCTCGCGGTGCTGCAATATAGTAAAAATATTGGTGATATATATATCTTTTTCTTCGACAGGCTCGGGGCCTTACTACCCGAAAAAGTTCGTCACATACAAAAATTCGTACAATATACAAACTCACAAGTTATTTGGCTTGGTTTAAAAACACCTCGCAAACCAATGAAAATAAATACACTAGCCACCGAAACGCTCGGGGGCTAGGGGAAAGAAAGAACATACAAGTTGTTTTACAATAAACATAGTGCTTATAATTTACAGGGTCCCTTTATCAACAAAAATATCTACAAAAGAAGCAGATCTTCAATCATGACCTATCAGGTCATCTATGTTCACTCTTTCATCGTCGGAGCACCCATAAATCACATAATGACCGTCCATGAAGAAGTCGGCATCCATCCGAAGGAGATCGTCGATCATTTCCTCGGCTGGCGTAACCCTGTCATTGATTTTGTCGACATAACTTCGTCTTTTCTTCAACTTAGCGTGACAAGTTTCAACAACCATGGTCATTTCCAACCGAGTGACAAATGCGCACATGATCATGGGAAATCGCACCAGCTATTAATTGGGCTTTCACAAACCCATGTATTTTTAATGAGGGTTTTTGAATTTGTTCATCAGTTCAGGAAGTATTTTGGGCTGAATATTTCGAGGAAACATGGCATTATAAACCATGGCCAATGTCTTGGTGCAGAACTCAAGATATTGCCGAACTTGGCTGCGTGGTCTTGAAATCGACGATTCGTGGGTACGATCAGTGTAGCCCAAAAGTTGGAGTCATGGTCCAGAGAAAGCTTGACAAGTAAGTTTGATCTCGCGTCAACCTGTTGATCTTCGGCAGCAGCATCCAAAAAGGAACCTACTCGACGGAAGTATAATAGTGAGAGATGAAAAACAAGTAAGTAACGTAGAGGGATTTCAAGCTTGAAGCATACCCGCCATATCCAGCTGGCATCAGTCATCAATTCAAGCATATAATTTTCTCGGGAAGTAGCACAAGCCTTCAGCGACAGCCTCTTTTAAAGTTACGGCTGAGCTGCTGAAGAGCAACTTTTTCCCTTTCGGACGATTTTCGAGATTGTTCCATTATCACAAGCGCTTGCTTCTTCATCGACTGGAGTTGTTGTCGAAGTTCGTCCAAATCATGTACTAGATCCGTGTTCAAAGAATCTCCAACGAAATCATCAGCGGAAGTTTTCCTCAAGTAGGAGGAAGCGGGCAAAGCATCCGAAGAACGAGAGGTCGCAGTATAGTTGTCAAAAACCAACTAGAAAGAAAATTTCGATATCAATCATTTAGCAAAAAAAGACTTCCATTAATTGTCAAGATATCTACATGGTCATTACAAAAGATTGGCTCCTAGTGAACCAATGGTACGCTGTCGCAAGCTATTACTACGGCGACAACATCAAAAGAGAAAGAAAAAGAAAAAATAGACAAGATGGTCTACTTGACCTATATCTTGGAAGTGCTGGTAGAACCAACAGCCTTTGGATTGAAGAAGTCGATAATCTTCTTCGAGTGGGCCTTGGCATCCTTCACCAGCGCTTTCCACTTATCCTTGTCAACTTTAAGGGAGTCTCCAACTTTGGCCCAGTCGACTTTTTGGCCGCCGTTGGCAACTAGAGTAACAGTCCCCTCAACGCGGATCTTCAAGTTTTCGCGTCGATAAGCCTGTGCAAGGTCTTCATTCGGGAGGAAGCGCTTGACAAGGGCAGAGAACATCTCTGGCTGAGTCTCCTTGGGGAAGAAGTGAGGAAAAGTCACGAAAAGGCGGCCGTCGATTCGTCGAGGTTGGTGCGCGGGTATGTAGTTCAAGGATGGAAAGAGCGTCGAGTAGATGATCATTTTTGGTTCAGCAGCTCAAACCTCTCCTCCTTCCTCCTGTTGTAGCAAAATACATGGTCATGGTCAGCCAGGAAGACAAAACACGGAGAGCTGTCAAGCAAACAAAGAAACTTACGGAAGAAGCGCCGGCTTTGGGCTTCAATCCGATCTACAAGGCCTTTTTCCCACGCAATCTGCTCTGTAAGGTTATCGCTCAATGAAGTTTCTGCCTTGTGGAGGCGTTGGCGAAGTTCTTCAACAGAAGCAGCATCGGTTTGGGCTTTCTTGAGAGCTTCTTTAGTAAGCTTTAGCTTGGCTTCGAGAGCCTCACTGCGTTCTTTGGCTTGTTGAAGAGAGGCCGAGGAAAAGTATAAATGTGAAGTTTTATTCGGCAAGGGTCAAAGGAAAAAGCATCTTACGACAAACAAGTTATTCGAGAGATACTGATACGTCTCCAACGTATCGATAATTTCTTATGTTCCATGCTACTTTATTGATGATACCTACATGTTTTATGCACATTATATGTCATATTTATGCATTTTCTGGAACTAACCTATTAACAAGATGCCGAAGTTGCTGTTTTCTGCTGTTTTTGGTTTCAGAAATCCTAGTAAAGAAATATTCTCGGAATTGGACGAAACTTTCGCCCGGGGTCCTATTTTGCACGAAGCTTCCAGAAGACCGAAGACCTAACGAAGTGGGGCCACGAGGCGGCCAGGGGGTGGCCGGCGCGGCCCAGGTCTTGGCCGCGCGGCCCTGCCCCTGGGCCCCTCGTGTGGCCCCTCGCGTTGACCTTCCGCCTACTTAAAGCTCCCGTCGCGAAACCCCCAGTACCGAGAGCCACGATACGGAAACCTTACAGAGACGCCGCCGCCGCGAGTCCCATCTCGGGGGATTCTGGAGATCGCCTCCGGCACCCTGCCGGAGAGGGGATTCATCTCCCGGAGGACTCTTCATCGCCATGATCGCCTCGGAGTGATGAGTGAGTAGTTCACCCCTGGACCATGGGTCCATAAGTAGCTAGATGGTCGTCTTCTCCTTGTTGTGCTTCATTGTTGGATCTTGTGAGCTGCCTAACATGATCAAGATCATCTATATGTAATTCTATATGTTGTGTTTGTCGGGATCCGATGGATAGAGAGTACTATGATTATGGTGATTATCAATCTATTGTTCATGTGTTGTTTATGATCTTGCATGCTCTCCGTTATTAGTAGAGGCTCTGGCCAAGTTTTTACTCTTAACTCCAAGAGGGAGTAATTATGCTCGATAGTGGGTTCATGCCTTCATTGATACATGGGACAGTGACAGAAAGTTCTAAGGTTGTGATGTGCTGTTGCCACTAGGGATAAAACATTGATGCTATGTCTAAGGATGTAGTTATTGATTACATTACGCACAATACTTAATGCAATTGTCTGTTGCTTTGCAACTTAATACTGGAGGGGGTTCGGATGATAACCTGAAGGTGGACTTTTTAGGCATAGATGCGGTTGGATGGCGGTCTATGTACTTTGTCGTAATGCCCAATTAAATCTCACTATATTTATCATGTCATGTATATGCATTGTTATGCCTTTCTCTATTTGTCAATTGCCCGACTGTAATTTGTTCACCCAACATGCTTTTATCTTATGGGAGAGACACCTCTAGTGAACTGTGGACCCCGGTCCTATTCTTTCCATAGCATACAATTTACTTGTTTTACTGTTTTCTTTGCAAACATCTTCCACTCGATACGTTTAATCCTTTGTTACAGCAAGCCGGTGAGATTGACAACCTCACTGTTTCGTTGGGGCAAAGTACTTTAGTTGTGTTGTGCAGGTTCCTAGTTGGCGCCGGAATCCCTGGTGTTGCGCCGCATCACATTTCGCGACCATCAACCTTCAACGTGCTTCTTGGCTCCTCTGGTTCGATTAAACCTTGGTTTCATACTGAGGGAAAACTTGCCGTTGTGCGCATCATACCTTCCTCTTGGGGTTCCCAACGGACGTGTACATCTACGCGCATCAAGCACTTTTTCTGGCGCCGTTGCCGGGGAGATCAAGACACGCTGCAAGGGGAGTCTCCACCTCTCAATCTCTTTACTTTGTTTTTGTCTTGCTTTATTTTATTTACTACTTTGTTTGCTGCACTAAATCAAAACACAAAAAAATTAGTTGCTAGTTTTACTTTATTATTGTCTTGCTCTCTATATCGAAAACACAAAAAAATTAGTTACTTGTCTTTACTTTGTTTGCCTAGTTTACTTTTTGCTTATTTCATCATGCTTAATCCTAAGTTTACTTTGGAAGAGATACCGGTAGGACGAGGGTGTATCATTGGAAGAGATAATATAGAAGAATTTTTCACCCATGTTAGTATGGATGAAGATTTTGAAGATATACCATTGCTAAAAACTGCTCCTACTTATGAAAGTGCTTCTGCCTGTTTGATACACATGTTAGAAACTAGATTTGTTAATCTCAATCCCATAATACAACATATGTTTCTTACACTTTCGGATATGGAGATGGGGGAAAAGAGAAATTTTGTTTTAAAAGTCCTTGTTAGAGAATTTGAGGATATAGTTAAAGAAGCTAGAAAAGTTTTTATTAAGCATAAGAGGCTTGGTTTCTTTCCTAATTTTAAACAAATACTTGAAAAGATGGATATGGATAGAATTAAGTATACTAATAATGTTAATGATGGTAGGGAAATTAAAGCGCCAATACCTAGTAAACTACTAGGGATGCATGAAGCTTTGGAAAATAACTATGCTTGGCTTGTTCCTGAAAATTTGTTTGATGAGAATAGTAAGCCTAGGAGCAATGAGAGAGGAGTTACTTATATAGACCAGATACAATGCATTGTTGAGAAAACTCCCAGCTCCCAAGGTAATGATGTTGATGCTTCTACTCTCGATGTTACTTGATTTGCACTTTCTGCGCCTAGCTGAAAGAAAGCGCTTATGGGAGACAACCCATGTTTTTACCTACAGCAATTTTTTGTTTTATTGAGTCTTGGAAGTTGTTTACTACTGTAGCAACCTCTCCTTATCATGTTTTTGTGCCAAGTAAAGTTTCTATGTCAAAGTTGATGTTATATTTGGGATCGCTGCACAGAAACAGCATTGCTGTCTGTCACGAATCTGGGCATAATTCTCTGTAGAAAATTCGAAAAATCTGCCAATTTACGAGCGTGATCCTCAGATATATACACAACTTTCATTAGTTTTGAGTTTTTCCATTTGAGCAAGTCTGGTGCCATTTATAAATTCGTCTTTACGGACTGTTCTGTTTTTGACAGATTCTGCCTTTTATTTCGCATTGCCTCTTTTGCTATGTTGGATTTATTTCTTTGATCCATTAATGTCCAGTAGCATTATGCAATGTCCAGAAGTGAAAAGAATGATTGTGTCACCTCTGAATGTGTGAATTATTAATGATGCACTAACCCTCTAATGAGTTTGCTTGAAGTTTGGTGTGAAGGAAGTTTTCAAGGGTCAAGAGAGGAGAATGATATACTAAGATCAAGAGGAGTGAAAGCTCTAAGCTTGGGGATGCCCCGTGGTTCATCCCTGCATATTTTAAGAAGACTCAAGCGTCTAAGCTTGGGGATGCCCAAGGCATCCCCTTCTTCATCGACAACATCATCGGGTTCCTCCCCTGAAACTATATTTTTATTCAGTCACATCTGTGTTCTTTACTTGGAGCGTCGGTTTGTTTTCGTTTTGTTTTTGTTTGAATAAGATGGATCCTAGCATTCACTTTGTGGGAGAGAGACACGCTCCGCTGTTGCATATGGACACATGTGTCCTTAGGCTTTACTCATAATGTTCAAGGCGAAGTTTCTTCTTCGTTAATTTGTTATATGGTTGGAATTGGAAAATGCTACATGTAGTAATTCTAAAAATGTCTTGGATAATGTGATACTTGGCAATTGTTGTGCTCATGTTTAAGCTCTTGCATCATATGCTTTGCACCCATTAATGAAGAAATACATAGAGCTTGCTAAAATTTGATTTGCATATTTGGTTTCTCTAAGGTCTAGATAATATCTAGTATTGAGTTTTGAACAACAAGAAGGTGTAGAGTCTTATAATGTTTACAATATGTCTTTTATGTGAGTTTTGCTGCACTTGTTCATCCTTGAGTTTGCTTCAAATAACCTTGCTAGCCTAAACCTTGTATCGAGAGGGAATACTTCTCATGCATCCAAAATCCTTGAGCCAACTACTATGCCATTTGTGTCCACCATACCTACCTACTACATGGTATTTACCCGCCATTCCAAAGTAAATTGCTTGAGTGCTACCTTTAAAATTCCATCATTCACCTTTGCAATATATAGCTCATGGGACAAAATAGCCTTAAAAACTATCGTAGTATTGAATATGTACTTATGCACTTTATATTTTATTAAGTTGCTTGTTGTGCGATAACCATGTTTCTGGGGAACGCCATCAACTATTGTTGAATATCATGTGAGTTGCTATGCATGTCCGTCTTGTCTGAAGGATCTATCATTTTAGTGGTTGGAGCATGCAAAATTGTTAGAGAAGAACATTGGGCCGCTAACTAAAGCCATGAATCATGGTGGAAGTTTCAGTTTTGGACATATATCCTCAATCTCATATGAGAATAATAACTTTGCTACATGCTTATGCATTAAAGAGGAGTCCATTATCTGTTGTCCATGTTGTCCCGGTATGGATGTCTAAGTTGAGAATAATCAAAAGCGAGAAATCCGAAATGCGAGCATTCTCCTTAGACCTTTGTACAGGCGGCATGGAGGTACCCCTTTGTGACACTTGGTTGAAACATGGCATGCGAAGACCCGGTAGTCCAAGTTAAGTAGGACGAGGTGCGGGCACTATTAGTATACTATGCGTGAGGCTTGCAACTTGTAAGATATAATTTTCATAACTCATATGCTTTATTACTACCGTTGACAAAATTGTTTCATGTTTTCAAAATAAAAGCTCTAGCACAAATACAGCAATCGATGCTTTCCTCTTTGAAGGACCATTCTTTTACTTTTATTGTTGAGTCAGTTTACCTATCTCCTTCCACCTTAAGAAGCAAACACTTGTGTGAACTGTGCATTGATTCCTACATACTTGCATATTGCACTTATTATATTACTTTATGTTGACAATATCCATGAGATATACATGTTACAAGTTGAAAGCAACCGCTGAAACTTAATCTTCTTATGTGTTGCTTCAACACCTTTACTTTGATTTATTGCTTTACGAGTTAACTCTTATGCAAGACTTATTGATGCTTGTCTTGAAGTACTATTCATGAAAAGTCTTTGCTATATGATTCAGTTGTTTACTCATGTCATTACCATTGCTTTGATCGCTGCATTCATTACATATGTTTACAAATAGTATGATCAAGATTATGATGGCATGTCACTTCAGAAATTATCTTTGTTATCGTTTTACCTGCTCGGGACGAGCAGAACTAAGCTTGGGGATGCTGATACGTCTCCAACGTATCGATAATTTCTTATGTTCCATGCTACTTTATTGATGATACCTACATGTTTTATGCACATTATATGTCATATTTATGCATTTTCTGGAACTAACCTATTAACAAGATGCCGAAGAGCCAGTTTTTGCTGTTTTTGGTTTCAGAAATCCTAGTAAAGAAATATTCTCGGAATTGGACGAAACTTTCGCCCAGGGTCCTATTTTTGCACGAAGCTTCCAGAAGACCGAAGACCTAACGAAGTGGGGCCACGAGGCGGCCGGGGGGTGGCCGGCGCGGCGGGTCTTGGCGCGGCCCTGCCCCCTGGGCCCCTCGTGTGGCCCCTCGCGTTGACCTTCCGCCTACTTAAAGCTCCCGTCGCGAAACCCCAGTACCGAGAACCACGATACGGAAAACCTTACAGAGACGCCGCCGCCGAATCCCATCTCGGGGATTACGGAGATCGCCTCGGCACCTGCCGGAGAGGGGATTCATCTCCGGAGGACTCTTCATCGCCATGATCGCCTCCGGAGTGATGAGTGAGTAGTTCACCCCTGGACCATGGGTCCATAGCAGTAGCTAGATGGTCGTCTTCTCCTTGTTGTGCTTCATTGTTGGATCTTGTGAGCTGCCTAACATGATCAAGATCATCTATATGTAATTCTATATGTTGTGTTTGTCGGGATCCGATGGATAGAGAGTACTATGATTATGGTGATTATCAATCTATTGTTCATGTGTTGTTTATGATCTTGCATGCTCTCCGTTATTAGTAGAGGCTCTGGCCAAGTTTTTACTCTTAACTCCAAGAGGGAGTAATTATGCTCGATAGTGGGTTCATGCCTTCATTGATACCTGGGTGACAGAAAGTTCTAAGGTTGTGATGTGCTGTTGCCACTAGGGATAAAACATTGATGCTATGTCTAAGGATGTAGTTATTGATTACATTACGCACAATACTTAATGCAATTGTCTGTTGCTTTGCAACTTAATACTGGAGGGGGTTCGGATGATAACCTGAAGGTGGACTTTTTAGGCATAGATGCGGTTGGATGGCGGTCTATGTACTTTGTCGTAATGCCCAATTAAATCTCACTATATTTATCATGTCATGTATATGCATTGTTATGCCTTTCTCTATTTGTCAATTGCCCGACTGTAATTTGTTCACCCAACATGCTTTTATCTTATGGGAGAGACACCTCTAGTGAGCTGTGGACCCCGGTCCTATTCTTTCCATAGCATACAATTTACTTGTTTTACTGTTTTCTTTGCAAACATCTTCCACTCGATACGTTTAATCCTTTGTTACAGCAAGCCGGTGAGATTGACAACCTCACTGTTTCGTTGGGGCAAAGTACTTTGGTTGTGTTGTGCAGGTTCCTAGTTGGCGCCGGAATCCCCGGTGTTGCGCCGCATCACATTTCGCGACCATCAACCTTCAACGTGCTTCTTGGCTCCCTATTGGTTCGATTAAACCTTGGTTTCATACTGAGGGAAAACTTGCCACTGTGCGCATCATACCTTCCTCTTGGGGTTCCCAACGGACGTGTACATCTACGCGCATCAGATACCTTTCAAGGTGTTGGCCTCGTCACGGAACCCAATATATTGGTAACCAAGGCGGATGAACTGATCCATTATAGGCTGTCGAAAAACAAGTGGAGCAAGAAAAATTTAGGAAAAGCACAGTCGAAGAAAAGGAGTAAGAAAGATCGGTACAAGTAAGGAAAACACGGCAAGATGCAGGAAAAAATAGAGTACAAGAGATACTTACATCATTCACCAAGGAGGTCGATGAATTCCCCAATATAAGCATTTGCTCATCGCTAGCCCCGACTTTTTATCTTTTCGGAGAAGGTGCTCGGGGGTTGGGCGGTGGAGTCGACGTATTAACAATTTGCTGGGGAGGAGGCGAAGAATCTGCGGCAGCAAGGTGTTCTTCAGAAAGGATCACGGTGTTGGACGTGCTCGTTGGAGCTGTGCTAGTAACCGCGAGTTCCTCTTCTTCCGTCTTTTCGCCACTGAAAAAATAGAAAAGTAAATATAACAAGTAAACAAAGGTCATATCAAAGACAGTAATGTAGAAACTTACGAGCTAACTGAGCCTGCATCGCCGTACGGGTCGAAAGCACCCTCATCTTCAGGAGATGTTTCTTCGGCAGCAGGTTCAGTAGGCTTGGAGGCGCCGGAATCTTCAGTTTCAATCCTCTTCCTTTTGTTCTTGGGAGAAACAACAGGAGGAGGAGAGTGCACGGAGTCAGAAGCATCCGATTCCGTAACTTTGTCACAAGAAGCCGCGGATTTATGAGATCCTGCGACTTCAGTTTCAGGAGGAGTGGATTCTTGTGACTCATCATTAATGATGGTTCACTCATCCACTTCTCCACCTTCAGGAAGGGGAGGAAGAGAAGGAAGGATTTGGTGGTTCTGTTGAAAAAATCAGCGAGTAAATACAAAAAGTGATAAGGAAACAAGATAGTAGTCGATAAACTCAAATATAACCCGATGAAAAACACTTACTTCGGGAAGGGCGTGGCTGGCACTATATGGCTTCACGCGGCATGAGGTAGGAACTTCATCCTTCTTGCTTAGCGAGGAGAAGCGTCGAATAAGCTTCTCCAGGTCTTTCGTGGAAAGATCCTCGGATAAGCGATCAACATCTTCGCCGTGTACGCCCAAAGGGGTTTTGCGAGCTGAAGAGGCTGCACTCGGATTTTCAGGAAATAGGCGGTAATTTGGACAGCCGAAAGTTCTCTACCTTGGGTGTTTTGGAGTTGGTGGATGCGCTTCATCAGAGCATCGGTGGCGGCCTTTGCTTCGGCAGTGGCTTCAACATCCCAAGACTTGCGCCTCAGAATTTCGGCAGTGCTATCAAAGGGAGCAATACCGTACTCTTGGCCACCGATGGTTTTGTCATGGATATATAACCATTTTTACGTCATCCTTGGACGGAGTCGGGAAACTTAACATTAAAATAATCCACGTCGGATCGGACGGATGCAAACACAGCCTACATTGTAGACAGCACTGAGAGTTGTTTCACCGGAGGTAAAGATACGTTTGCACAGGTCCCAATGAGGATGGGACCCTAAGAAACATTCGCAGAGGGTCACAAAGATGGAAATATGGAGGAGGGACTTTAGGGTCAGCTGATGTAGCTGGATCCCATAAACAAAAAGCAATCCACAGAGGAATTCGTGGATGGGAACATAAAGACCACGGATGAGATGGTCGATGAAAGTTACCCGGTAGCCCATTGGCGGTTTGGGGATGCTCTCGCCGGGAAGATGAGGAGGCTTTCTGCTCCAATCCGAGTTTCTTCAGGCCCTTCTTGTCCTGATTGGTGAGCTTGGATCTCTCCCATCCATGGATCTGGGCGTCCTCCATTGTCGCAGTTGTACCGGTGGAAGTGTGCTTCGTTAGCCTCACGCGTGGTGGCATGGAGTGAGCTTTTGGGTTCTGGAAGGAGGTTTGGCGAGGAGCAAGGGCGTAGGAGCTTTTGAAGTGGCAATGGAGGATTTTGGAGAGAGGAAGAACAGGAGCGTGACGCAGCGAAGGGGATAACTAGAGGAGGAAGAAGGTAATTTATAGCAGGTCAAACGAATCGCCGCGCCATTGGATGGTAGGAGAATGGATTTGATGCCCTACACGTGTCTCCTTGGGTAAAAGGTCTTTTTACTGCGATGGAACTGAACAGGCACTACAGCGCGCGTGCCAGGAAACGTGGAGGACGTGTGTCTCCCACTTGCGTAACGTGTCAAGTATTGCAGACCTTTGGGCCCACAAGTCAGCGATAGGACAGAACTCGCGTCTTCCCGATACAGTGATCGTGGCTATCGTCGCACGACGTTACTATGCAGAAAATTGTGGCTGCAAGTACTTTGAGGATTGTCGACAGGAGAATGTTAATGATAACTTCGGGAGCCTTTGATCAAATACAAGTTTTTGTTCAAATGTTCGGGGGCTACTTCTTAGAGAGGTTTGGTAAAGGAGTTGATTCAGCAGGATAAACATTAGTCCATAGCCGTCATAAAAAACAACGTTATTGAGCGAAAACTTCGAGCAGTTTCATCAAGAATATCGATAGGGAAATTTCGAGTATTGCAACAAAGAAAAGGCGAGAGCCTATGAACAAATACAAGCATTTGTTCATATGCTCGGGGGCTACTCCCATCGGGAGCGCTGGTTGCGCACCCGATAAAGATGAGAGAATTAGAAGAGATGGCAATATAATGACAAAGGTGCTAAAAAGGTGAGCCTACAACCAAGTACAAGCACTTGGCTGTAGCCTCGAGGGCTACTCCCATCGGGAACACTGTTCGCGTGCCCGATGAAATTCACGAAGTCATGGTGAGTATATTCTGAGTTATAAAGTAACTCTTCATGAACTCCCATCGGGAGGATAAGATAACAATATACAAGTCATCCGTTGACTCGAATAAATGTGCTATTCCAGCCGAAAAAGCACTCGACGATATATTCTCAGAGCGCCTCAGTCGCGAATTAATCTCTGAATGCCTCAATACTTTGCGAAGTTAAGTCCCCATGATCTGTCTTGCGTGACGTGGCACCGCCTCTGACGGCGTTCTCCTACTTTTTTTCTGTATCAACAGATACGAAGAAAAATCCTAACGGACGCGTTAGGTACCGATAAAACATAACTGGAATTCGACATCTGGTAAGACCTTAAGAGGCACATGTCGAATCACGCCGATCTCCGAGATCATGTCCAGGGACGTGATCTTGAAGTAGGTTTTTGCGGATTGCCACAAGAGCAGTTAACTGGTACCTGATCCGTCAGATGAACCAGCCCCAATTACCATTATCCCTGTACAACATACAATTGCTTTATAAAGATTATTTATTGATTCGAAGAAATCATATGGTAATTGTAAAAGATGGAGATTCTCCTTGATTCTTCGATTCAAGCAAAATCTCGGGAGATCGACATAGGCATCCCCAATGGGCTGCCGAAGATGGTACCGGGGTTTACTCAAGGCGACCGAAGAAATGAAGCCCGGAAGCCCAGTTATGGAATAGTTTGGAAATATAGAGTTGTATTAGGAATAATAACTTGTAACTATTACGAGACGAACTCAAAGAGTCTCCCGGACTTTGTAACTTGTACATCACGAAACCCTCGGCTCCGCCTCCTATATAAGGGGGGAGTCAAGGGACAAATAGAAGATCGATTCATTGTCAATACAACCCTAGTTTTCTAGAAGTCGAGTACTTTTCCGGCTGAAACCTTCGAGATCTACTTGCCCTCTACTTTCCTCGAAACCCTAGTCTACAACTCGTAGGCATTGACAAGTTAATCCCTTGTCGCCGGACCACCCGTGGCGCGGCCCACCCTGGCGCCTAGGGGTGGTGTGGCCCCCCTGACCTCCACCGACATCGCGCCTCTGCCTATTTATTCACGATCTCGGGAAAAACCTAAACACCCGAGCCTTCATCCACGAAATGTTCCGTCGCGGCCGCCATTGCAGACCCTAGCTCAGGAGGGTTCTGAAGCTCTTCCCGGCACCCTGCCGGAGGGGGAAATCATCGCCGAGGGCATTGATGACCCACAAGTATAGGGGATCGCAACAGTCTTCGAGGGAAGTAAAACCCAAATTTATTGATTCGACACAAGGGGAGGTAAAGAATACTTATAAGCCTTAACAACTGAGTTGTCAATTCAGCTGCACCTGGAAAAGCACTAGTAACAGGGGTGATGTGAAAGTAGCAGTAATATGAGAGCAGTAGTAACAGTAAACAGCAGCAGTAATAGTAATATGAGAGCAATGGTACCAGAAAATAGTTGACATGTAGAACGAGTATATGATGATGAAAGATGGACCGGGGTTCCCAGCTATCTACACTAGTGGTAACTCTCCAATAACAAGTGACAAGTGTTGGGTGAACAAATTACAGTTGGGCAATTGATAGGATTGATAAGGCATTAAGAAAGAACATCAATTCATTAATCATGTAGGCATGTTTTCCATATATAGTCGTGCGTGCTCGCAATGAGAAACTTGCACAACATCTATTGTCCTACCAGCCGGTGGCAGCCGGGCCTCAAGGGAATCTCTGGATATTAAGGTACTCCTTTTAATAGAGCACCGGAGCAAAGCATTAACACTCCATGAAAACATGTGTCCCTCACATCACCGCCATCCCCTCCGGTTGTCCCGATTTCTATCACTTCGGGGCCTTTGGTTCCGGACAGTGACATGTGCATACAACTTGTAGATACAATCTAAGCAATAATTATAGAGCTCAAATCTAAGATCATGCCACTCGGGCCCTAGTGACAAGCATTAAGCATAACAAGATTGCAGCAACAATAACTTCACAAACTTTATAGATAGACTAATCATAATGTATCATCCATCGGATCCCAACAAACACAACACGATTACATCAGATGAATCTCAATCATGTAAGGCAGCTCATGAGATCATTGTATTGAAGTACATGGGAGAGAATACCAACTAGCTACTGCTAGAACCCGTAGTCCATGGGGGAACTACTCACGGAGCATGATGGAGACGGTGGCGTTGATGGAGATGGCTTCCGGGGCACTTCCCGTCCGGCGGGTGCGGGACGAGACTTCTGTCCCCGAATTGGAGTTTCGCGATGGCGGCGGCGCCTGGAGTTTCTGGAGTTTCGTCAAGTTGTACGGTGTTTTTAGGTCGAAAGGGGTTAAATAGGCGAAAGGCGGCGTCGGGGCACCGGGCGCCCTCCTCATGGCCGGCGCGGGGAGCTGCCGCGCGGCCTTGTGGTGTCGGGGCCCTGGGCCTCCTCTCCGTCTCCCTTCGGTGTGGAGCCTCCCGGAAAAATAAGATCTTTGGCGTTGATTTCGTCCAATTCGAGAATATTGACAGCCTCTGGAACCAAAAACAGCAGAAAACGGAAGCACTGTGGCATCTTGTTAATAGGTTAGTTCCGGAAAACGCATAAAAACATCATAAAGTGCAAGCAAAACATGTAAGTATTGTCATAAAACAAGCATGGAACAGAAATTATGGATACGTCGGGGACGTATCAGCATCCCCAAGCTTAGTTCTGCTCGTCCGAGCAGGTAAACGATAAAAAGAATAATTTCTGTAGTGACATGCTACTTACATATCCTTGATCATACTATTACAAAGCATATGAAATGAATGAAGTGACTCAAGGCAATGATCTATAGTTGCTAACAAGTAGATAACATATAGCAAAACTTTTCATGGAGAGTACTTTCAAGACAAGCATCAAAAGTCTTGCACAAGAGTTAACTCATAAAGCAATAAGTTCATAGTAAATGCATCGAAGCAACACAAAGGAGGATATAAGTTTCAGCGGTTGCTTTCAACTTTCAACATATATATCTCATGGATATTGTCAACATAGAGTAATATGATGAATGCAAATATGCAAGTATGTAAGAATCAATGCACAGTTGACACAAGTGTTTGCTTCTAAGGTGGAAGGAATTAGGTAACTGACTCAACATAAAAGTAAAAGAATGGCCCTTCTACGAGGGAAGCATCGATTGCTATATTTGTGCTAGAGCTTTGGTTTGAAAACATATAGAGAGCATAAAAGTAAAATTTTGAGAGGTGTTTGTTGTTGTCAACGAATGGTAGTGGGTACACTAACTACCTCGCCAACCGGACTTACAAGAGCGGCTCCCATTTTATTTATTTTTGGGTGGCACTCCTTCCAACCTTTCTTTCACAAACCATGGCTAACCGAATCCTCGGGTGCCTGCCAACAATCACATACCATGAAGGAGTGCCTTTTTATTTAAGTTTTATTATGATGATGACACTCCCCCAACCTTTGCTTACACAAGCCATGGCTAACCGAATCCTTCGGGTGCCGTCCAACAATCACAAACCATGGAGGAGTGTCTATTTAAATTAATTAATTTGGGACTGGGAATCCCATTGCCAGCTCTTTTTGCAAAATTATTGGATAAGCGGATGTGCCACTAGTCCATATGAGAGTCCGTCAAAAGTAAATGACAAGGTTGAAAGCTAAACACCACATACTTCCTCATGAGCTATGAAACATTAACACAAATTGAGAAGCATTTTGAATTATTTAAAGGTAGCACTCAAGCAATTTACTTTGGAATGGCAGGAAATACCACATAGTAGGTAGGTATGGTGGACACAAATGGCATAGGTTTTGGCTCAAGGTTTTTGGATGCACGAGAAGTATTCCCTCTCAGTACAAGGTTTAGGCTAGCAAGGTTGTTTGAAGCAAACACAAGTATGAACCGGTACAGCAAAACTTACATAAGAACATATAGCAAGCATTATAATACTCTACATTGTCTTCCTTGTTGCTCAAACACTTTTACCAGAAAATATCTAGACCTTAAGAGAGATCAATTATGCAAACCAATTTTAACAAGCTTTACGGTAGTTCTCCACTAATAGGTTTAAACTACATGCAAAAACTTATGATCTACTTGAGAGCTCAAAACAATTGCCAAGTATCAAATTATCCAAGACATATGAGGCATTTTCTATTTCCAACCAAATACCAATAAGTATTGTAGCTTCCAACTTTTATCATTGAACATTAAAAGTAAAACGAAGAACAAGTGTTCATATGAAAAAGCGGAGCGTGTCTCTCTCCCAAACAAGGATTGCTAGGATCCATCTTTATTCAAACACAAACAAAAATAAAAACACACAGACGCTCCAAGTAAAGCACATAAGATGTGACCGAATAAAAATATAGTTTCAGGGGAGGAACCTGATAAGTTGATGAAGAAGGGGATGCCTTGGGCATCCCAAGCTTAACGCTTGAGTCTTCTTGAAATATGCAGGGATGAACCACGGGGCATCCCCAAGCTTAGACTTTTCACTCTTCTTGATCATATATCATCCTCCTCTCTTGACCCTTGAAAACTTCCTTCACAACAAACTTCTCATAAACTTCATTAGAGGGGTTAGTACTCAAAAAATTTGAATCCACCTTGGTCCTGTAGTGGCACATTGCAAGAACTCAATAAAACATTAGCTACAGCTCTCTATGTCTAGAAAAGCTCGCTTAAAGTCCACAAGAGACAATGCAAAAACAGAGACAGAATCTGCCAAAACAGAACAGCCAGTAAAGACGAATTTTAATAAAATACTTCCGTTGCTCAAATCAGAAAACTCAAAACTAATGAAAGTTGCGTACATATCTGAGGAACACGCACGTAAATTGGCATATTTTTATGATTTTTCTACAGAGAAAACAGCCCAGATTTGTGACAGATAGAAATCTGTTTCTGCGCAGAAATCCAAATCTAGTATCAACCTTCGATTAGAGGCTTACTTGGCACAACAAAACACAAAACTAAGATAAGGAGAGGTTGCTACAGTAGTAAAAAACTTCCAAGACACAAATATAAAACAAATTACTGTAGCAAAATAACACATGGGTTATCTCCCAAGAAGTTCTTTCTTTATAGCCGTTAAGATGGGCTCAGCAGTTTTAATGATGCACTCGCAAGAAATAGTATTTGAAGCAAAAGAGAGCATCAAGAAGCAAATCCAAAACACATTTAAGTCTAACATGCTTCCTATGCAAAGGAATCTTGTAAATAAACAAGTTCATGAAAAGCAAAGTAACAAGCATAAGAAGATAAAACAGGTGTAGCTTCAAAATTTTAAGCACATAGAGAGGTGTTTTAGTACCATGCAAATTTCTACAACCATATTTTCCTCTCTCATAATAATTTTCAGTAGCTTCATGAATAAACTTAACAATATAACTATCACATGCAGCATACTTTTCATGATTTCCAAACACATAATTTTTATCAAGTTCAAGAATAGTGGAATTAAAACTTTCAAACTTACTTTTATTAATAATATAACAAGGTAGGTGATCAATCTCAATAGATATGGGACTCTTAAATAAAGTCAATACTTTTCCAATCCCATTTTCATTAGTAGTACAATTAATATTATCAAGTAACATAGGACCATCATCTAGAGCTTTATCATAAACATTTGCCAAGCAAAATTCTTTAGTACCATGCATTTCGACATCAGGCACAAACAAAGCATTATCATAAGATTTATCAAAGTAGCATGGATTATCATATATAACAGTAGCATAATCATTCTCACAAGTATTACTCATAGGTACTATTTCAAGAGAATCCACAGGAACATAACATTCAACCTCTTTCGGTAAGCATGGAGGACAATCAAATAGTGTAAGAGATGAAGAGTTACTCTCATTAGAAGGTTGACATGGGTAGCTAATCCATTCTTCCTCCTTTTGTTCGTCACTCTCCTCTTCTTTTTCATCCAATGAGCTTTCAGGTTCATCAATTTCTTCTTCCACCGGTTCCTGCAAATTGTGAGTGCATTCTTGTGCATTAATGTGTCTCTCTTTATAATCAAGGATATAAGGATTCCTACTGTAGCATTCTATGCAAGAATTAAGGATAGTAGAGACATAATCTTTAAGGTCCTTACAAATAGCACAAGTTTCATAATTCTCAACCATGAAGGATTCTATCTCGGAGGCTCCCATAAATAAGACAAATTGTTCTACCTCTTCGAACCCATAATGAATATAGCAATTCCGATTATAGTTCTTAATTAAAAATTCCTCACTAGAGCCACATTGAAATTTAAGATGTTTAGTATCCTGTTGAGAGCAACAGTTTATATCATGGCGTCTAAGCAAGATTCTAGCAATTGTATTCAATTTTTCTATCATAGCACTCATTATTTTACCAGTTCTTGATTCTCTATAATTATTATAACATTCTATAAGCTCCAAGTAGGTTATTGGTTCTCCCATAACAGCAGTTTTTAATTTTTAGGTTTTTCAAATTTTTATGGATTTTTGGGTATATAGGAAAAGTAAAACAAGACAAAAATAAACTAAGCAAAAGTAAACTAGACAGAAATAAACTAGCAAGACAAAATAAGATAAAAGCAGAGAGAGAGGTAGAGTGTACTCCCCAGGTGAACTTATGAGTAGAGCTATGCTCCCCGGCAACGGCGCGAGAAAATAGTCTTGATGACCCACAAGTATAGGGGATCGCAACAGTCTTCGAGGGAAGTAAAACCCAAATTTATTGATTCGACACAAGGGGAGGTAAAGAATACTTATAAGCCTTAACAACTGAGTTGTCAATTCAGCTGCACCTGGAAAAGCACTAGTAACAGGGGTGATGTGAAAGTAGCAGTAATATGAGAGCAGTAGTAACAGTAACACAGCAGCAGTAATAGTAATATGAGAGCAATGGTACCAGAAAATAGTTGACATGTAGAACGAGTATATGATGATGAAAGATGGACCGGGGTTCCCAGCTATCTACACTAGTGGTAACTCTCCAATAACAAGTGACAAGTGTTGGGTGAACAAATTACAGTTGGGCAATTGATAGGATTGATAAGGCATTAAGAAAGAACATCAATTCATTAATCATGTAGGCATGTTTTCCATATATAGTCGTACGTGCTCGCAATGAGAAACTTGCACAACATCTATTGTCCTACCAGCCGGTGGCAGCCGGGCCTCAAGGGAATCTACTGGATATTAAGGTACTCCTTTTAATAGAGCACCGGAGCAAAGCATTAACACTCCATGAAAACATGTGTCCCTCACATCACCGCCATCCCCTCCGGTTGTCCCGATTTCTGTCACTTCGGGGCCTTTGGTTCCGGACAGTGACATGTGCATACAACTTGTAGATACAATCTAAGCAATAATTATAGAGCTCAAATCTAAGATCATGCCACTCGGGCCCTAGTGACAAGCATTAAGCATAACAAGATTGCAGCAACAATAACTTCACAAACTTTATAGATAGACTAATCATAATGTATCATCCATCGGATCCCAACAAACACAACATTACATCAGATGAATCTCAATCATGTAAGGCAGCTCATGAGATCATTGTATTGAAGTACATGGGGGAGAGAATACCAACTAGCTACAGCTAGAACCCGTAGTCCATGGGGGAACTACTCACGGAGCATGATGGAGACGGTGGCGTTGATGGAGATGGCTTAGGGGCACTTCCCGTCCGGGGTGGACAGAGACCTGTCCCCCGAATTGGAGTTTCGCGATGGCGGCGGCGCCCTGGAGTCTTTCTGGAGTTTCGTCAAGTTGTACGGTGTTTTTAGGTCGAAAGGGGTTAAATAGGCGAAGAGGCGGCGTCAGAGGGGCACCGGGCGCCCTCCTCATAGGCCGGCGCGGCCAGGGGCCTGCCCGCGCGGCCTTGTGGTGTGGGGCCCTGGGCCTCCTCTCCGTCTCCCCTTCGGTGTTGGAGCCTCCCGGGAAAAATAAGATCTTTGGCGTTGATTTCGTCCAATTCCGAGAATATTGCCCGAACAGCCTTTCTGGAACCAAAAACAGCAGAAAACAGGAACTGGCACTGTGGCATCTTGTTAATAGGTTAGTTCCGGAAAACGCATAAAAACATCATAAAGTGCAAGCAAAACATGTAAGTATTGTCATAAAACAAGCATGGAGCGACAGAAATTATGGATACGTCGGGGACGTATCAGGCATCTACATCACCATGACCGCCTCCGAACTGATGCGTGAGTAGTTCATCCCTGGACTATGGGTCCATAGCAGTAGCTAGTTGTATGAATGTTGTTGTTAGACTCCTGGAATATGGAAGACATGAGTATACGTATGTTTATGCTTTCATTTTAATGAAATCGGGGACATATGCCCCTTAATTTGAAAGAAAGTTCGTCGCCTATTCACCTCACATCTAGAGGCAAGCAAAATGTTTAGACTTCACTAAATTTTCGAGAAGGTGAAAGGTCGTCCAATATTGTACTTGGACAGAGTATCTACTAGCAACAGAGAGCATGCAAGATCACAAATAACATATGACAAGAATATATAATCGATCTCAACATAGTATACAATATTAATCGGATCCCACCAAACACAACATGTAGCATTACATAAGGATGATGTTGATCATGTAGGGTAGCTCACAAGATCTAAACATGAGGCACAAATTGGAGAAGACAACCATCTAGATGCTTGTGACTCCAAGAGGGAGTATTTATGCTCGATAGTAGGTTCATGCCTCTAGTTTTTTGGAAAAGTGACAATAACTTCAAAGATCCGACGAAAATTCTATTGTTTACTTTACACACATTGCTTAATGCGATAATCTATTGCTTGCAACTTAATCTGGAAGGGGTTCGGACGATAACCGGAAGGTGGATTATTAGTCATAGACGCAGTTGGATTACGGTCTATGTATTATGTTGTAATGCCCAAACGAATCTCATAGTAATCATCTTGTCATGTATGGTCGGTATTCTGTCAATTGCCCAGCTGTAATTTGTTCACCCAGCATGTTATTTATCTTTATGGAGAGACACCTCTACTGAACTGTGGACCCTGGTCCTTTCCTTTACACTGATAAATTCAACCACTGCAATCTTGTTTTGTTTACTTTCCGCAAGCATTGTTCTCTTCAATTACTGCAAATATCTCCTTCCACTCGATCGTTTAATCCTTTGTGTTCACCAAACCAGTGAGATTGACAACCTCACTAAGTTGGGGCAAAGTATTTTGGTTGTGTTGTGTGCGGGTTCCACGTTGTTCTTGACGCCGGTAGTGCCCCTGCCACAAGTCAGCTATCAACACCTTCAGAAGTCACGTCTTTCTCCTACTGGTCGATTAAACCTTGGTTTCTTACTGAGGGAAAACATACTGCTGTGCTCATCAAACCTTCGTTTTGGGGTTTCCCAACGGTGTGAAATCTACGCTACATCAAGCCAATGCACACCATCAAGACATTTCTAGCACCGTTGCCGGGAGAGATGATTTGCAAGGGAAGTCTCTCATCTCCAATCTCTTTATTTTGTTATAGTTTTGCTTAGTTTTTTATTTTTTTCTTGTTTGTTTCTTTATATCAAAAACACAAAAAATAGTTTCTATTATAGTTGTTATTTCTGTTGCTTAGTTTTAATTTTGCTAAAATGGGTTCCAAATACTAAGTTGTGTGACTTTACTAGCACAAACAACAATGATTTTATTTGTACACCTATTGCTCCACCTGCTAAGCAGCCTTCTATGAAATTAAACCTGCTTTATTAAATCTTGTTATGAAAGAGCAATTTTCTGGTGTTAGTACTGAAGATGCCGCTTCTCACCTTAATAATTTTGTTGAACTTTGTGAGATGCAAAAATATAAGGATATAGATGGTGACATTATAAAACTGAAATTGTTTCCTTTCTCTTTGAGAGGTAGAGCTAAAGATTGGTTGCTATCTTTGCCTAGAAATAGTATTGATTCTTGGGTTAAATGCAAAGATGCTTTTATTGGAAAATATTATCCTCCTGCTAAGATTATATCTTTGAGAAGCGACATAATGAAATTTAGACAATTTGATAATGAACATGTTGCTCAAGCTTGGGAAAGAATGAAATCTTTGGTAAAGAATTGTCCCACTCATGGACTGACTACTTGGATGGTCATCCAAATTTTTTATGCAGGACTAAATTTTTCTTCAAGAAATCTCCTGGATTCAGCTGCTGGAGGTACCTTTATGTCCATTACTTTGGGGGCTGCAACTAAATTACTTGATGATATGATAATAAATTATTCTGAATGGCACACCGAGAGAGCTCCACAAGGTAAGAAGGTAAATTTTGTTGAAGAATCCTCCTCTTTGAGTGATAAGATTAATACTATTATTTCTATACTTGTTAATGGTAAAGCACATATTGATCCAAATAATATTCCGTTAGCTTCTTTGGTTGCTCAAGAAGAGCATGTTGATATGTGATACGTCTCAAACGTATCTATAATTTCTTATGTTCCATGCTACTTTTATGACAATACTTAAATGTTTTATACATACTTTACAGCATTATTATACATTTTCCGGCACTAACCTATTAACAAGATGCCGAAGTGCCAGTTGCTGTTTTTTGCTGTTTTTGGTTTCAGAAATCACTACAAGAAATCTGCCATAAGTTGACAAAAATAAGGTGTCACTGAAACGTCACTGATGGCTGCTTGTGACGTTACCGTGACGCTTTTCAAAACGTCGAAAGCTGGGAGTCAGCAGTGAGTGCTTAAGACGTTTCACTTGAAAACGTCGTAGAGCTTTGTGACGTTTTAAAATGTCACTGACGGCATGACGTTCCCAAAACGTCATGGGCACCTGCCCCCGAGTCCAGCGTGGCAATCCGACGTGGCAAAATTGTGACGAATTAGAAACGTCGTTATCTGAATTCAGCCCGGTCCATTCAGCTTCTTATGTGGGCTGAGCCCATTAGTTCTGATTATTTTTTCGGCTTTGTTGGGCCTTGGCCCGTAACTGGCCCAATTACCTCAGCCTTTTTAGCTTATTTTTTTTCAACGGCCTTTTTAGCTGCTGTACTTACTGGGCCTGGGCCAATTTTCATTGGGCCGTGGCCTTTTTAGGACCCATTACACTTTTGGGCCGTGGCCTTTTTAGGACCCATTACAGTTTTGGGCCGTGCCCTTTTTAGGACCATTACACTTTTGGGCCTTGGCCTTTTTAGGGTCCATTATGGTTTTGGGCCTTGGCCTTTTAGGGTCCATTAAGATTTTGGGCCTAAGCCTTTATAGGGTCCACAAAGGTTTTGGGCCTCAGCCTTTTTGGGGTCCATAAAGATATTGGGCCTTGGCCTTTTTGGGTCCATAAAAGTTATGGGCTTTGGCCTTTTTACTGTCCTGCAAGTTTTTTGGGCTTCGGCCTTTTTTTGCCTTTTCAACTCCCATTTTTCGAAAATGCAATTAATTATTTGTTGGGCTCTAGCCTTTTAAGAGCCCATATATTTCTAGGCTACTTTGGGCCTTGGCCTTTTAAGACCCCACAATAGCCCAACAGTGCATATATTAAACTAAGAAATTCAACAGCAAAATATAAAAGACAACATTTCAAATCTGCAAATTTCACAGCAGAGTGACAGCAGCAACATGACCAGGTTCACAGATTCACCAACATGTCAAGAAAGTTCACATATTCACAGTAAGAAGTTCACAGATATGACCAAGTTATTGTCACGCTGCCAGGATATGACCAAGTTCCATGGCGGGACACAAAAAAGGGATGCGACCAGCAGCAGGAGCTAATTCGCAGATGCTCCGAAGATGGACATCATGTGAGCAAGCCTCCTATCACTTTCCTCAGTCCGCTTGAGGAGCTCCATGTAGTCCTTGTCACGCTGAGCTTGTGCGGCTTCATTTGCCGCTTGCTTCTCCTTCTGGGCAGCTGCTTCTTCCATGATGGCAGCAAACTGCTGCTTCATCTGTTCAGCTTCCTCCTGGGACCTCTTCAGCTGTGCTTCCAGGTCATGAACATGCGCCGATACAGCAGCTGCGGTGGGCTTGTTGAGCTTGACAGTGGAACTGGGCTGAAGTCCAGCATTCTTCAGGAAAGTGCTGTGCTTGGCTTCCTTGCTAAGAACCTTTGCAACAACAGCGACTGCAGACCTTGGCGGTGCACCTTCTGGCACAGGAATAGCCAACTCAGCTTCCATATCAGCCTGGAGATCCATTTCCAAAAGATTCATCAATTCAGGAAACGCACAGGTCCAAGAATGGTTCACAAAAGTGAAATGAACAAGTCACTTACTATTGCAGCTAGAGCTTCCTCAGAGAAACCATCCTTCTTGCTGTGATGGGTCGCCTTAAAGATGTCGACTGCATCTAGCTCTTCACCTCTGCGCTCCTCCCTCTGGAAATGATGTTCACCAAGAATCAGAACATAAGCTTGTGGAGACAAGAGTAAGATGCAAAAGGAAATTCTGTAAGAGTGTTCTTACAGTTGCATACAGATGAGCAGCATAGCTACGAGAGCCAGTCTTTTGGCCAAATTTGACCGCAGCACGACTGTCCTTGTTCTTGGTACATGTGTTCTGCAGAAGGGCACAATCATGATATTCAGTAATGTGCACACTATAACGATGAGCATCATGTCTACCATGCAAGCACTAATGACTGCAACTGAAGCAAAGAACATACCCTGTGTCTTGGGGTTACCCACAGAGCAGTTAGAGCTTCCCATTCTTCATCTGAGACATCCTTAACAGGGGACTTGATGCTGACTTCATTTGCTGGTACTTTGTCGAAGTAGTCCCTTTTCAGGATGTAGCGCCTGTTCTTCGACACTTTCCGCAGTACGTCATAGCAAGCCTTCTGGATGACTTCCGACTCTGTGTCCATGTTGAAATTTGCCTACAAAGCAAACAAGGGCAAGGACGAGGTTAGTTATCATGAACTATGAACAATCAAGCAAGCACTCCTATCATCTAACAAATGAACTGGTGATGAAGAAGATTACCCCCATCTTTCCAACAAAGTCGGCCAACAAATTCTCATCCCTCTTGTACAACTTGAAATGCGGAAGGAGCGGCATCTGGCCTCTTGCAAGCATTCCACCCTCCGATGCAAACTTGGCAGCAGGCAAAGGCTTCTCAGGACGTTTCAGCCCTGGAGGAATCTCAATGGTAAGCTTGACTCCCATCCCCTTGCAAATCTGCTCCAGCCCGGTGCCCTTCCTTTTACGGCCACCTGCAGCAGTGGTTCCACCTGAATAGCATACATACAAAGATCATGTCAGAAAGCAGCACCCACAACCAAAAGAGTTTATAAAGATAAACAAAAAAGGCAGTAGATAGTGTGGACAGCTGTCCAACAAAAACTTGCCTTCATCATCCTCAGGATCAAGAAAACCATCAGAATCAAAGTGCTGATGGACCATGACATCAGATGCAGTAGGACCTGTGTCCCTGCGAACAGTGCTTGCTTCATCGATCCTTTCATCAATCTGCAGTGAGCTACTGCGATTGTTGCGGGGCGGAGTATCTTCATTGTTGGTTGCAGACGCTTCACTTGATGTCCTCCTGGTGGCTCTTTTGGAAGGAGCTTCAGCAACAGGTTCCAGATGCCTCTTTCTCCCTCCTGGAGCATCAGCAAACACTCTAACAGGAGGCATTGAACTTTGTTCCTTTTGCAACCTCTTACTCCTCCTCCCTGGGCTTGTCTTTCTAACAGAAGCCTTTTTCTTTCTACTCTTGGGATCCTTCAATGCCTCGCAAAAATAGCAAAACAAAATGGCATTACATCACAGGTTATAGCAAAACATAAATAAGAAAACAGATACAAGTAATGCCAGCCCTCCAAAGATGATAAGCAGAATGCACCTTCTCAATGTGTTCCCCTATACTCCCTTCAACCTCCCCATCCTCCTGGTCAACCAATTGGTCATTGCTCGGATGATAATCTGAGCTGTCGCCTTGTGTTATGGCAGATGACTCATCATTTGAAAGTGTGGAACGACCTCCACCTCGACCACCATGTGACTTCCTAAAAATTGACACTACGGCGGGGATACCCAGGGATTGTAAGACACGGTTGTTCCGCATCATTGTCCTAGCCCTGTCCTTCTCTATCTCGGTGAGTGGCGCTTCTTTACATGTATGAGAGAAATATGTAACCATTAGATTGATGGTTGAAATGCATAGAAGCAAGCCAACTCGAACAACTAAGGTAAATTGTTTAATCATAGCAATTTTCAACTTTTAGTTTCATTTAATCCTAGGGTACAGAAATATTCAGACAGAGCCAAAAAAACCCAGCACCCGATTAAAAGCATCAATTAGACACAATTATGTTAGGATGAAGCCGCATACCAGCCAGCTGCTTCTTCCCAGTCTTTGCCATGCCTGATGTTGATGGGTTGGATATGTGCTGGCACGAAAAGAATAACAATTAGTGACAGCAGATACAACATATGGATGCAATTAAAGAACCAAGCAACATAGGTTCATGTGGATCAACAATCACCTGGTTCACCTTGCTCCTTGAAGTAGGTCAGACCTTGATAGTATTACCTACGAAGATAACAGGTTATAATCATTAGACATATCCCTTCATACAACAATAGACATGTACACAGAAAAAGCTGTAGGCATGTACAGATAAACAGGGCTCCCAAACTTTGTTTGGGAGAAGTTTCATCAACACAGGATAGAAGGGCAATATAAATGTTCATCGACGAAATATAAAAGGGAATGCCTTGGTAAAGATCTGTACCAAGCAAGATCCGCAGCAGGTAATCATATTATGTACTAGTTGCAGCAAGAAAGATCTGTAGAAGCTAATCATATATGGACTGCAGTAAACTAGATGTACAATCTACAGAGCCCAAGCCAAGTAAAATCCCCCAACAATCACGGACTGGTTGCAGCGAGACCCACGCCAGGCAAGATCTGCATCACTAATTGACTGGTTGGATACAGCAAGCAAGATCGGCAGCAGGTAATCATATAGGGACTGCAGTAAACCAGATCTAAATTCTACAGAGCCTGAGCCAAGCAAGATCCGCAGCAATCATCGACTGGTTGCAGCAAGACACATGCCAATCAAGATCCGAAGCAACCATGGACTGCTTGCATATAGCAAGCAAGATCGGCAGCAGGTAATCATATAGGGACTGCAGAAAACCAAATCTAAAATCTACAGAGCCTGAGCCAGGCAAGATCCGCAGCAATCATCGACTGGTTGCTGCAAGAACATGAAAAGCAAGATCCGAAGCAACCATGGACTGGTTGCAGCAAGAACCATGACAGGCCGAGCAACCCTGACCCTGGACAAGCCAAGGAAACAAGCCATGCCACGAAATCCCTAACCCTAACCATGCCATGCCAAGCAAACCGTAACCCTAGCCATGGCCGACGAAACCCTAAGCAGGCCAAGAAAAGGCCATAGATCGAAGAGGGGGGAGGGGTCGGGTTGAGGAGGGAACTCGCCTGAAGATCTTGTGGCGAGCGTCTACGCACGCGCGGCCGTCGTCGGCGGGTAGCTCTCCGCTCGTCCGCTCGTCGGAGCGCCGCTCGTCGGTGGGGATGAGCGGAGTGGGAGGGGAATTGGGGTTCGTATTGCACCGGAGTGGGAGGGGAATTGGGGAATTGAGGGAGCTCGTACGGGATTTGACTGAAATGTCCCTCCTTTCCAGCTTAGGTTAGTGGCGTTTCGGACATTTGCCCTCCTTTCCAGCTTAGGTTAGTGGCGGGCGGATTCAAAACATTTCGCTGGAGCTGGCGGGAGAAGCTGGGCGGGAGAGTTTTGGGGTTTTGGAGGGTTTTGGGGTTTTGGGGTTTTGGAGGGAATTTTTGGGGCTTTTTTGTGCAAAACAATAATAATTAAATGCGCAATAATGCATATAATTTGGTGTAGATTAAAATATTTTTAAAAACAGAATATCATGTAATTAAACGTGTGTCACCGTCATTCCTTTAATGATAATAATATAGGGATATATGAAACTCCTAGAATCCTTAATAATTAAATTATTTAAAAAAATCAGAAAATGTTTGGTTAATTAGGTCAAATAATATATGTCTCTTGCACACACTAATTATATGTTATCATAAGGCATATGCAAGCTTTATCCCATTCTATATACATCAAGATTCCGAACGTGGCAGTTCGATCGTGAAGGGTTCTAGCTCCTAGCTAGAATGTACGTCGTCTCCGCTCGACTTTTTGGCTCCGTTTAATTTGCCAACTGCGCAAAAAGGGGCCGCCGGGACATGCGGTATGGCCGTACCGGGCGCGCGCGTGCACCCATCCGCCAACGCGCGAAACGGAAAACATTTAGCACATAAAATGACGCGTCCTAGACCTAAAAACATTTTTCACTCCATTTATTGAACCAAGGAAAGTGTGGCCCCAGTTCAAATCCTCCCGGTCAGTTTCCAGCGGATTCGGCGGGACACCGCAGGAAGCGGGAGGGATTCCCAGATGGCTACCGCGCGCATACGGCATGTGATAGGTGGTGCGTAGGAGGTATCCTGCCGCTGCGCGGAGGTCTCGCGCAATACTAAAATGCGCACCATGTAGCTCCTTCACAAAAAAAGCCCTTCCGGCACCCCGAAAATGGAAAAACCGTCGCCCGTGGTTCGGATTGGAAATCCGCGACAGGGGCCTTGCTTCCCATCCTAAGGTGCACGCACGTGCCAAATATGGCCTCGTTCCGACAAACTATGTGGTGAAACGGGCCGTTTCCTACTCATTTCCCCTAAAAGCCATAGAACTCCGGACGTGATAGCCCTACTCGTGAAGGGTTTTTCAAGATAATTGCCGTATCCCAATTCCGTCTTTTGAAGTGGTTACTAGGACACATAAAATGACGCCACGCGGCTCCGCTCGATTTTTTGGCTCCGTTTAATTTGCCAACTGCGCAAAACGGGGCCGCCGGGACATGCGGTATGGCCGTACCGGGCGCGCGCGTGCACCCGTCCGCCAACGCGCGAAACGGAAAACATTTAGCACATAAAATGACGCGTCCTAGACCTAAAAACATTTTCCCCTCCATTTATTGAGCCAAGGAAAGTGTGGCCCCAGTTCAAATCCCGGTCAGTTTCCAGCGGATTCGGCGGGACACCGCAGGAAGCCGGAGGGATTCCCAGATGGCTACCGCGCGCATACGGCATGTGATAGGTGGTGCGTAGGAGGTATCCTGCCGCTGCGCGGAGGTCTCGCGCAATACTAAAATGCGCACCATGTAGCTCCTTCACAAAAAAAGCCCTTCCGGCACCCCGAAAATGGAAAAACCGTCGCCCGTGGTTCGGATTGGAAATCCGCGACAGGGGCCTTGCTTCCCATCCTAAGGTGCACGCACGTGCCAAATATGGCCTCGTTCCGACAAACTATGTGGTGAAACGGGCCGTTTCCTACTCATTCCCCCTAAAAGCCATAGAACTCCGGACGTGATAGCCCTACTCGTGAAGGGTTTTTCAAGATAATTGCCGTATCCCAATTCCGTCTTTTGAAGTGGTTACTAGGACACATAAAATGACGCCACGCGGCTCCGCTCGATTTTTTGGCTCCGTTTAATTTGCCAACTGCGCAAAACGGGGCCGCCGGGACATGCGGTATGGCCGTACCGGGCGCGCGCGTGCACCCGTCCGCCAACGCGCGAAACGGAAAACATTTAGCACATAAAATGACGCGTCCTAGACCTAAAAACATTTTCCCCTCCATTTATTGAGCCAAGGAAAGTGTGGCCCCAGTTCAAATCCGGTCAGTTTCCAGCGGATTCGGCGGGACACCGCAGGAAGCCGGAGGGATTCCCAGATGGCTACCGCGCGCATACGGCATGTGATAGGTGGTGCGTAGGAGGTATCCTGCCGCTGCGCGGAGGTCTCGCGCAATACTAAAATGCGCACCATGTAGCTCCTTCACAAAAAAAGCCCTTCCGGCACCCCGAAAATGGAAAAACCGTCGCCCGTGGTTCGGATTGGAAATCCGCGACAGGGGCCTTGCTTCCCATCCTAAGGTGCACGCACGTGCCAAATATGGCCTCGTTCCGACAAACTATGTGGTGAAACGGGCCGTTTCCTACTCATTCCCCCTAAAAGCCATAGAACTCCGGACGTGATAGCCCTACTCGTGAAGGGTTTTTCAAGATAATTGCCGTATCCCAATTCCGTCTTTTGAAGTGGTTACTAGGACACATAAAATGACGCCACGCGGCTCCGCTCGATTTTTTGGCTCCGTTTAATTTGCCAACTGCGCAAAACGGGGCCGCCGGGACATGCGGTATGGCCGTACCGGGCGCGCGCGTGCACCCGTCCGCCAACGCGCGAAACGGAAAACATTTAGCACATAAAATGACGCGTCCTAGACCTAAAAACATTTTCCCCTCCATTTATTGAGCCAAGGAAAGTGTGGCCCCAGTTCAAATCCGGTCAGTTTCCAGCGGATTCGGCGGGACACCGCAGGAAGCGGGAGGGATTCCCAGATGGCTACCGCGCGCATACGGCATGTGATAGGTGGTGCGTAGGAGGTATCCTGCCGCTGCGCGGAGGTCTCGCGCAATACTAAAATGCGCACCATGTAGCTCCTTCACAAAAAAAGCCCTTCCGGCACCCCGAAAATGGAAAAACCGTCGCCCGTGGTTCGGATTGGAAATCCGCGATAGGGGCCTTGCTTCCCATCCTAAGGTGCACGCACGTGCCAAATATGGCCTCGTTCCGACAAACTATGTGGTGAAACGGGCCGTTTCCTACTCATTTCCCCTAAAAGCCATAGAACTCCGGACGTGATAGCCCTACTCGTGAAGGGTTTTTCAAGATAATTGCCGTATCCCAATTCCGTCTTTTGAAGTGGTTACTAGGACACATAAAATGACGCCACGCGGCTCCGCTCGATTTTTTGGCTCCGTTTAATTTGCCAACTGCGCAAAACGGGGCCGCCGGGACATGCGGTATGGCCGTACCGGGCGCGCGCGTGCACCCGTCCGCCAACGCGCGAAACGGAAAACATTTAGCACATAAAATGACGCGTCCTAGACCTAAAAACATTTTCCCCTCCATTTATTGAGCCAAGGAAAGTGTGGCCCCAGTTCAAATCCGGTCAGTTTCCAGCGGATTCGGCGGGACACCGCAGGAAGCCGGAGGGATTCCCAGATGGCTACCGCGCGCATACGGCATGTGATAGGTGGTGCGTAGGAGGTATCCTGCCGCTGCGCGGAGGTCTCGCGCAATACTAAAATGCGCACCATGTAGCTCCTTCACAAAAAAAGCCCTTCCGGCACCCCGAAAATGGAAAAACCGTCGCCCGTGGTTCGGATTGGAAATCCGCGACAGGGGCCTTGCTTCCCATCCTAAGGTGCACGCACGTGCCAAATATGGCCTCGTTCCGACAAACTATGTGGTGAAACGGGCCGTTTCCTACTCATTCCCCCTAAAAGCCATAGAACTCCGGACGTGATAGCCCTACTCGTGAAGGGTTTTTCAAGATAATTGCCGTATCCCAATTCCGTCTTTTGAAGTGGTTACTAGGACACATAAAATGACGCCACGCGGCTCCGCTCGATTTTTTGGCTCCGTTTAATTTGCCAACTGCGCAAAACGGGGCCGCCGGGACATGCGGTATGGCCGTACCGGGCGCGCGCGTGCACCCGTCCGCCAACGCGCGAAACGGAAAACATTTAGCACATAAAATGACGCGTCCTAGACCTAAAAACATTTTTCCCTCCATTTATTGAGCCAAGGAAAGTGTGGCCCCAGTTCAAATCCGGTCAGTTTCCAGCGGATTCGGCGGGACACCGCAGGAAGCGGGAGGGATTCCCAGATGGCTACCGCGCGCATACGGCATGTGATAGGTGGTGCGTAGGAGGTATCCTGCCGCTGCGCGGAGGTCTCGCGCAATACTAAAATGCGCACCATGTAGCTCCTTCACAAAAAAAGCCCTTCCGGCACCCCGAAAATGGAAAAACCGTCGCCCGTGGTTCGGATTGGAAATCCGCGACAGGGGCCTTGCTTCCCATCCTAAGGTGCACGCACGTGCCAAATATGGCCTCGTTCCGACAAACTATGTGGTGAAACGGGCCGTTTCCTACTCATTCCCCCTAAAAGCCATAGAACTCCGGACGTGATAGCCCTACTCGTGAAGGGTTTTTCAAGATAATTGCCGTATCCCAATTCCGTCTTTTGAAGTGGTTACTAGGACACATAAAATGACGCCACGCGGCTCCGCTCGATTTTTTGGCTCCGTTTAATTTGCCAACTGCGCAAAACGGGGCCGCCGGGACATGCGGTATGGCCGTACCGGGCGCGCGCGTGCACCCGTCCGCCAACGCGCGAAACGGAAAACATTTAGCACATAAAATGACGCGTCCTAGACCTAAAAACATTTTCCCCTCCATTTATTGAGCCAAGGAAAGTGTGGCCCCAGTTCAAATCCGGTCAGTTTCCAGCGGATTCGGCGGGACACCGCAGGAAGCCGGAGGGATTCCCAGATGGCTACCGCGCGCATACGGCATGTGATAGGTGGTGCGTAGGAGGTATCCTGCCGCTGCGCGGAGGTCTCGCGCAATACTAAAATGCGCACCATGTAGCTCCTTCACAAAAAAAGCCCTTCCGGCACCCCGAAAATGGAAAAACCGTCGCCCGTGGTTCGGATTGGAAATCCGCGACAGGGGCCTTGCTTCCCATCCTAAGGTGCACGCACGTGCCAAATATGGCCTCGTTCCGACAAACTATGTGGTGAAACGGGCCGTTTCCTACTCATTCCCCCTAAAAGCCATAGAACTCCGGACGTGATAGCCCTACTCGTGAAGGGTTTTTCAAGATAATTGCCGTATCCCAATTCCGTCTTTTGAAGTGGTTACTAGGACACATAAAATGACGCCACGCGGCTCCGCTCGATTTTTTGGCTCCGTTTAATTTGCCAACTGCGCAAAACGGGGCCGCCGGGACATGCGGTATGGCCGTACCGGGCGCGCGCGTGCACCCGTCCGCCAACGCGCGAAACGGAAAACATTTAGCACATAAAATGATGCGTCCTAGACCTAAAAACATTTTCCCCTCCATTTATTGAGCCAAGGAAAGTGTGGCCCCAGTTCAAATCCGGTCAGTTTCCAGCGGATTCGGCGGGACACCGCAGGAAGCGGGAGGGATTCCCAGATGGCTACCGCGCGCATACGGCATGTGATAGGTGGTGCGTAGGAGGTATCCTGCCGCTGCGCGGAGGTCTCGCGCAATACTAAAATGCGCACCATGTAGCTCCTTCACAAAAAAAGCCCTTCCGGCACCCCGAAAATGGAAAAACCGTCGCCCGTGGTTCGGATTGGAAATCCGCGACAGGGGCCTTGCTTCCCATCCTAAGGTGCACGCACGTGCCAAATATGGCCTCGTTCCGACAAACTATGTGGTGAAACGGGCCGTTTCCTACTCATTTCCCCTAAAAGCCATAGAACTCCGGACGTGATAGCCCTACTCGTGAAGGGTTTTTCAAGATAATTGCCGTATCCCAATTCCGTCTTTTGAAGTGGTTACTAGGACACATAAAATGACGCCACGCGGCTCCGCTCGATTTTTTGGCTCCGTTTAATTTGCCAACTGCGCAAAACGGGGCCGCCGGGACATGCGGTATGGCCGTACCGGGCGCGCGCGTGCACCCGTCCGCCAACGCGCGAAACGGAAAACATTTAGCACATAAAATGACGCGTCCTAGACCTAAAAACATTTTCCCCTCCATTTATTGAGCCAAGGAAAGTGTGGCCCCAGTTCAAATCCGGTCAGTTTCCAGCGGATTCGGCGGGACACCGCAGGAAGCCGGAGGGATTCCCAGATGGCTACCGCGCGCATACGGCATGTGATAGGTGGTGCGTAGGAGGTATCCTGCCGCTGCGCGGAGGTCTCGCGCAATACTAAAATGCGCACCATGTAGCTCCTTCACAAAAAAGCCCTTCCGGCACCCCGAAAATGGAAAAACCGTCGCCCGTGGTTCGGATTGGAAATCCGCGACAGGGGCCTTGCTTCCCATCCTAAGGTGCACGCACGTGCCAAATATGGCCTCGTTCCGACAAACTATGTGGTGAAACGGGCCGTTTCCTACTCATTTCCCCTAAAAGCCATAGAACTCCGGACGTGATAGCCCTACTCGTGAAGGGTTTTTCAAGATAATTGCCGTATCCCAATTCCGTCTTTTGAAGTGGTTACTAGGACACATAAAATGACGCCACGCGGCTCCGCTCGATTTTTTGGCTCCGTTTAATTTGCCAACTGCGCAAAACGGGGCCGCCGGGACATGCGGTATGGCCGTACCGGGCGCGCGCGTGCACCCGTCCGCCAACGCGCGAAACGGAAAACATTTAGCACATAAAATGACGCGTCCTAGACCTAAAAACATTTTCCCCTCCATTTATTGAGCCAAGGAAAGTGTGGCCCCAGTTCAAATCCGGTCAGTTTCCAGCGGATTCGGCGGGACACCGCAGGAAGCCGGAGGGATTCCCAGATGGCTACCGCGCGCATACGGCATGTGATAGGTGGTGCGTAGGAGGTATCCTGCCGCTGCGCGGAGGTCTCGCGCAATACTAAAATGCGCACCATGTAGCTCCTTCACAAAAAAAGCCCTTCCGGCACCCCGAAAATGGAAAAACCGTCGCCCGTGGTTCGGATTGGAAATCCGCGACAGGGGCCTTGCTTCCCATCCTAAGGTGCACGCACGTGCCAAATATGGCCTCGTTCCGACAAACTATGTGGTGAAACGGGCCGTTTCCTACTCATTCCCCCTAAAAGCCATAGAACTCCGGACGTGATAGCCCTACTCGTGAAGGGTTTTTCAAGATAATTGCCGTATCCCAATTCCGTCTTTTGAAGTGGTTACTAGGACACATAAAATGACGCCACGCGGCTCCGCTCGATTTTTTTGGCTCCGTTTAATTTGCCAACTGCGCAAAACGGGGCCGCCGGGACATGCGGTATGGCCGTACCGGGCGCGCGCGTGCACCCGTCCGCCAACGCGCGAAACGGAAAACATTTAGCACATAAAATGACGCGTCCTAGACCTAAAAACATTTTCCCCTCCATTTATTGAGCCAAGGAAAGTGTGGCCCCAGTTCAAATCCGGTCAGTTTCCAGCGGATTCGGCGGGACACCGCAGGAAGCCGGAGGGATTCCCAGATGGCTACCGCGCGCATACGGCATGTGATAGGTGGTGCGTAGGAGGTATCCTGCCGCTGCGCGGAGGTCTCGCGCAATACTAAAATGCGCACCATGTAGCTCCTTCACAAAAAAAGCCCTTTCGGTTAGGCTTTGGTGTAGGGTTAGGGCTAGGGTTTAGGGGGTAGGGCTAGGGTTTAGGTTAAAGGTAAGTATTTATGGTTAGGTATATGTTTAGGGTATAGGGTTAGGGTTAGGGTTTATGATGCATGGTTCTGCAGCTCCGGTGTCGTGGTTTAGGGTTTTAGAGGGGTTTAGTGCTCGAAGCCTCCCCAGTTTAGGGTTTAGGGTTTAGGGGAGCTACTTTTGCACCATTAGACCTTGCACCACACCTTGACACATATCATAGGTCCACATGCAAGATTTGGTGGGGTTCCGGTGCTCCGGCGGTCGTTCTCCCCCTCCTTCCCCCAAAACAGCGGAACGTGTGCCCCGGCGGGTCTACCCCCTAGATTTCTCCGCGCGAGGGTGCACCAATGTAACTTTTCATTCTTTTAGGTTTGTTTAGGACATATACACATGGAGAACCAAGATTGGGACCCTTTGGCACATATACCCGCAGCTAGAGCCATTATCACACGATCGAGGGTGTGCCTGATCTACTGGTTAGGGTTTGGTGTAGGGTTAGGGCTAGGGTTTAGGGGGTAGGGCTAGGGTTTAGGTTAAAGGTAAGTATTTATGGTTAGGTATATGTTTAGGGTATAGGGTTAGGGTTAGGGTTTATGATGCATGGTTCTGCAGCTCCGGTGTCGTGGTTTAGGGTTTTAGAGGGGTTTTAGTGCTCGAAGCCTCCCCAGTTTAGGGTTTAGGGTTTAGGGGAGCTACTTTTGCACCATTAGACCTTGCACCACACCTTGACACATATCATAGGTCCACATGCAAGATTTGGTGGGGTTCCGGTGCTCCGGCGGTCGTTCTCCCCCTCCTTCCCCCAAAACAGCGGAACCCGGCGGGTCTACCCCCCTATATTTCTCCGCGCGAGGGTGCACCAATGTAACTTTTCATTCTTTTAGGTTTGTTTAGGACATATACACATGGAGAACCAAGATTGGGACCCTTTGGCACATATACCCGCAGCTAGAGCCATTATCACACGATCGAGGGTGTGCCTGATCTACTGGTTAGGGTTTGGTGTAGGGTTAGGGCTAGGGTTTAGGGGGTAGGGCTAGGGTTTAGGTTAAAGGTAAGTATTTATGGTTAGGTATATGTTTAGGGTATAGGGTTAGGGTTAGGGTTTATGATGCATGGTTCTACAGCTCCGGTGTCGTGGTTTAGGGTTTTAGAGGGGTTTTAGTGCTCGAAGCCTCCCCAGTTTAGGGTTTAGGGTTTAGGGGAGCTACTTTTGCACCATTAGACCTTGCACCACACCTTGACACATATCATAGGTCCACATGCAAGATTTGGTGGGGTTCCGGTGCTCCGGCGGTCGTTCTCCTCCCCCCAAAACAGCGGAACGTGTGCCCCGGCGGGTCTACCCCCTAGATTTCTCCGCGCGAGGGTGCACCAATGTAACTTTTCATTCTTTTAGGTTTTTTAGGACATATACACATGGAGAACCAAGATTGGGACCCTTTGGCACATATACCCGCAGCTAGAGCCATTATCACACGATCGAGGGTGTGCCTGATCTACTGGTTAGGGTTTGGTGTAGGGTTAGGGCTAGGGTTTAGGGGGTAGGGCTAGGGTTTAGGTTAAAGGTAAGTATTTATGGTTAGGTATATGTTTAGGGTATAGGGTTAGGGTTAGGGTTTATGATGCATGGTTCTACAGCTCCGGTGTCGTGGTTTAGGGTTTTAGAGGGGTTTTAGTGCTCGAAGCCTCCCCAGTTTAGGGTTTAGGGTTTAGGGGAGCTACTTTTGCACCATTAGACCTTGCACCACACCTTGACACATATCATAGGTCCACATGCAAGATTTGGTGGGGTTCCGGTGCTCCGGCGGTCGTTCTCCCCCTCCTTCCCCCAAAACAGCGGAACGTGTGCCCCGGCGGGTCTACCCCCTAGATTTCTCCGCGCGAGGGTGCACCAATGTAACTTTTCATTCTTTTAGGTTTGTTTAGGACATATACACATGGAGAACCAAGATTGGGACCCTTTGGCACATATACCCGCAGCTAGAGCCATTATCACACGATCGAGGGTGTGCCTGATCTACTGGTTAGGGTTTGGTGTAGGGTTAGGGCTAGGGTTTAGGGGGTAGGGCTAGGGTTTAGGTTAAAGGTAAGTATTTATGGTTAGGTATATGTTTAGGGTATAGGGTTAGGGTTAGGGTTTATGATGCATGGTTCTACAGCTCCGGTGTCGTGGTTTAGGGTTTTAGAGGGGTTTTAGTGCTCGAAGCCTCCCCAGTTTTAGGGTTTAGGGGAGCTACTTTTGCACCATTAGACCTTGCACCACACTTTGACACATATCATAGGTCCACATGCAAGATTTGGTGGGGTTCCGGTGCTCCGGCGGTCGTTCTCCCCCTCCTTCCCCCAAAACAGCGGAACGTGTGCCCCGGCGGGTCTACCCCCTAGATTTCTCCGCGCGAGGGTGCACCAATGTAACTTTTCATTCTTTTAGGTTTTTTTAGGACATATACACATGGAGAACCAAGATTGGGACCCTTTGGCACATATACCCGCAACTAGAGCCATTATCACACGATCGAGGGTGTGCCTGATCTACTGGTTAGGGTTTGGTGTAGGGTTAGGGCTAGGGTTTAGGGGGTAGGGCTAGGGTTTAGGTTAAAGGTAAGTATTTATGGTTAGGTATATGTTTAGGGTATAGGGTTAGGGTTAGGGTTTATGATGCATGGTTCTACAGCTCCGGTGTCGTGGTTTAGGGTTTTAGAGGGGTTTTAGTGCTCGAAGCCTCCCCAGTTTAGGGTTTAGGGTTTAGGGGAGCTACTTTTGCACCATTAGACCTTGCACCACACTTTGACACATATCATAGGTCCACATGCAAGATTTGGTGGGGTTCCGGTGCTCCGGCGGTCGTTCTCCCCCTCCTTCCCCCAAAACAGCGGAACGTGTGCCCCGGCGGGTCTACCCCCTAGATTTCTCGTGAAACTTGAGGCATACACATATATTATGGAGATGTACATGTAATTTTTTTTGTCAAAATCTTTCCACACTTCGAAATACGTTTTGTTGGTAGAGGGAGCATACGCACCCGGGAGCCGAATTGAATTTCCGAAGCCTGAAAAAATGACAACACACATCGATGTTATATATGCAATGCCAAAATCTGGGTGTGAAATATTCAACCAGATCTGACACTATTCACATCAGCAAAAGTATGATTTATCTAAGTTGATCCTATGATCCTACCTAATGGGGAGATCCTATACAAGTCTACCCCGAGCTGTGCCTCATAAACAAAGAGACGATAGAAGCAAAGTTTCTTGACAAGCAAATACAAATAATTAACTAGGCATGGATCTTGGAGAAGTCGTCAGTAATTGCCTGGCTTCGTCAGCCACGGATTATCACTCTTCGGGCTCTGCTGATCACTCTCCGTCGTCCACGGATCATCACTCCACTGATCAGCACCAGTCCACGACTTCTTCCTCAGGTCCTGCCAATAATCACTACTCTTCGGCGCATCACTACCCTCCAGCCACTGCTCATCATTCATCTTCGTCCGTTTGCCATGAAGGGGACTTGTCTGCTGGGTGTTGTCGCTGGAAGCTGGTGCCTTCAAGATTGCTAGTTCAGCCTGCGCGCTTGCAAGCTCAGCATTTAACCTTGCTATTTCAGCTGCAGCATTTCTCTGTGCATGTTCAGCTTCGATCTCTGCTGCATTGCATTTGCGACACAGACGTCCCCTCAGCTTGTCTTCCTTCTTGCAACCGGGGCAAAACACAAGGTAACGCAGGAAGAACCATATCTTAACGTAGAGCTGGTAGCTCACGTAAGCATCTTTAGCTGCATACTCCAGGTTTAGATCAGACAACGGCTGCTCTTCCCAGTAATTGTGCCTGTCTCGAGGGAATTTGCTCTTCATCTCGCTGTACGACTCGTCCAAGATGCTAGTTGCAAGACTAGCCATTCCATCCCTCAATAATTTTCCTCTCTCGTTGAGACCTTTGACGTTGACAATTTCCTGGATATCGATCCAGTTCCGACTAGGAATCATAATCTTCTCGTAATATAACTTTATAAAATCTGTTCTCTTGTCAACGCTGCAGAACACAATTTCTTGATTTTGAAGGAATGAGCGCAGCGCCGGACATTCCCCGTTGGTCCTGAAAACAAAAATTTAGTACTTGCGAGATCAACACTTGAATAAAATTTGGGACTACGAAGCTAGTCTATATGCAATCTCATAGCTTGAATATAAAATTTGAAACTACATAAGTTTAGTAAGTTCATGATCAACAGTCTGAATATTATCTAGTCATAATTCATTTGGTACTAATAGAATGCATGAACAACACTTTTATGAAATGTGTAAGTGCAATTGTTTAGTCATTGAAATTTCATTTTGCATCATATAATTTTGAAACTAACAAAATTCTATTAAATGCAAGATCAAGACTCCGGAAATTTGCTTGTGATAATTAATTTGGTATAATGAAATCCAGTACATGCTAGATGAGCATATGGATAGATTCAATTTGATGCAAAAATTTAGTACTTGCGAGATCAACACTTGAATAAAATTTGGGAATACGAATGTTTAGTCTATGCAATCTCATAACTTGAATAAAATTGACATAAGTTTAGTAAGTGCATGATCAAGAGTCTGAAAATTATCTAGTCATAATCCATTTGGTACTAAAAGAATGCATGACCAACACTTTTATGAAATGTGCAAGTGCAAATTTTTTAGTCATTGAAATATCATTTTGCATCATATAATTTTGAAACTAACAAAAGTCTATTAAATGCAAGATCAGGACTCCGGAAATTTGCTTTGTGATAATTAATTTGGTATAATGAAATCCAGTACATGCTAGATGAGCATATGGATAGATTCAATCTGCAAGATCAGGACACCATGCTAGCACGGTTTGTAGTTTAATTTGTTGCACCTAGCCCAATGAACCAATTTGTAACTTGCTGTTGCACGAATTCCCAGTTAGAAAACACAGAAATATGACTCGGTCTGAAACTAAATTCACAATTCAACATCATATAGCTAAGTACACGGTTCATTAACACAAGAATTCCCCTCTCCACAATTTCTTTCAATAAAATGCACAATCCCATATTCTTGAAACTGCCTTGCGAATTATGGTGCATGTGAGTTGCAATTTTCTCTCAAACAGAGAAACCAGAGCACTCGAGATTAACTAAAACAGATCAAGATTAACTAAAACAGAGCACTCGAGGGTGACTTGGTTCATCATGCACTAGCGATTAACTAAAATCTGAGCAAGATTAACAAAATCAGAGCAAGATTAAGTAAATCAGAGCAAGATTAAGATCTACAAACCAGGAAAAGTGGTAGACGAGGACGTGGTTCCTCATGCACAGCTGAGCGACGGCGAGGTAGTTGTCTACTTCGTGGTTGGGGTCCTCCCGAGTGTACTCGAGATCCAATCCTACAAATTTGTTCTCTTCTTCTTCCGCATACCACTGCGCGTACATCTTCAGGTACTTGCTCATCGTCTCCTCCTCGTTTGTGTAGACCACTTCGATCTCCTTGCCGCCATGGACGGTGAAGGTCCTGATCTGAGTAATGTGCTGCAGCGGAACAGAGGAAGAGGAAGAAGAAGCAGCGTCCATGGCGCGGAGGAGGCAGAAGCGGCGGAGGAGGCAGAAGCGGCGGAGGAGGAAGCGGCGGAGGAGGCAGAAGCGGCGAGGCAGAAGCGTCTTGGCGCGGAGGAGGGTTTTTCGTGTAGTGGGAGTAGTGGAAGCGGAGTGGAACCGTCAAGAAGCGGAGAGGCGGAGGAGGGAATTTCTGATTTATTATAATTAGTAAAAACAGAGAATGAGGGTTCCATTTTACCTGCTGGCCCCTAATCCACATAAAATTACCCGAAATGGCCCAACCCAGTGGTATCTACTGCTAGATGGCCCCACACGTCAGTGGGTGCCATTTTGCCCCACCCACCCCAAAATGTCCCCATAAAATTACCAAAAGCAACTTTCTCCCCTGTCTCACTCTCTCTCTCCCAACCCAGCCGCCACTGCCGCCTCTTCCTCTCCCAACTCCGTCGGCCGAAGCTCCGTCAAGCAGCTCCGTCAAGCTCCGTCGGCCGAAGCTCCACTGCCTCGATCCGTCGGCCGAAGCTCAGGTTAATTTGGGGGATGAGCGGGGGATTTTCTAGGGTTAGCCGTACTTAATCTCGGGGGATTTTAATTGGGTTTTTTTGTCCGAGCGGCGATTTTCCTAGGGTTTGATCGATTCAAAGTAGATTCTAGTGCTAGAGTGATTTTCCTGGTTTAGATTGATTCAAAACATGTGTAGTGCTGCTAGTGCGAATGTCAATCTGAAACTAAACATCCCAACTTAGTTTTAATTAATGTGTAATTAATAGTTTCATAGTTCTCAAATTGTTCACTGCTTGTTATTAGGTCGACACCATGGACCCCTATGACTATGAAGTTGCCATTTTGGTCCCATCCAAGAAGGCCGTGGAGACCATCGACATCAGCTCATCCTCCGAAGGTGAGGATGGTGCTCTAGATAGGGTTCATGTCAAGCAAGAGAAAGCTGATGATGCTGCGCTGATACGTCTCCAACGTATCGATAATTTCTTATGTTCCATGCTACTTTATTGATGATACCTACATGTTTTATGCACATTATATGTCATATTTATGCATTTTCTGGAACTAACCTATTAACAAGATGCCGAAGAGCCATTGCTGTTTTCTGCTGTTTTTGGTTTCAGAAATCCTAGTAAAAAATATTCTCGGAATTGGACGAAACTTTCGCCCAGGGTCCTATTTTTGCACGAAGCTTCCAGAAGACCGAAGACCTAACGAAGTGGGGCCACGAGGCCAGGGGGGTGGCCGGCGCGGCCTAGGGCTTGGCCCGCGGCCCTGCCCCCTGGGCCCCTCGTGTGGCCCCCGCGTTGACCTTCCGCCTGCCAAAGCCTCCGTCGCGAAACCCCCGCAGAGAGCCACGATACGGAAAACCTTAGACGCCGCCGCCGCGTCCCATCTCGGGATTCGGAGATCGCCTCCGGCACCGGAGAGGGATTCATCTCCGGAGGACTCTTCATCGCCATGATCGCCTCCGGAGTGATGAGTGAGTAGTTCACCCCTGGACCATGGGTCCATAGCGGTAGCTAGATGGTCGTCTTCTCCTTGTTGTGCTTCATTGTTAGATCTTGTGAGCTGCCTAACATGATCAAGATCATCTATATGTAATTCTATATGTTGTGTTTGTCGGGATCCGATGGATAGAGAGTACTATGATTATGGTGATTATCAATCTATTGTTCATGTGTTGTTTATGATCTTGCATGCTCTCCGTTTCTAGTAGAGGCTCTGGCCAAGTTTTTACTCTTAACTCCAAGAGGGAGTAATTATGCTCGATAGTGGGTTCATGCCTTCATTGATACCTGGGACAGTGACAGAAAGTTCTAAGGTTGTGATGTGCTGTTGCCACTAGGGATAAAACATTGATGCTATGTCTAAGGATGTAGTTATTGATTACATTACGCACAATACTTAATGCAATTGTCTGTTGCTTTGCAACTTAATACTGGAGGGGGTTCGGATGATAACCTGAAGGTGGACTTTTTAGGCATAGATGCAGTTGGATGGCGGTCTATGTACTTTGTCGTAATGCCCGGATTAAATCTCACTATATTTACCATGTCATGTATATGCATTATTATGCCTTTCTCTATTTGTCAATTGCCCGACTGTAATTTGTTCACCCAACATGCTTTTATCTTATGGGAGAGACACCTCTAGTGAACTGTGGACCCGGTCCTATTCTTTACATAGCATACATTCTACTTGTTTTACTGTTTTCTTTGCAAACATCTTCCACTCGATACGTTTAATCCTTTGTTACAGCAAGCCGGTGAGATTGACAACCTCACTGTTTCGTTGGGGCAAAGTACTTTGGTTGTGTTGTGCGGGTTCCTAGTTGGCGCCGGAATCCCCTGGTGTTGCGCCGCATCACATTTCGCGACCATCAACCTTCAACGTGCTTCTTGGCTCCTACTGGTTCGATTAAACCTTGGTTTCATACTGAGGAAAACTTGCCTTGTGCGCATCATACCTTCCTCTTGGGGTTCCCAACGGACGTGTACATCTACGCGCATCAAGCACTTTTTCTGGCGCCGTTGCCGGGAGATCAAGACACGCTGCAAGGGGAGTCTCCACTTCTCAATCTCTTTACTTTGTTTTTGTCTTGCTTTATTTTATTTACTACTTTGTTTGCTGCACTAAATCAAAATACAAAAAAATTAGTTGCTAGTTTTACTTTATTTGCTATCTTGTTTGCTATATCAAAAACACAAAAAAATTAGTTACTCGCATTTACTTTATCTAGTTTGCTTTATTTACTGTTGCTAAAATGGCCAACCATGAAAATACTAAATTGTGTGACTTCACAAATGCAAATAATAATGATTTCCTATGCACACCTATTGCTCCACCTGCTACTACAGCAGAATTCTTTGAAATTAAACCTGCTTTACTAAATCTAGTCATGAGAGAACAATTTTCTGGTGCTAGTTCTGATGATGCTGCTGCCCATCTCAATAATTTTGTTGAACTTTGTGAAATGCAAAAGTATAAAGATGTAGATGGTGATATTATTAAATTGAAAGTGTTTCCTTTCTCATTAAGAGGAAGAGCTAAAGATTGGTTGCTATCTTTGCCTAAGAATAGTATTGATTCATGGACTAAATGCAAGGATGCTTTTATTAGTAGATATTATCCTCCCGCTAAAATTATTTCTTTGAGAAGTAGCATAATGAATTTTAAACAATTAGATACTGAACATGTTGCTCAAGCTTGGGAGAGAATGAAAACTTTGGTAAAGAATTGCCCAACCCATGGACTGACTACTTGGATGATCATCCAAACCTTCTATGCAGGACTAAATTTTTCTTCGCGGAATTTATTGGATTCAGCTGCTGGAGGTACCTTTATGTCCATCACATTGGGGGCGGCTACAAAACTTCTTGATGATATGATGATAAATTACTCTGAATGGCACACGGAAAGAGCTCCACAAGGTAAGAAGGTAAATTCTGTTGAGGAAACCTCTTCCTTGAGTGATAAGATTGATGTGATTATGTCTATGCTTGTGAATGGTAGATCTAATGTTGATCCAAATAATGTTCCTTTAGCTTCATTGGTTGCTCAAGAAGAAAATGTTGATGTGAATTTCATTAAAAATAATAATTTCAACAACAATGCTTATAGGAACAACTCTGGTAATAACTATAGGCCATATCCTTCTGCTAATGGTAATGGTTATGGTAATTCTTATGGGAATTCTTACAACAATAATAGAAGTGTACCCTCTGGTCTTGAAGCCATGCTTAAAGAATTTATTAGTACACAAACTGCTTTTAACAAATCTGTTGAGGAAAAGCTTGATAAAATTGATACTATCGCTTCTAGAGTTGATAGGCTTGCCTCCGATGTTAATCTTTTAAAGTTGAAAGTTATGCCTAATAATGATCTTGATAATAAGATTACTACTACAGCAAATGCCATCCAAGTTAGAATTAATGAGAATATAAGATTAATGGCTGAGTTGCGTGCTAGGTGGGATAGAGAAGAAAATGAAAAACTAGCTAAAGAGAATAATGTTAAAGTTTGGACTATTACCACCACTAGTAATGCTAATTCTTCACATGTTGCTGCACCTCCTACTATCAATGGTAAAATAATTGGTGTTGGCAATGTTTCTACTCCTAGTGCAAAGCGTACAAAACTGCCTGAAATTGCTAAAACTGCTGAAACTGCTTGTGATAAAACTGCTGAAATTTTTTCCAACCTTGGGAACAATGATCCCATTGCTGTGGCTCATAATGATTTAGATTTTGATGATTGCCACATCTCTGAAGTTATAAAGTTCTTACAAAAACTTGCTAAAAGTCCTAATGCTAGTGCTATAAATTTAGCCTTTACAAAACATATTACAAATGCTCTCATAAAAGCTAGAGAAGAGAAACTAAAACTTGAAACTTCTATTCCTAGAAAGTTAGAAGATGGTTGGGAGCCCATCATTAAAATGAAATTCAATGACTTTGAATGTAATGCCTTATGTGATCTTGGTGCAAGTATTTCTGTTATGCCTAAAAAGATTTATGATATGCTTGACTTGCCACCATTAAAGAATTGTTATTTGGATGTTAATCTCGCCGATAATGTTAAAAAGAAACCTTTGGGGAGGATTGATAATGTGCATATTACGGTTAACAATAACCTTGTCCCCGTTGATTTTGTTGTCTTGGATATCGAATGCAATGCATCTTGTCCAATTGTGTTGGGAAGACCTTTTCTTCGAACTGTTGGTGCTGTTATTGATATGAGGGAAGGTAATATTAAATATCAATTTCCTCTCAAGAAAGGTATGGAACACTTCCCTAGAAAGAGAATGAAGTTGCCTTTTGATTCTATTATTAGAACAAGCTATGATGTTGATGCTTCTACTCTCGATGTTACTTGATTTGCACTTTCTGCGCCTAGCTGAAAGGCGTTAAAGAAAAGCGCTTATGGGAGACAACCCATGTTTTTACCTACAGCAATTTTTTGTTTTATTGAGTCTTGGAAGTTGTTTACTACTGTAGCAACCTCTCCTTATCATGTTTTTGTGCCAAGTAAAGTTTCTATGTCAAAGTTGATGTTATATTTGGGATCGCTGCACAGAAACAGCATTGCTGTCTGTCACGAATCTGGGCATAATTCTCTGTAGAAAATTCGAAAAAATCTGCCAATTTACGAGCGTGATCCTCAGATATATACGCAACTTTCATTAGTTTTGAGTTTTTCCATTTGAGCAAGTCTGGTGCCATTTATAAATTCGTCTTTACGGACTGTTCTGTTTTTGACAGATTCTGCCTTTTATTTCGCATTGCCTCTTTTGCTATGTTGGATTTATTTCTTTGATCCATTAATGTCCAGTAGCATTATGCAATGTCCAGAAGTGAAAAGAATGATTGTGTCACCTCTGAATGAGTGAATTATTAATGATGCACTAACCCTCTAATGAGTTTGCTTGAAGTTTGGTGTGAAGGAAGTTTTCAAGGGTCAAGAGAGGAGAATGATATACTAAGATCAAGAGGAGTGAAAGCTCTAAGCTTGGGGATGCCCCCGTGGTTCATCCCTGCATATTTTAAGAAGACTCAGCGTCTAAGCTTGGGGATGCCCAAGGCATCCCCTTCTTCATCGACAACATCATCAGGTTCCTCCCCTGAAACTATATTTTTATTCAGTCACATCTGGTGTTCTTTACTTGGAGCGTCGGTTTGTTTTCGTTTTTGTTTTTGTTTGAATAAGATGGATCCTAGCATTCACTTTGTGGGAGAGAGACACGCTCCGCTGTTGCATATGGACACATGTGTCCTTAGGCTTTACTCATAATGTTCAAGGCGAAGTTTCTTCTTCGTTAATTTGTTATATGGTTGGAATTGGAAAATGCTACATGTAGTAATTCTAAAAATGTCTTGGATAATGTGATACTTAGCAATTGTTGTGCTCATGTTTAAGCTCTTGCATCATATGCTTTGCACCCATTAATGAAGAAATACATAGAGCTTGCTAAAATTTGATTTGCATATTTGGTTTCTCTAAGGTCTAGATAATATCTAGTATTGAGTTTTGAACAACAAGGAAGACAGTGTAGAGTCTTATAATGTTTACAATATGTCTTTTATGTGAGTCTTGCTGCACTTGTTCATCCTTGAGTTTGCTTCAAATAACCTTGCTAGCCTAAACCTTGTATCGAGAGGGAATACTTCTCATGCATCCAAAATCCTTGAGCCAACCACTATGCCATTTGTGTCCACCATACCTACCTACTACATGGTATTTCCGCCATTCCAAAGTAAATTGCTTGAGTGCTACCTTTAAAATTCCATCATTCACCTTTGCAATATATAGCTCATGGGACAAAATAGCCTTAAAAACTATCGTAGTATTGAATATGTACTTATGCACTTTATATTTTATTAAGTTGCTTGTTGTGCGATAACCATGTTTCTGGGGAACGCCATCAACTATTGTTGAATATCATGTGAGTTGCTATGCATGTCCGTCTTGTCTGAAGGTCTATCATTTTAGTGGTTGGAGCATGCAAAATTGTTAGAGAAGAACATTGGGCCGCTAACTAAAGCCATGAATCATGGTGGAAGTTTCAGTTTTGGACATATATCCTCAATCTCATATGAGAATAATAACTTTGCCACATGCTTATGCATTAAAGAGGAGTCCATTATCTGTTGTCCATGTTGTCCCGGTATGGATGTCTAAGTTGAGAATAATCAAAAGCGAGAAATCCGAAATGCGAGCATTCTCCTTGGACCTTTGTACAGGCGGCATGGAGGTACCCCTTTGTGACACTTGGTTGAAACATGGCATGCAAAGATCCGGTAGTCCAAGTTAAGTAGGACAAGGTGCGGGCACTATTAGTATACTATGCGTGAGGCTTGCAACTTGTAAGATATAATTTTCATAACTCATATGCTTTATTACTACCGTTGACAAAATTGTTTCATGTTTTCAAAATAAAAGCTCTAGCACAAATACAGCAATCGATGCTTTCCTCTGCGAAGGACCATTCTTTTACTTTTATTGTTGAGTCAGTTTACCTATCTCCTTCCACCTTAAGAAGCAAACACTTGTGTGAACTGTGCATTGATTCCTACATACTTGCATATTGCACTTGTTATATTACTTTATGTTGACAATATCCATGAGATATACATGTTACAAGTTGAAAGCAACCGCTGAAACTTAATCTTCTTATGTGTTGCTTCAACACCTTTACTTTGATTTATTGCTTTACGAGTTAACTCTTATGCAAGACTTATTGATGCTTGTCTTGAAGTACTATTCATGAAAAGTCTTTGCTATATGATTCAGTTGTTTACTCATGTCATTACCTTTGCTTTGATCGCTGCATTCATTACATATGTTTACAAATAGTATGATCAAGATTATGATGGCATGTCACTTCAGAAATTATCTTTGTTATCGTTTTACCTGCTCGGGACGAGCAGAACTAAGCTTGGGGATGCTGATACGTCTCCAACGTATCGATAATTTCTTATGTTCCATGCTACTTTATTGATGATACCTACATGTTTTATGCACATTATATGTCATATTTATGCATTTTTACTAACCTATTAACAAGATGCGAAGAGCCGATTCTTTGTTTTCTGCTGTTTTTGGTTTCAGAAATCCTAGTAAAAATATTCTCGGAATTGGACGAAACTTTCGCCCAGGGTCCTATTTTGCACGAAGCTTCCAGAAGACCGAAGACCTAACGAAGTGGGGCCACGAGGCGGCCAGGGGGTGGCCGGCGCGGCCTAGGGCTTGGCCGCGCGGCCCCCCCCTGGGCCCTCGTGTGGCCCCCGCGTTGACCTTCCGCCTACTTAAAGCCTCCGTCGCGAAACCCCCGATGCGAGAGCCACGATACGGAAAACCTTACGAGACGCCGCCGCGAATCCCATCTCGGGGGATTCAGGAGATCGCCTCCGGCACGCTGCCGGAGAGGGGATTCATCTCCCGGAGGACTCTTCATCGCCATGATCGCCTCCGGAGTGATGAGTGAGTAGTTCACCCCTGGACCATGGGTCCATAGCAGTAGCTAGATGGTCGTCTTCTCCTTGTTGTGCTTCATTGTTAGATCTTGTGAGCTGCCTAACATGATCAAGATCATCTATATGTAATTCTATATGTTGTGTTTGTCGGGATCCGATGGATAGAGAGTACTATGATTATGGTGATTATCAATCTATTGTTCATGTGTTGTTTATGATCTTGCATGCTCTCCGTTTCTAGTAGAGGCTCTGGCCAAGTTTTTACTCTTAACTCCAAGAGGGAGTAATTATGCTCGATAGTGGGTTCATGCCTTCATTGATACCTGGGACAGTGACAGAAAGTTCTAAGGTTGTGATGTGCTGTTGCCACTAGGGATAAAACATTGATGCTATGTCTAAGGATGTAGTTATTGATTACATTACGCACAATACTTAATGCAATTGTCTGTTGCTTTGCAACTTAATACTGGAGGGGGTTCGGATGATAACCTGAAGGTGGACTTTTTAGGCATAGATGCAGTTGGATGGCGGTCTATGTACTTTGTCGTAATGCCCGGATTAAATCTCACTATATTTACCATGTCATGTATATGCATTATTATGCCTTTCTCTATTTGTCAATTGCCCGACTGTAATTTGTTCACCCAACATGCTTTTATCTTATGGGAGAGACACCTCTAGAACTGTGGACCCCGGTCCTATTCTTTACATAGCATACATTCTACTTGTTTTTGTTTTCTTTGCAAACATCTTCCACTCGATACGTTTAATCCTTTGTTACAGCAAGCCGGTGAGATTGACAACCTCACTGTTTCGTTGGGGCAAAGTACTTTGGTTGTGTTGTGCAGGTTCTAGTTGGCGCCGGAATCCCTGGTGTTGCGCCGCATCACATTTCGCGACCATCAACCTTCAACGTGCTTCTTGGCTCCTGGTTCGATTAAACCTTGGTTTCATACTGAGGGAAAACTTGCCACTGTGCGCATCATACCTTCCTCTTGGGGTTCCCAACGGACGTGTACATCTACGCGCATCATGCAGCAATGGATTGTGCAGCTGATCATGAGGAAGTTGCTCCTCCTCCTGCTGCTGATGTCCATCTGACTCGTCGAGGTAAAATATATAGGGATTTCTATTTTCGTGCCCCTGCTTCGTTAGTTGTACTCAGTTTTCCCCAGCTCGTTAGTTTTTCCTCAGTTTTCCCCTCCCTCTAGTTTGAAACCCATCGAAGACGCGGGTTGCCGTCAGGTCAGAGGCCTTACCGTTACCGTGAGGTCAGTTCCTCGCTGACCGTCTCGTGCTGACGGGTGGATCCATCTCCCGCTGACGCGTGGGCCGTTTTATTTACTGATTGTATACGCGGTGCTGCCAATGACAAATGGGGCCGCTCTATGGGGCTGCCGCAGCCAATGACCAGTGGGTCGTCTATTTATTTATAGAAAATTATATATTGCCGCTCTGTGGGGCCTCCGCAGTCAATGACCGCTGTGGTCGTCTATTTTATTTAGAGAATATAATATAGAGCCGCTCTGTAGGGGCCGCCTCAGCCCATGGCAGGTGACTATTTTCGCAGCTTAATCTAAAGTGACTTTTATGCTAAACATTGTGCATCCCGGCGTTGACCTAGCAGTGGCGGCGAGGATGTGGTGCTCGAATAATAGTGGAAATGCGATATTATTTTTTACATGCATAATATATAGAAAATAGCTAGATCTCTAAATCGATGCATATGAAGCTACATATATATTCTTGGTCATGATCCCCTTAATTATCTAAAGGGGATGGATGCATGGCTTCACGTCGTCGTCGCTTTCATCATCAGTATCTTCGTCGTCTGAGTAGTAGTACCTCCTGCACATTGTTCCGTCAAACACCTTCACTGTGAGCACATCATCGCCTTCATATTTGAAGTGTACGAACCAGCCGAAATCCACACCGTGCGCGATGGCGAATTTCTCCCAGCCCTTGTCGAGGTACATCCGGCCTTGTCCGTCAAATAGGACCTCCACGGTCCAGAGACGAGGACCGCAGTCAGCTGCTCGCAGATACACCTTAGCTGGCTCCTTGCCGTCAAGATAGTCCGCAAATTTTTTTGGGAGTTCCTGCAAAGAGATCGAGCGCCGATCGTTTGAAATTAGGGAACCATTGAAATTAAAGGTTTTTTAGAACATGCCCATAATTAATCACATGCATCATATATGTGGGAACGCGTACGTACCTTCTTGACCAAAGGGTCTTCATAGACGACGATGAAGAACTCCTCTATGATCAATGGCAGTGTTGACGGTGGTGGTGGCAATGATGATGATCCACTTCCCATTCCCCTTCCCCTTCCCCTTCCCCTTCCGGTCCGCGTCCGAGATGTGGAAGCCATGGCAATGGATAAAGTGTATGTGAACGAAGAAGAGAGAGGCAGAACCTATTGACACAAGGGATGGCCGTGTGGGTGTTTATAAGGGAGAGATGACCGTTGTAGGGGTTTACACAATAAAATAAGGAGGAGATGACCGTTGTGGGGGTTTATACACAATAAATTAAGGAGGAGACGACCGTTGTGGGGGTATATATCTCAACAAAAAAAGTAATGCGGACTATGTTGACTAGTTTATCATTTTACGGTGAAAAGTAATGCCTAAGACTACTCATAGTGGGAGTAACTTGGGTAGTAACATAGAGCTATGTTACCATAACATCACACTATGAAGGTAGTAACATAGAGTAGTAACATGTGCATGTTACTACTCTATGTTACTCTCCACTATGACTAGTCTAAAAGAAAAGTAATGGCTACAAGAAATCGGTGATGGTTTATCGTTTTTTGCGTGAAAAGTAATGGGTACAAGAAATGGGTGATGGTGTATCATTTTTTGCGTCATAAGTAATGGGTCCAAGAAATGGGTGATGGTGTATCATTTTTTGCGTCATAAGTAATGGGTCCAAGAAATGGGTGATGGTGTATCATATTTTTGCGTGATAAGTAATGGCTACAACAAAATCGGTGATGGTTTATCGTTTTTTGCGTTGAAAGTAATGGCTACAAGAAATGGGTGATGGTGTATCATTTTTTGCGTGAAAAGTAATGGCTACAACAAAATCGGTGATGGTTATCATTTTTTGCGTGAAAAGTAATGGCTACAAGAAATGGGTGATGGTGTATCATTGTTTGCGTGAAAAGTAATGGCTACAACAAATCGGTGATGGTTTATTTTTTGCGTTGAAAGTAATGGCTACAAGAAATGGGTGATGGTGTATCATTTTTTGCGTGAAAAGTAATGGCTACAACAAAATCGGTGATGGTTATCATTTTTTGCGTGAAAAGTAATGGCTACAAGAAATGGGTGATGGTGTATCATTGTTTGCGTGAAAAGTAATGGCTACAACAAATCGGTGATGGTTTATCATTTTTTGCGTGAAAAGTAATGCCTAAAAAGAGTTTATAATTTAGCTCGTGAAAAATAATGCAGAAAACCAAACTTTAGCGTACTAGGTAACCGCCCTTTCGCATACATAGAGTGTGGAAGCTAACCGACGACAGAGAGAGAGAGGGTGGTGGCCCCGACCAGAGAGAGAGATAGGGGTTATCCTGCCCGTTAGATCATACGATCAACGGTCGGCGGGCAAGATCCGCGTGACATGGGCTAGACCAATCAGGGCAATGTTGGGCGTCTGTGAGAGTTTGTGAAGGGAGAGGGCAAAACTGAGTAGTATCAAGAAACCAAGGGCAAGTGAGTAGTAAACAGACTAAGGGATTCAAATATGAGATTTAAAAAATGGAAAATGCGTGTTTTGTACAATGAAACCCATCTTGGCCTACCTCAAACTATTTGCAATACCAATATACATCAGTGTGAGAATTGTGGCCTCATTTAGACAAAGTATGTTTTGGGGAAAGCTGTTTTGGGTAGGGCTTATTATGGAAAACCATGCACCTTCATAGCTACTAGGTGATTTGAGAAGTGGCAATTTGTGGTGAAACTTGATTTATCTATGATTTATCTATGATTTGAGAAGTGGCAATTTGTGGTAAAGACTCCATGAGTAAGTGCCACTCTTTTTCGGATTTTTTTGCACATTAAATAACTCATTTAACTAGTTAATCCCATTTGTTGACTCTCTGTTGACCAGCCACTTGAGGGTAAAACTGAGTATATTGCACTAGCCAGTATTAGCACTCGAGGAGAAAACTGAGCACACAAAAAATGCTAGTATATGACTCGAGGGTATACCTGAGTATATCTAAATTTCCAGGGTTAGACTCGAGGACGCGTGTTGCGGTGCAGAAGTGGAAGACGTGCCATTGTTGACGCGTGTCGCGGTGCAGACGTGCAAATAGTGGACGCGTAGGACGCGGGTCGCATTTAGGACGCGTAAGCCCCTCCCTCCCTCCCTCTGCACACAGTCGTCTCATTCTCGCTCACGCACGAAACCACCCCTCTCACGTCCCATCAACTTCTCCAAATCGAAAAAACCCCAACCGCCGTACGCACGCTACCCTGCCGGCGATGGAGAAGAAGAATGCGCCGGCGGCCGTCGCCTCCGAGCCCGTCGCCTCCGAGCCCGTCGCCTCCGCGCCCGTCGCCGCCGAGCCAGTCGCCGCCGAGCCCGTCGCCGCCGAGCCAGTCGCCGCCGAGCCCGTCGCCGCCGAGCCAGTCGCCGCCGAGCGCGTCGCCTCCGAGGGCGGCGCATCCAAGCGCGGCTCCTCCGTGAACTGGGCCTCTCTCTCGGCTGATGGACCACTTCACCAGATCGGCGAATGCTTGCTGGCGAACGAGGAGTACGCCGACACGTACTCTGCCATGAGGCAAGTCTGTAGAAATTGGCGCTCAGGTTTGCCTGAGCCCGACGTGCACCTGGACGAATGGATCATGCTACACCACGCCCTTCCACACGTCGCTGAGTTCACCTTCCTCCAACTCGGCACATCACGCTACGTCACCATAGATCTATCCGAAGTTCATACAAGGTTCAACTTCCTCCATATCTACCTCTTTATTTTCAATCTTAAACATCTTAATTAGTGCTGAATGTTATCGTGCTTGCCCAGATACTACTTCGTCGGATTTTGCCGTGGCGTCATCGTGCTTGCCCAGAAGAACCCGCCGCACAAGATACGGCTTCTGAACCCACTCACAAAGAAATACACTATGTTTGAGGCGCAGATGCCATCTATTTTCCTGAAATCAGTCGCTGTGATCAAATCCCCGACTATGGTCTTCGTTACCGCACATTACCCGTCGGAAATTGGTTGGGTCGATGAGAGCACTCCAACTAAGGATATAGATAAAGATTGGGAAAACAGATTTTCGATCAAGAACCATTGTCTGCGTTGCATTACACCGTTCAATGGTGAACTGTATGCACTAGCTGTGGACAATTTAGAGCACGGAAGAATAGTGTGCACCAATGTACAGTTGCAGCAGCGCACGAGCACTGTCAAGATGGAGACACTAATTTCATTTCCAGAACTTGGACATCAGAAGTTCTACCTCGTGAAGTCGGATGGTGATCTTCTGCTTGTGTTGTTGGTCAGCGTGGCTTTGGCGGGCAGACCATTGGTGTACCGTGTGGACACTCAGAGCCGCTCTCTCCATCCGGTCAGTAACATTGGCAGTAATGCCTTCTTCGTGAATTATATCCGGTGTATCTCCGTCGACACCAGAGTGTACCCGACACTTCGACCTGGCTGCATCTACTACACGGATTTGGGTTATATCAGAGAGTACTCTCATGATACAAAGGCCTGGGAGGAGTGGCCAGAACGTGTGGATAGAATAGGAAACTACGGTATGAGAAATGAACACAAGCCATACCGTTTGGAGGATGTATTGGCCGCACACTGCAGACGGAGGGAGTTCAATCAATATTTCCTTGGGGAAATGCACGGCTGGAGGAACGACGAAATATATGAGGAGGAATGAAGAACAAATTCATTCATCCTAATCTTCTTGTTGTCCATACATTGCGTGCGTCTTGTATATTACAACGTTATTGGCTGCTTTTGGCTGCTGTATGCAGTTTCCCTATGTATTATACTTAGCTTTCTGATTATGCAGTTGTCAATTTATCATATACTAGCTTCTACATTTGGTACTAGATTTGCTGCCATATTGGGCAAAAAACGAGGGCCAAAAGGCATAAATAACCCCAGAGATTTGCTACTAGATTTGCTGCCATATTGAAGAAAGACAGAAATAGAAGCTTCTCTAGATTTGATACTAATTTGGTGAAAAAGACAGAGAGAGAAAGAGGGGAAAAGGTGCTCTTCAAAATGCCAATTTGGGCCGAGAGAGACAAAACCCAGCTCCTGCTCACGTGCAACCAAACGCTTCTCGTCCTGTCCCACGCGGTCCCTTTCTACCAGCCCCACGCGACGCGGCCCCACACGTCGCGGCCCCACAGACGACGCGGCGCAACACGCCAGCACAGAACGTCCAAATAAACGGATTCCTTCCGTCTGAGCTCGTTCTGCGGGTTTCAAACTAGAGGGAGGGAAAACTGAGGAAAAACTAAGGGGGCTGCTGACAAACCCGACACGAAAATCGAGGTAAAATATATATATAGTAGTTATAGATGCAGGATATAGGTCAAATGCTTAATTAGTCTCGGTTTGGCATAATAGCTAGTCAATTTGTAGCATTCAAGGAATATACTTCAGTTTCTATAAATACTGTTGGTTTGATATATACTTCAGTTTTAGGAAAACTTTAAACTAGGCCTTATTCCCTGGTTTCTTTATATGTAGGTCCCAGGATAGAGGCAGGTGAGGAATGGGATGACTTTTGCATGTATCCCAATCTAGTGGAAATGAATCCTACACAAGTTGAAACCCTGAGATATCTTGTTGACCAAAAGCGCCCCGCAATTCCTTTTTATGTGTGCACTATAAAGAGTGCAAGTTCCGTGGGAGGCAGTTCCTCCAGAATGGTAAATAATTACTCCATCTCAAGGATGTTTTTGCATCTTTATATGTTGACAATTACTTCATCTGAACGAAGTTTTGCATCTTATAATCTGCAGTACTTCAACCGGAAGTTTACCCAGCAGTACATCTCGACGAATATGCAGCTTCCAGACAATGACTTTCTTGTCTCTTACAGTGAGAGACATGGTGTGAAAGTGAGGATTTTCCAGGGCAAAGGGAAGTGTGACGGTGCAGTGATCACAACAAACTGGAGTGCTGTGGTGCGGAAGAGCAAGATGAAGGCAAATGATATCTTTGTGTTTTGGTTCCGCATTCGCGCCCGGGGCGGTCTCAAGTTGTATGTCAGGAAGCTCGAGAAATGAGCTAGCAGGCTGAACCTCTCTAATTAAGCTAGTAGTACTATATATATGTGTGTATGAGCTCAAGTAATATGAGCGTTGAACCTCTTATCGATCGATCTGGTACTATCTAATGGCCTGTTGGTCGATATATTAGTCTATATATTAGCCTGTTGCTTAGCTAATGCTCCTGTACAAATTAACTGTTGTCCTAAATCAGTATCCCCTCTGATAGATTATGTAACAAGATCATATCCATAACTATAAAAAAAAGAAGTTGCCTTAGTTCCACTATGTAAAGGATAAAGGATGGTAAGCTGACAAGATCTCTCCAATAGCTCCACTGGTTAACTAGCACGTTGACACATCTAGAGGTGCTGGGTTCGACTCCCAGCCCTCACACTTTTTGATTTTTTTTGGCGCCCAGGAGAGGCCCAAATATCCCTTCCGAATCCAACTCCCTCCGATAACCTAGCAGAAATTCGAATCCAACTCCCTCCGCAACTCGGCGGCGGCGGTGGCGGTGGTCACCGGCCCCGTCCCTCTCCGACGACGAGCCCCGGCCCTCTCCGACGACGAGCCCTCTGGTGGGGCATCTCCCGGTCTGCACCCCTCTCATCTCTCCCCTCTCGATCTGTTCTTCTTCGTCAGTTCACAATATCGAATCTCTGTGATCCGAGGTGACGGCGGTGGTGGGTGTGCCAGCGCTGCGTCCGAGCAAGGGATGTGCTGTCCATCTGGCTCGCCGACGACGACGACGAGCCCCTCGCCGACGACGAGCCCCTCGCCCTCGCCGACGACGAGCCCCTCGCCCTCTCCAGGACGAGCCCCTCGCCCTCTCCAGGACGAGCCCCGTCCCTCTCCAGGACGAGCCCCGGCCCTCTCCCACGACGAGCCCCTCCGCATCTCCCGGTCTGCACCCCTCTCATCTCTCCCCTCTCGATCTGTTCTTCTTCATCAGTTCACAAAATCGAATTGAACTGCTGTGCATTGCTTGAAATTGGAACTGCTGTGCAGTTAGGTGTGTGCTAATTGCATCATTTTGTTCTTCCGCAGATGGACAGACGCTGGATTACAACAAGAATTAGAAGGCTTTCCCCTGAACACACAAAGGGAGTGGCAGAGTTTATGCAGTTTGTTCGCTTGAGTGCTGCCAATGATGATCAGGTGCTGTGCCCATGTCGTAGCTGTCTTAACCGGTGCACAAAACCTCTAGATGTAGTAGAGGCTCATTTGCTTCTTTTTGGGATGGCAAGCACTTATGACCGATGGGTCTTCCATGGAGAACCATTACATCCTGTACCTGAAGCTGGACATGGAGGACAAGGAGGTGCACCTGAAGCCGGACATGGACATGGAGGTGAACCTGAGGCTGGACATGGAGGTGAACCTGAGGCTGGACATGGAGGTGATGCAGGGGCACACCATGTTGGTGGAGGTGATGCAGAGGCACACTATTTTGGTTTGCAAGAGGAAGATGGTTACGAAGATGATAGAATTCCTGATCTGCTTGCTGATTTGTACAAGTCAGAACCGCAAGGTGCTGGAAAGGACACTATATTTGCTGAGTTGATAGAGGAAGCCAAGCGCGCAGCCAGCGATGGGGGTACAATGTCAAGGTTTTCACTCACAGTCAAGTTACTTCAGGCCAAGTCGTACTACCGGATTAGCAACGTTGCATTCAACGCGATACTCCTGATTTTGGCCTTGCAATACCCTACTAGCTCAATACCAAAGTCATACGAGGAGGCACTTAGCATAATCGGCAGGTTGGGACTTGGTTATGATAGTATCCATGTGTGCCCGAATAACTGTGTATTGTTCCGGAAGGATTATGCCAAGGAGAATAATTGCCCCAAGTGCAAAGCCTCCAGATGGAAAGATGCTGATGGTAGGAGACAGATCCCAGAGAAGGTGCTGAGGCACTTCCCATTGATTCCAAGGCTGCAAAGAATGTTTCTTTCAAAGGAGCAATCAAAGGAAGTACAGTGGCACAAACTGAAGCGGCAAGACGTGGAGAATGATCTCAGTCATCCAGCAGACGGGGATGCATGGAAGGATTTTGACAATATTCATAAAGACTTTGCCGCTGATGCCAGGAACATAAGGCTTGGACTTGCCACGGATGGTTTTAATCCCTACGGGAATATGAGCAACTCCTACAGCATGTGGCCTGTATTCGTGGTGCCATACAACCTTCCGCCGTGGGCATGTATGGATCAGTCCAACTTCATGCTTGCATTGCTAATCCCTGGTCCATCCTCTCCAGGAAAAGATTTTGATGTCTTCATGGAGCCTTTGATGGAAGAGCTGCAGGAGCTCTGGAAAGGTGTAAAATCGTATGATGCCAATAGTCCAGACAAGTTTGATCTCCGTGCTGCAATCTTATGGTGTATTCATGATTATCCGGCACTGCACACATTGTCAGGGAGGGCCACAGCTGGTTACCAGGCATGTGTGCGTTGTGACAAAGAGAATTGCTCCAAGAAATTAAGGAACAAAATCTGCTTTATTGGGCACCGCCGTTGGCTACCTCGGCAACATCCTTGGAGAAATAGCAAAGAATTCGATGGTGCTTCTGAAAGCCGTGAGAAGCCAGCGGAATTCACTCCAGAAGAGCTGAAGCAACAGCTTGATAGGGTTAGAGATGTGATACCAGGCAAGCTTCAGAAGAAAAGGAAACGTGAGGACGGTCAGTGTTGGAGCCGTAGATCATGTTTGTGGGACTTGCCATACTGGGAAGATCTAAAGCTGAGGCATAATCTCGATGTAATGCACATCGAGAAAAACATCTGTGACAATTTGATTGGTACTTTCATGAACATACAAGGCAAGACCAAAGACACTGTCAATTCAAGGCTTGATTTGGAAGACATGGGCATAAGACGTGACTTGCATTTGCAGCCTGTTTCAGCTGACTCTTTTGAGATGCCACAGGCGTGGTATACAATGAGTAAACAAGAAAAAATTGCTTTTTGTGAATTCATAAAAGCTGTGAGGTTTCCAGATGGGTACGCGTCTAACATATCCAAGTGTGTTGCTTCTGATAAGTGCAAGCTTCAAGGGCTGAAGACCCATGACTGTCATATATTGCTTCAAAGGATCTTACCGGCTGGCCTTCGAGGAACAATCCATGAAGACATATATGAAGCGGTTGCTGAGCTTGGAAATTTCTTCAGAGAGCTGTGCTGCAAAACACTGAAGAGAGACGTTCTGGACAGACTTGAAAAGGAAATCGTAGTTATTCTTTGCAAACTTGAGAAGATCTTCCCCCCATCTTTCTTCGACGTGATGGTGCATTTGGCCATCCATTTACCAAAAGAGGCAAGGCTTAGAGGCCCAGTGCATTACGGTTGGATGTACCCAGTCGAAAGAAGGTTGCTAACATTGAAGCGTTATGTCCGGAACAATGCCAGGCCGGAGGGATCGATTGCCGAAGCATATATTGTTGATGAGTGCCTGACATTTTGCTCGAGATACTTCGACGATGTTGAAACAAGATTCAACCGTCCAAGTAGAAATCCGGAGCGGGATGATTCACATATTGGTGATCTGTCTGTTTTCAAACACGGTGTGAAATTTATTGGAGCCTCTCAATATGTGTATGCAGGTGAGGACTATGACAACATGGTGTGGTATGTGCTCCGAAGTTGCCCTGAGGTTGATCCATACATCGAGTACGTTTCTCTTCATCCCCATATATAGATAGGTTATTGCAGCATGTCCAAATAATAATTAGGATCTATTTTCTGTTGCCATTCCAGCCTGTGCAAACAAGAGTTGAACCAACGAGGTGGTCAGATCAATGTTGATAGATGGCTTGCCAAGAACTTTGCTAGATGGTTTCAGACTCATGTGAGATCTTTAGCTGGTTTATTTCTGAAGATTGGAAAAGTTCATGATATAAATTTTCTGTGTGTGTTACTCACCCCCTGGTTGATTTTTTGCAGATTGGAAAAATGCGAAATGATGTCTGTCCTGATCTCTATGCTTTGGCGTGCAAACCAGATTTTAGAGTGAGACTATATTCGGCATGTGTTGTTGACAGTGTTCGGTACCATACTGTTGACCGCGAGAAGAACAGAAAGACACAAAATAGTGGAATCGTTTCTGAGGGAGATCATGATGGCAACAACATTGACTTCTTTGGTCAGCTGAAATCCATCATCAGATTGCAATACAACTCCAGCGGTGGCGTCCATCGGTCAGTTGTCCTCTTCCGGTGTGACTGGTTTGACCTTGGTGGTAGGAAACCCGGATTCGACGATGATGGACACTTCAAGAGTGTTAACACAGAAAAGTTTTGGTACAAGACTGATCCTTTCATTCTGACATCACAAGCAACCAAGGTCTTTTATGTGCCAGACACTAAGTTGAAAGGAAAATGGCAAGTTGTGCAGAAATTTCACCATAGACATCTATGGAGTGTAAAAGAAAATGAACAGGGACCCGGTGTTGCTGTACTATCATATCAAGATGAAGATTCCAGTCAAGTTCCTGTGCAAGAAAAAGAAGGCACTGCACGGAGTAGGACGAGAAGTGACCAGGAACGTGTGCTACTTGAAAAAGTCATTGTGGACAAACTGAAGAAACGGAGCAAGGAGGTTGTGCCTGAAGAAATCGAGGAGGTTGATCAGACAATGTACCAATATTGCAGTGATGATGGTGATGATGGAGGAAATAGGACTAGGAATCGTCCAGTTTCCGAAGAAGATGAATAGCAGTTTGAATCTGTAGTTTGTGTAATGGATGAATAGCAGTTTGAATCTGTAGTTTGTGTAATGTCAGTTTATTTCAGATTATGTGTCAGGTTGTTTGGCCCAGAATTTATGTTGAACATGCCAGCTTGTTTTCCCCAGAATTTATGTTGAATATGTCAGCTTTTTGTTCCCAGAATTTGTGCCCAATTTTTTTGGGGAATCCATGCCCAATTTTTAGGGGAATCCATGCCCAATTTTTTCAATACATGGCTGACGCCGGCGACCATATATGGGCGGCGCCGCCGTGCATGGCTGACGCCGGCGACCATATATGGGCGGCGCCGCCGTACACATTTTCAACAGAACTCATTTTCAACAGAACACATTTTCAACTGAACAGAATTGCACACATACATAGACATGGTTCAAATTCAGGAACTAAACATTGTGGCACGAACAGACAAATGTTTGGAATTACAACACAATAACTCTAGCATATACTCTAGCTTCTTCTCCTCCTGACCAACAGATCACTGAATTCACCCTAATTTCAGTTCGTACACATCACCCAGGTACAACAGATGACAAAAGCTACAGATAGCACCCAAACCATGAAGCCTCTCATTTTCTTTGGTTCAGGGTTGCTCTGTTTCCTTGCAGCAAGCAGAAACTTTTCTTCCTGGAGCCTCTCAATTTCTACCTGGAGCCTCTCAATTTCTTCATCTCGATCCCAAACAGCATCACGCAGATCACGAACTAACTCTTTGTGACGTGCATCCAGCGGATCATCAATCCACTTAAACACTTGACACCCTATTCCACCAGCAATCTGACAGATGAAGAACAAAAGAGGATAAGTAAGGCATAGTAGAAAAGAAACTTCAGAAGACGGCAGCTCCAGGAAATTCAGAATGGGGGCGGGGGGGCGTGCTCGAAGACTAACCGAGCGAATTTTGCAGTTCCGGTATCTTCTCCCAGGATTCGGATCACTCCAAGAAATCCATTGCGGCATCTTCTCGCCACAGTCACATACGTCGGCGGGCTCATAATCGAATGGCCGCTGCCGATACGGGATGGGCGTGCCCGGCCGCCGCCGGCGACGCGACGACGCTCCTGACCTAGAAGAACTGCCCGAGCAGGCTGGGAACTGCGCCGCCATGCAACAGATGCACCTGGTCGGAGGGATTTTGGTCGGAGGAGGAACCCTAGCTAGATGCACCTGGTCGGAGGGATTTTGGTCGAGGTGGAGGGATTTTGAAGACAACTGATTAGTCTATCATGTCTATATACATGGACAACCATACTTTTGTCAACAACACTATTGTAGCAAAGCGGTAGGGAGTGGTAGTGCGGCAGCGCCAGGTCGAGGGTTCGAGTCCCCGCAAACGCAATTTTTGCCAGTTATTTCCATCGGGAGCCACTCCAACCCCGGATGGGCCGTCGGGCCAGCAATTCAACCCCCGGATGGGCCGTCGGGCCAGCAATTCAACCCCCGGATGGGCCGTCGTGGGGTAGGCCAGCAGCCAGCAGCCTAGTAGAGGACAGCCCAAAAGAGGAGGATATCACCAGTAGCCCATTAAAATGGTGGACGGCACAGAGAAAAAAAATAACAAGACGCCTTTGTCCCACAAGTATCAGTTGGTCCTACATGTCAGTTAGTTCAAGCCAGTTGCTTCCAGTGACACGTGTGAGGCGCGTGGGACCCGAAAAGGGACACATAGGCAAAATGGATGACATGGCAGCCAAACACATACCACTGTATTGAGCCAAATGCCAATGACGCTATTGATTTGTCGCAATCGGCATCGGGAAAACGTCGTAGGCCACTTAATTTTGCTAATGACGTTTTGACCTAAATTGCCAATGACGTTTTTGCCCAATAACGTCACGATTTTCTAGGGTTTTGCCCCCCCGGAGTGGCCAAGGACGGTCAAAGCTAGGAACGTCATAAAGCTATGACATTTTGATTTCCAGTCATAAAAAAAACGTCATATTATGGCAAATTTCTTGTAGTGATCCTAGTAAGGAAATATTCTCGGAATTGGACGAAATCAACGCCCAGGGTCCTATTTTTCCACGAAGCTTCCAAGACCGGAGGGATAACGAAGTGGGGCCACGAGGTGTCCAGACAACAGGGCGGCGCGGCCCTGTGGTCTGGCCCCTCGCGTCGCCCTGACCTACCCTTCCGCCTACATATAGCCTTCGTCGCGAAACCCCTGTACCGAGAGCCACGATACGGAAAACATTACTAAGAGGCCGCCGCCGCCAATCCCATCTCGGGGGATTCAGGAGATCGCCTCCGGCACCCTGCCGGAGAGGGGAATCATAGGGGCTCTACATCATCATGCCCGCCTCCGGATTGATGCGTGAGTAGTTCATCCTTGGACTATGGGTCCATAGCGTAGCTAGATGGTTGTCTTCTCCGCTTGTGCTATCATTGTTTAGATCTTGTGAGCTGCCTAACATGATCAAGATCATCTATTTGTAATGTTACATGTTGTGTTTGGCGGGATCCGATGAATATAGAATATTATGTCAAGTTGATTATCAATCTATCATATATGTGTTGTTTATGTTCTTGCATGCTCTCCGTTGCTAGTAGAGGCTCTGGCCAAGTTGATACTTGTAACTCCAAGAGGGAGTAATTATGCTCGATAGTGGGTTCATGCCTCCATTGAATCTGGGATCGTGACAATAGGTTCTAAGGTTGTGGATGTGCTGTTGCTACTAGGGAGAAAACATTGGTGCTTTGTCTAAGGATATTTGTGTTGATTACATTACGCACCATACTTAATGCAATTATCTGTTGTTTACAACTTAATACTGGAAGGGTTCGGATGATAACCTGAAGGTGGATTATTTAGGCATAGATGCATGCCGGATAGCGGTCTATGTACTTTGTCGTAATGCCCTGATTAAATCACATAGTAATCATCGTTGATATGTATTGAATCTTTATTTGTCAATTGCCCGCCTGTAATTTGTTCACCCAGCATGTTAGTTATCTTATTGGAGAGACACCTCTAGTGAACTGTGGACCCCGGTCCATTCTTTTACATCAGAATACATTCTGCAATTATTGTTCTTACTGTTCTTTGCAAACAAACACCATCTTCCACGATACGTTTAATCCTTTGTTTTCAGCAAGCGGTGAGATTGACAACCTCACCATTACGTTGGGGCAAACTATTTTGATTGTGTTGTGCAGGTTCCACGTTAGCGCCGGTTTCACTGGTGTTGCGCCGCACTACATTCCTCCACCAACAACCTTCACGTGCTTCTTGGCCCTCTGGTTCGATAACCTTGGTTTTTGAGGGAAAACTTGCTGCGCGCATCATACCTTCCTCTTGGGGTTCCCAACGGACGTGTACATCTACGCGCATCAAGCTCTTTTTCTGGCGCCGTTGCCGGGAGATCAAGACACGCTGCAAGGGGAGTCTCCACTTCCAATCTCTTTACTTTGTTTTTGTCTTGCTTTACTTTACTTTATTTACCGTCTTGTTTGCTACATACTAAAAACACAAAAAAATTAGTTACTTTACTTATTGTCTTATTTACTAGTTCTATATTAAAATACAAAAAAATTAATTACTCGCATTTACCTTATTTTCCTCTTGTTTATTTCATCATGTTTCCTCCTAAGTACACTCTAAAAGACATACCGGTAGGCCGAGGGTCTATAATTGGAAGAGATAATATAGAAGATTTTTTCACTCATGTTAGTATAGCTGAAGATTTTGAAGATAGACACTTGGTAGAACTTGCTCCTACTTATGAAATTGTTGTTGCTTCTCTAGTACACATGTTGGAAATTAAATTTGTTAATCTCAATCCTATAATTCAGCATATGTTTCTTACACTCTCTGATATGGAGGAAGGAGAAAAGAAAGATTTTGTCTTAGAAACCCTTCTCAAAGAATTTGGTGGTGTAGCAAGAGAGGCTAGAAAAGTCTTTATTAAATATAAAATGCTTGGCTCTTACACCAACTTTGCTAGTACCCTTGAAAAGATGGATATGGATAGAATTAAGTATACTAATAATGTTAATGATGGTAGGGAAATTAAAGCGCCAATACCTAGTAAGCTCCTAGGGATGCATGAAGCTTTGGAAAATAACTATGCTTGGCTTGTTCCTGAAAATTTGTTTGATGAGAATAGTAAGCCTAGGAGCAATGAGAGAGGAGTTACTTATATAGACCAGATACAATGCATTGTTGAGAAAACTCCCAACTCCCAAGGTAATAATGTTGATGCATCATCTCTTGAAAATACTTGATTTGCACTTTCTGCGCCTAGCTGAAAGGCGTTAAAGAAAAGCACTTCTTGGGAGATAACCCATGTTTTATTTTATTTACTGTATTGTTGAGTCTTGGAAGTTGTTTAATACTGTAGCAACATCTCCTTATCATGTTTTTGTGCCAAGTAAAGTTTCTATGCTAAAGTTGATACTATATTTGGGATTGCTGCGAAACAGCATTGCTGTCTGTCACGAACGCAGAGCTCTCTGTAAAAAAATCGAAAAAATCTGAAAATTTACGAGCGTGATCCTCAGATATGTACGCAACTTTCATTAGTTTTGAGTTTTTCCATTTGAGCAAGTTAAGTGCCCCTGCCAGATTCATCTTTACGGACTGTTCTGTTTTTGACAGATTCTGCCTTTTATTTCGCATTGCCGCTTTTGCTATGTTGAATGAGTTTTTTTGTTCCATTAACTTTCAGAAGCTTTGTGCAATGTCCAGAAGTGTTAAGAATGATTGTGTCACCTCTGAATATGTGAATTTATAATTATGCACTAACCCTCTAATGAGTTTGCTTGAAGTTTGTCGTGGAGGAAGTTTTCAAGGGTCAAGAGAAGAGGATGATATACTATGATCAATAAGAGTGAAAGGTCTAAGCTTGGGGCTGCCCCGGTGGTTCATCCCTGCATATTTTAAGAAGACTCAAGCATCTAAGCTTGGGTATACCCAAGGCATCCCCTTCTTCATCGATAACATTATCAGGTCACTTCTAGTGAAACTATATTTTTATTGCATCACATCTTATGTTCTTTACTTGGAGTGTCGGTTTGCTTTTATTTTCGTTTTGTTTTGAATAAAGTTGGATCCCATCATTCTTATATTGGAGATATTACGCTCCGCTTTTTCATATGGAACACTTGTGTTCTTAATTGTGCTTTAATGTTCATGGTGAAGGCTGAAATTGCTTCGTTAAATTGCTATTTGGTTGGAATCAGAAAATGCTGCATATGGTTTGGCAACTTGGCAATTGTTTGAGCTCTCATAGATCATGTTTAAGCTCTTGCATCATGTAGTTTAATCTATTAATGAAGAATGAAGATACGTCTCAAACGTATCTATAATTTCTTATGTTCCATGCCACTTTATTGATGATATCTACATGTTTTATACACATTATATGTCATTATTATGCGTGTTCCGGAACTAACCTATTGACGAGATGCCGAAAGGCCAGTTGCTGTTTTCTGCTGTTTTTGGTTTCAGAAATCCTAGTAACGAAATATTCTCGGAATCGGACGAAATCACCGCCAAAGTTCCTATTTTTCCCGGAAGCTTCCAGAGCACCGGAGGGGGACGAGAGGGGAGCCAGGGGGGCCCCACACCACACCCCGGCGCGGGCCAGGGGGGGCGCGCCCCCCTAGGGTGTGGGCACCCCGTGGCCCCTCCGACTCCCTCTCTTCGCCTATTTAGGCCTCTCTGACCTAAAAACCCCGACAGAGACCACGAGACGGAGAAAAACCTTCCAGAGCCGCCGCCATCGCGAAATCAAGATTCGGGGGACAGAAGTCTCTGTTCCGGCACCCTGCCGGACGGGGAATTGCCCCCGGAAGCCGTCGCCACCGCCATCTTCACCGCCATCGCTGTTCCCATGATGAGGAGGGAGTAGTTCTCCCCGTGAGGGCTCTACCGTAGCTATGTGGTTAATCTCTCTCTGTACTCCAATACAATGATCTCATGAGCTGCCTTACATGATTGAGATTCATATGATGAGCTTTGTATCGCTACTAGTTGTGTGCTACTCATGTGATGTTATTAAAGTAGTTCTATTCCTCCTACTTGGTGTAAAGGTGATTAGTGCGTGCACCGGGTGGTTCTTGTCGTAGGCTATGATCATGATCTCTTGTAGATTGTGGAGTTAATTGTCATTATGATAGTATTGATGTGATCTATTCCTCCTTCATAGTGTAATGTGGACAGTGCGTGCGCTATGTTAGTTCTTGGTTTATTTTGCAATGATCTATTATGCTCTAAGGTTACTTAAACATGAATATCGAATGTTGTGGAGCTTGTTAACTCCGGCATTGAGGGTTCGTGTAATCCTACGCAACGAATGATGTTCATTATCAAACAAGAGTATATGTAGCACATATGAGAAGAAGTATTTATTATGCGATCAATGTTGAGAGTGTCCACTAGTGAAAGTATGATCCCTAGGCCTTGTTTCCAATACTGAAAACACCGTTTATTTACTGTTTTGTTGCATGTTTACTCGCTGCCATATTTTATTCAGATTGCTATTACCACTCATATACATCCATATTACTTGTATTTCACTATCTCTTCGCCGAACTAGTGCACCTATACACCTGACAAGTGTATTTGGTGTGTTGGGGACACAAGAGACTTCTTGCTTTGTGGTTGCAGGGTTGCTTGAGAGGGATATCTTTGACCTCTTCCTCCCTGAGTTCGATAAACCTTGGGTAATCCACTTAAGGGAAACTTGCTGCTGTTCTACAAACCTCTGCACTTGGAGGCCCAACACGTCTACAAGAATAGAAGCACCCGTAGACATCAAGCACTTTTCGGCGCCGTTGCGGGGAGGAAAGGTAAAAGGCACTCATACTTCGGTTCCAGGTAACAGTACTTTTCTGCGCCATTGTGTTTGTGCTCGAAGCTATTTCCTTTAGACTCTGCAATTGCGACATTTGGTTTCTTGTTTACACTAGTTAGGCTTAATGGAAGACAACAATAAAATGAGAGATCTTTATGAACTTTATCTTGAATTAGGACATGATGTGTTTGAAGAAAGAATTAAAAAACCCATGGAACTTTATATGCATGATAATGGGAATGTTATTAGTATGAATGCTTTGAACACTATTGTTGCTAATGCTATGGAAAATTCTAAGCTTGGGGAAGCTGGCTTTGATGAGCATGATATTTTTAGTCCCCCAAGCATTGAGGAGAAAATTTACTTTGATGATACTTTGCCTCCTATTTATGATGATTATAACGATAGTAGTCTTTTGTTACCACCTGTTATGGAGGATAAATTTGATTATGATTATAATATACCTCCTATATTTGATAGCTACTTTGTTGAATTTGCTCCCACTACAATTAATAAGAATGACTATGCTTATGTTGGGAGTAGTAATTATTTTATGCATGAGACTCATGATAAGAATGCTTTATGTGATAGTTATATTGTTGAGTTTGCTCATGTTGCTACTGAAAGTTATTATGAGAGAAAAATATGGTTGTAAAAATTTTCATGTTACTAAAACACCTCTCTATGTGCTGAAATTCTTGAAGCTACACTTGTTTTATCTTCCTATGCTTGTTACTTTGCTCTTCATGAACTTGTTTATTTACAAGATTCCTATGCATAGGAAGCATGTTAGACTTAAATGTGTTTTGAATTTGCTTCTTGATGCTCTCTTTTGCTTCAAATACTATTTCTTGCGAGTGCATCATTAAAACTGCTAAGCCCATCTTAATGGCTATAAAGAAAGAACTTCTTGGGAGATAACCCATGTGTTTATTTTACTACAGCAATTTTTGCTTTGTTGAGTCTTGGAAGTTGTTTACTACTGTAGCAACCTCTCCTTATCATGTTTTTGTGCCAAGTAAAGTTTCTATGTTAAAGTTGATGTTATATTTGGGATCGCTGCGCAGAAACAGCATTGCTGTCTGTCACGAATTCTGGCACAGGTCTCTGTAGAAAATTCGAAAAAATCTGCCAATTTACGAGCGTGATCCTCAGATATGTACGCAACTTTCATTAGTTTTGAGTTTTCCATTTGAGCAAGTCTGGTGCCATCTTAAAATTCGTCTTTACGGACTGTTCTGTTTTTGACAGATTCTGCCTTTTATTTCGCATTGCCGCTTTTGTTAAGTTGAATGAGTTTCTTTGTTCCATTAACTTTCAGAAGTTATGTGCAATGTCCAGAAGTGAAAAGAATGTTTGTGTCACCTCTGAACATGTGAATTTTTGATTATGCACTAACCCTCTAATGAGTTTGCTTGAAGTTTGGTGTGAAGGAAGTTTTCAAGGGTCAAGAGAGGAGGATGATATACTACGATCAAGAAGAATGAAAAGTCTAAGCTTGGGGATGCCCGGTGGTTCATCCCTGCATATTTCAAGAAGACTCAAGCATCTAAGCTTGGGATGCCCAAGGCATCCCCTTCTTCATCGACAAAGTATCAGGTTCCTTCTCTTGAAACTATATTTTTATTCAGTCACATCTTGTGTTCTTTACTTGGAGCGTCTGTATGCTTTTGTTTTTGTTTTTGTTTGAATAAATGATTGTTTGGAGAGAGACACGCTCCGCTGGTTCGTATGAACACATGTGTTCTTAGCTTTTAATTTTCATGGCGAAGATTGAAACTGCTTCGTTAATTGTTATATGGTTGGAAACGGGAAATGCTACATGTAGTAATTGGTATAATGTCTTGAATAATGTGAAACTTGGCAATTGTTGTGCTCATATAGATCTTGTTTAAGCTCTTGCATCATGTACCTTGTACCCATTAATGAATAATTACATAGAGCTTGTTAAAATTTGGTTTGCATGATTGGTATCTCTAAGTCTAGATATTTTCTGGTTGAGGTGTTTGAACAACAAGGAGACGATGTAAAGTCTTATAATACTTACAATATGTTTATATGTGAGTCTTGCTGCACCATTTCATACTTGAGTTTGCTTCAAATAACCTTGCTAGCCTAAACCTTGTATCGAGAGGGAATACTTCTCATGCATCCAAATACTTGAGCCAATATTCATGCCATTTGTGTCCACCATACCTACCTACTACATGGTATTTCTCCGCCATTCCAAAGTAAATTGCTTGAGTGCTACCTTTAAACAATTCAAAAGTTATTACCTCTTATTTGTGTCAATGTTTTATAGCTCATGAGGAAGTATGTGGTGTTTATTTTTCAATCTTGTTGGGCAACTTTCACCAATGGACTAGTGGCTTCATCCGCTTATCCAATAATTTTGCAAAAAGAGCTGGCAATGGGATTCCCAGTCCCAAATTAATTAACAAAAATAGACACTCCTCCATGGTATGTGATTGTTGGACGGCACCCGAAGGATTCGGTTAGCCATGGCTTGAGAAAGCAAAGGTGGGGAGGAGTGTCATCATAATAAAACTAAAATAAAAAGGCACTCCTTCATGGTATGAGATTGTTGGCAGGCACCCGAGGATTCGGTTAGCCATGGTTTGTGAAAGAAAGGTTGGAAGGAGTGCCACCCAAAAACAAAATAAAATGGGAGCCGCTCTTTGAAGGTTTGTTTGGCAAGGGGGTTAGAGTACCCGCTACCATTCGTTGACAACAACAAACACCTCTCAAAACTTTACTTTTATGCTCTCTATATGTTTTCAAAATCAAAGCTCTAGCACAAATATAGCAATCGATGCTTTCCTCTTTGAAGGACCATTCTTTTACCTTATTGTTGAGTCAGTTTACCTATTCTTTCTATCTTAGAAGCAAACACTTGTGTAAATTGTGTGCATTGATTCTTACATGTTTACCTATTGCACTTGTTATATTACTTTGTGTTGACAATTATCTATGAGATATACATGTTAAAGTTGAAAGCAACCGCTGAAACTTATATCTTCCTTTGTGTTGTTTCAAAGCCTTCTACTAAGAATTTATTGCTTATGAGTTAACTCTTATGCAAGACTTATTGATGCTTGGCTTGAAAGTATTATTCATGAAAAGTCTTTGTTATATGATTCATTTGTTTACTCATTATCCTCATCATTGCTTCGAATCTCTGCATTCATCTCATGTGCTTTACAATAGTATGATCAAGGGTATGATGGCATGTCACTTAAGAAATTATCATTTGTTATCGTTTTACCTGCTCGGGACGCAGAACTAAGCTTGGGGATGCTTGATACGTCTCAAACGTATCTATAATTTCTTATGTTCCATGCCACTTTATTGATGATATCTACATGTTTTATACACATTATATGTCATTATTATGCGTTTTAGGAACTAACCTATTGACGAGATGCCGAAGGTTCTGTTTTCTTGTTTTTGGTTTCAGAAATCCTAGTAACGAAATATTCTCGGAATCGGACGAAATCACCGCCAAAGTTCCTATTTTTCCGGAAGCTTCCAGAGCACCGGAGGACGAGAGGGGAGCCGGGGGCCCCACACCACACGGTGCGGGCGGGGCGCGCCCCTAGGGTGTGGGCACCCGTGGCCCCTCCGACTCCCTCTCTTCGCCTATTTAGGCCTCTCTGACCTAAAAACCCCGACGGAGACCACGAGACGGAGAAAAACCTTCGAGCCGCCGCCATCGCGAAATCAAGATTCGGGGGACAGAAGTCTCTGTTAGGCACCCGGAGCGGGGAATTGCCCCCGGAAGCCGTCGCCACCGCCATCTTCACCGCCATCGCTGTTCCCATGATGAGGAGGGAGTAGTTCTCCCTGGGGCTGAGGGCTCTACCGTAGCTATGTGGTTAATCTCTCTCTGTACTCCAATACAATGATCTCATGAGCTGCCTTACATGATTGAGATTCATATGATGAGCTTTGTATCGCTACTAGTTGTGTGCTACTCATGTGATGTTATTAAAGTAGTTCTATTCCTCCTACTTGGTGTAAAGGTGATTAGTGCGTGCACCGGGTGGTTCTTGTCGTAGGCTATGATCATGATCTCTTGTAGATTGTGGAGTTAATTGTCATTATGATAGTATTGATGTGATCTATTCCTCCTTCATAGTGTAATGTGGACAGTGCGTGCGCTATGTTAGTTCTTGGTTTATTTTGCAATGATCTATTATGCTCTAAGGTTACTTAAACATGAATATCGAATGTTGTGGAGCTTGTTAACTCCGGCATTGAGGGTTCGTGTAATCCTACGCAACGAATGATGTTCATTATCAAACAAGAGTATATGTAGCACATATGAGAAGAAGTATTTATTATGCGATCAATGTTGAGAGTGTCCACTAGTGAAAGTATGATCCCTAGGCCTTGTTTCCAATACTGAAAACACCGTTTATTTACTGTTTTGTTGCATGTTTACTCGCTGCCATATTTTATTCAGATTGCTATTACCACTCATATACATCCATATTACTTGTATTTCACTATCTCTTCGCCGAACTAGTGCACCTATACACCTGACAAGTGTATTTGGTGTGTTGGGGACACAAGAGACTTCTTGCTTTGTGGTTGCAGGGTTGCTTGAGAGGGATATCTTTGACCTCTTCCTCCCTGAGTTCGATAAACCTTGGGTAATCCACTTAAGGGAAACTTGCTGTTGTTCTACAAACCTCTGCACTTGGAGGCCCAACACTGTCTACAAGAATAGAAGCACCCGTAGACATCACTACCGTAGAGCTTGTTTAATTTGGTTTGCATGATTGGTCTCTCTAAGTCTAGATATTTTCGGGTAAAGTGTTTTGAACAACAAGGAAGACAGTGTAGAGTCTTATAATGCTTGCAATATGTTCTTGTGTAAGTTTTGTTGTACTGTTCATACTTGTGTTTGCTTCAAACAACCTTGCTAGCCCAAACCTTGTACTGAGAGGAAATGCTTCTCGTGCATCCAAATACCTTGAGCCAAAATCCATGCCATTTGTGTCCACCATATCTACCTACTATGTGGTATTTTTCTGCCATTCCAAAGTAAATTACTTGAGTGCTACCTTTAAAATTTCATTCCTTTACCTTTGCAATATATAGCTCATGGGACAAATAGCTTAAAAACTATTGTGATGATGAATATGTAGTTATGTGTCTTAGTTCTTATAAGTTGCTTGTTGAGCGGTAACCATGTTTCGGGGACGCCATCAACTTTTTACCTTTGTTGGATATCATGTGAGATGCTATGCATGTTCGTCTTGTCTGAAGTAAGTGTGATTTCATGATCAAATGGTTTGAGTATGCATATGTTAGAGAAGAACATTGGGCAGCCAACTAAAGCCATGTATCATGGTGGAAGTTTCAGTTTGGACATACAACCTCAATCTCTTATGAGAATACTATTTGTTGTTGAATGCTTAAGCATTAAAAGAGGAGTCCATTATCTGTTGTCTATGTTGTCCCGATATGGATGTCTAAGTTGAGAATAATCAAAAGCGAGAAATCCAATGCGTTCTTTCTCCTTAGACATTTGTACAGGCGGCATAGAGGTACCCCTTTGTGACACTTGGTTGAAACATATGTCATGTGATGATAATCCGTGTTTTCCGAGCTAAGTTGGACAAGGTGCGAGCACTATTAGTACTCTATGCATGAGACTTGCAACTTGTAGGAAGTATTATGCATAGCACATATGAATTATTACTACCGTTGACAAAATTGTTTCTATGTTTTCAATATAAAAGCTCTAGCACAAAAATAGTAATCCATGCTTCCCTCTGCGAAGGGCCAATCTTTTACTTTATTGTTGAGTCAGTTTACCCACTTCTTTCTATCTTAGAAGCAAACACTTGTGTTAACTGTGTGCATTGATTCTTACATGTTTACTTATTTGTTATATTACTCTATGTTGACAAATATCCATGAGATATACATGTTACAAGTTGAAAGCAATTGCTGAAACTTAATCATCCTTTGTGTTGCTTCAATGCATTCTACTTTGAATTTATTGCTTATGAGTTAGCTCTTATGCAAGTCTTATTGATACTTGTCTTGAAAGTACTATTCATGAAAAGTTTTGCTATATGATTCATTTGTTTAGTCATTATCTTTGTTAGCAATCTTTTGTTCAGATCACTCCATTCTATAAAATTGCCTAGAATCACTGAAACTGCTCCTGATAAGTGTGCTAAAATTTTTTGAAGTATAAGACAATAGTCCTTTCACCTTTGATAAAAATTCCTTTGATTTTTATGATTGTAATATCTCTGGAGTAATTAAGTTCATACAAAATATTGCTAGAAGTCCTAATGCTAGTGCTATAAATATGGCTTTCACGAAGCACATTACAGATGCTCTCATGCAAATTAGAGAGGAGAAATTAAAACGTGAAGCTTCTATTCCTAAAAAGTTAGAAGATGGCTGGGAGCCCATCATTAATATGAAAATAGATGGCTTTGATTGCAATGCTTTATGTGATCTTGGTGTAAGTACTTCTGTTATGCCTAGAAAAATCTATGATATGCTTGATTTTCCACCATTCGAACAATGTTATTTGGATGTTCTTCTTGTTGATATTGCTGCAAAGAAATTTTTGGGGAGAGTAATAATGTTCTTATTATGGTTAACAATAACCTTGTCCCCTTTGATTTTTTTTTGTTTTGGATATTGAATGCAATGCTTCTTGTCCAATTATTTTTGGAAGACCATTTCTTAGAACTGTTGGTGCTGTTATTGATATGAGAGATGAGATTATTAAATATCAATTTCCACTCAAGAAAGGTATGGAACACTTTCCTCGAAATAGAAAGAAGTCACCTTATGACATTATTAGAAAAAATTATGATATTTATGCTTATTCACTTGATAATACTTGATGCTAGCTCTTTTTCTGCGCCTAAGTGAAAGGTGTTAAAGAAAAGCACTCTTGGGAGATAACCCATGTTTTATTTTCTGTAACTTTTCTTTTTGTTGAGTCTTGAAAATTATTACCTCTGTAATAACCTCTCCTTATCATTTTTACTTCGTATTTTGCGCCAAGAATGGCCTCTAATAGAAAGAAAGTAAGGTTTGGAGAAGTTATTGTCCTAAAAACAGATTCTGTTATGTCACCATAAAAATTCGTATAAATAGCCAGATAGGAATTTTGAGCTTACCATTTTTTTTCATATTCCCCAGGTTATTATCTAACTTCCATTAGTTTAACACTTTTTGAGATGAGCAAAAGAATATTTTCGAAAAAATCGATCTTTACCTGTTGTTCTGTTTTGACAGATTTCTGCTACTATTTGCATTTGCCTCTTAATCTCTTTATTTTTGAGTTATTTTAATCAAAGAGCATATTGAAGAGTTTCTACATTAGTTAATGCTTTAATAGATGTTTGATATATGTTAGAACTGAACCCAAGTGGATTTGTTTATTTTAATTAAACTAATGCTGCTAATAAAGAATTGTGTGAAGTTTTGTATGAAGGGAGTTTTCAAGTGTAGAAAGAGAAAAATGATGTGATGAGATAAAGTATGGATAAAAGCTCAAGCTTGGGGATGCCCTTGCACCCCAAGAAATATCTAGGAGGTACAAGCGTCAAATCTTGGGGATGCACAATGCATCCCCTCTTCATCAACAAAGCAACATGTCATCTTTCTATGCGGTATATTTTTATTGCTGCATACGCTATGTGTTGTTCTTGGAGCATCTTTATTTTAGTTTTTAGTTTAGTTTTGTTTTGATTCCTGTAGCATATGGTTGGATCCTGACATTTTTGTTTTGGATAGAGACATGTTCCATTTTAATTGCATAGAACGCTCTAGTTTTCGCTCTTATTGTTCTGCGAGTGTTCTAGTTTTCTAGTACTGCGTTTAGCTCTTGGTTTTCAATTCAAATTTTGTTTGGAGCTTGTTAGAATTCTTTATTTATGTATGATTAGATCTTTGGTCCATATTTTATTTTCATCTCCGAGAGTTATTTAAAATAAGTTGATTGGTGTTGGAGACGAGTAAAATGTTAGATGCTTATAGTGATGCAAAAGGAAGCTTGTCTAGACCGTGACATAGACTTTGGCATGTCATGTTGGATGTTATTCTTGTCATAAGCTTAGTATTTATTGTTGTAGCATGACTTGTCTCAAATAGCTGAGAGTGCATAATGTGCTATTGAAAGAATCATGTGTTGTTTCCATCATAAAAGCATAATATTGTGTTATTCTCCTTTGATGCTTTATTGGGTTGACTTGCCACATGCTTACACCATGTTATAACTACAACCAGTCAACTAAAGCTTCAATGATAATTTAGTTTTTGACTTGTAATATTACTTTATGCTTTGATTGATAATGTTTTGTTGCTATGCATGATTATAGCCATTACTGCTCTCTTAGTTGGTCGCTCCAAGTTTTTTGCTAGCCTTTGCCTGTACTGAGTATGAACTCTACTCGTGCATCCAACCACCATAAACCAAAGTTTGTCAATTGTGTCCACCATATCTACCTAGTAGCATTATTGCTATTCAAAGTATATCCATCATGTTTTTATTTATCTTCCAAATTAAAATTTGGCTTGAGAAAATCTAAGCCATGAATCATTCATGGTGGAAATTTACAGTGAACAATAGTGAGCATTCTATGAAGCATTTTCAATAAAAAAGCTATACCCATAGTAAATAAAAAAATTCCTGAGATGCTTATTGTATGTCTGTCTTGTCATTTTGGCAAGGGATTGCTCCTACAAGAGTACTTCCATATCATCGGGTAGGAGGTACCCCGTTGGCGGTTCTCGATGATACATGTATACTTACAATGACAAGAACTTATTTGGGACCTAAATTGAGTAGCATGAAGTTTAGGTACTCATATTCAATGGGCATGAGATTTCCAACTTGTGATTTGTCAAGCATATAGCTCATATTTGCCTCACATTAACTTTAAACATTCAAGATGCTTATGATAGGGGCAATAGAGCTCAAAGCTAGTAAGTACCATACTTTTTGGAAGGTCTATAAAACTTGTTAATCTTCCTTACTTTGCGAATAGTCTTTTTTTAAAATTTTATGTTGAGTCTTCATCTTCTTCTTTATGCACCAATTAAGAGAGCATAGTTGTCATTCTTAGTGCAATGTGCATAGTCCCAAAATTATTATTGATTGATTCATGATTATGACTATTGTTTGTTCTTAAATTACTTGTATCTAGTCACCCTCTGAATTTTAAAGGTGTCCTAGCATTTATGTTTTGCTACTTCATAAAGGACATGTTGAGTACCACTTTGCTATGTTTTCTCTATGCTCATAAACAAACAGTTGCTTTCAATGCACAATTATTCATGATCCTTTGTTTGAGTTACTTCTCATGTTATAACATAGTTGCTAAGTTCTATTGTTAGAATTGTATCTATCATGCCTATGTTTAGAGTACTTTGATCCCAGCTCACAATGCTTAAAATAATTTGATCAAGATTGTGTTGGCTTCATTTCACCACAAAAATTATTTTGTTATCACTTACCTACTCGAGGACGAGCAGGAGTTAAGCTTGGGGATGCTTGATACGTTTCAAACGTATGTATAATTTTTGATGCTTGATGCTTGTTTTACACCAATTTATATATGTTTTGCTCATGCTTCGTTGCACTTTTATACATTTTCCGGCACAAACCTATTAACAAGATGCCACAGTGGCAGTTTCATATTTGCTGTTTTGTATTTTAGAAAAGTTGTACAGGAAATATTCTCGGAATTGGACGAAACAAAAGCCAAAGTTAATATTTTTCCGTGACGAAGACAGAGTCCAGAGGGAGTCGAAGAAAGGCGGCAGGCCTGGCCTTGGCCAGCGCATAGGGGTGGTGTGGGCCCCCTGGCCTCCACCGACATCGCCCCTCCGCCTATTTATTTACGATCTCGGGAAAAACCTAAACACCCGAGACTCCATCCATGAAAAGTTCCATCGCAGCCACCATTGCAGACCCTAGCTCGGGAGGGTTCTGAAGCTCTTCCCGGCTCCCTGCCGGAGGGGGAAATCATCGTCGGAGGCATCTACATCGCCATGCCCGCCTCCGAACTGATGCGTGAGTAGTTCATCCCTGGACTATGGGTCTATAGCAGTAGCTAGATGGTTGTCTTCTCCAATTTGTTCCTCATGTTTAGATCTTGTGAGCTGACCTACATGATCAAGATCATCCTTATGTAATGCTAAATGTTGTGTTTGCTGGGATCTGATGAATATTGTATACTATGTTGAGATTGATTATATATTCTTGTCATATGTTATTTGTGATCTTGCATGCTCTTCGTTGCTAGTAGATACTCTAGCCAAGTAGATGCTTGTGACTCCAAGAGGGAGTATTTATGCTCGATAGTAGTTTCATGCCTCTAGTTTTGGAAGAGTGACAATAACTTCTAAGATTGTAGATGTGATGTTGCTACTAGGGAGAAAACAACAAGGTTTTATCCAGGGAAATTCTATTGTTTACTTTACACACATTGCTTAATGTGATAATCTGTTGCTTGCAACTTAATACTGCAAGGAGTTCGGACGATAACCGAAAGGTGGATTATTAGTCATAGAAGCAGTTGGATTATGGTATATGTATTATGTTGTAATGCCCAAACGAATCTCATAGTAATCATCTTGTCATGTATGGTCGGTATTCTGGCAATTGCCCAGCTGTAACTTGTTCACTCATCATGTTATTTATCTTTATAGAGAGACACCTCTAGTGAACTATGGACCCCGGTACTTTCCTTTATGCTGATAAATTCAACCACTGCAATCCTGTTATGTTTACTTTTCGCAAGCACTGTTCTTTTTAATTAATGCAAACATCTCCTTCCACTCGATACGTTTAATCCTTTGTGTTCAGCAAAATCGGTGAGATTGACAACCTCACTGTAAGTTGGGGCAAAGTATTTTGGTTGTGTTGTGTGCATGTTCAACGTTGTTGCTGACGCCGGTAGTGCGCCCTGCCACAAGTAAGCTAGCAACACTTTCAGAAGTCACGCCTTTTTCCTACTGGTCGATTAAACCTTAGTTTCTTACCGAGGAAAAACTTGCTGCTGTGCTCATCATACCTTCCTCTTGAGGTTTCCCAACGGTGTGAAATCTATGCTACATCAAGCCAACTGCACACCATCAACAGGAGCCGGAGTCGATGCATCACCTCATCCCGACATGTCCCTTCTCGCGACAGGTCTGGTATGACACATTGTCTTGGCTGCGGCTCTCCCCTCGACCACCTGACAATGAGCCATGCCTCAATGACTGGTGGGTGGCCGCAAGACAGGACACGCCAAAGCCAATGCGCAAGGGACTGGCAACTGCGACACTGCTCGTGCCTTGGCTGATTTGGAAGGACCGCAACTCATGTGTCTTTGACGGGGAACATCCTTCGATCCAGAACGTGAATGACAAGATTAGAGCAGAGGCAAGACTTTGGGCCAGAGCTAGGGCACTCGGACATCGTGCCATCTTGCATGTAGATTGGAATGTACACTAAATTCTTCTAGCATCAACCTATTTTCCACCCTCACTAGAGGGATGATCCTGTAACAAACTCTTCTTCTTTGCAATGAAAAGAAACGCAATATCATTGTGTTTTCTCGAAAAAAAGAAAAAAATCCACTAGCTCCTTTTTACCTGGATTCACATGATTTTAAAGTGTCAAGCCATTTTGGATCCCTTAGGATTGGAAAACTAGCATATAAAGAACACAGAAAATTTATAATGAGATTTATGAAAAATTTCTTCGGTGTAAAGGGTTTAAAGATTTTTTAAAAAGAATTACAGTCTTACAAATGAAACGACCAACACATCCTAAGGGTTAGAATCATGCAAAAATATTACTCCCTCCGGTTCAAAATAATTGATCAAGAATAAATATATCTACACACTAAAACATGTCTAGATACATTCATCTTTAGACAATTATTTTAAACTGGAGGGTGTGTGAATTTTTTTGGGGGCAAGGTGATGATCATTTTATCAGTCAACCATAGCCACTAGATGATGTGTATGCTCAAACTGCAAAATCGACCCAGGTTATAGTAGAAGAAAGAGTAAGAGGCCCATGTTTTGTTGATCGCACAGCTCGGCCTGGCGTCCATGAAACAAAATATAGCATTTCCTTGATCGCATTGACGTTTACTTTTCGTCGGTTGAATCAGACACGGAGGTCCTCGTGTCTGTCCCCTCGTCTCCCTCGGGTCACCCTGAAATCTCTAATCCCTATCCCTCGTCACACACGATCACAGATAGTCTCACACGGAGAAGATAGACTTGTTGTGTCAAAAAAATGCACATACTCATTTTCATGATTACTTATGGTTTAGAGGTTTGTTCGCGCCCCATTTCTCTTTTTTATTCACTGTAGCTTTCTATGCGACATGGTTTGAAACAAAGGCGATAAAATTTATTAGATTTTTTATACTACCAAAAAATTATGGGTTTCAATTCGTTTACTAAAAATTACCATGCATGTACGTATGTAATTGATTTTTTTCTCCGTTGAGCCCATTTATAGAGTTCGTCCTACGCCCTTCGAAATCCTAGAGCCAGCCTTGGTTGGATGCTACAACGGAGCAGAATTATGTGTGAAAATTATCAGATGTTTACAACCCTGATGGTTCTATCACGTTGTAATAATCTCGTGGCCTTAGTATATGCTCCCTCCATTTCGATGCATAAGACGTCTTTGTTTTCTATGTTCATTAAAATAAAAATTATTTAAGATATATAAATATTGTTAGTATAAAATTAGCATTATTAAAATGTATTTTTCAATACCAATCCAACGATACTAATTACGTATAATACTGTACAATTAGATATGTGCCTTATTCATGGAAACAATAAGCAGGGTATAGTTTAAGCGGAAAAAAACCTGTAGGTTGTAAATTAATACGACGCGTTGTGTACGCGATTCTTTAGAGCATATCTAACAGACGCCGGATTTTTTTGCCCCTTAAAACACGAGTAGAGGGCCCTGTATTTATTTTTTACCGGCAAAAAACACGTCCAATCTAGCAGAACCTGTAAACTCATCCTGTAAAATGGAATATTTCCAAAATATGCCGAATCGAAAAAAATCTCCTTCCATCTTCCTCCTCTAGCCAACTGCTGGCCTGGCCACCGTGCTCCCCCGCCCCGGCCATGGCCGCGCCGTCCCCGGCCGCCCCCGGCCGCCCTCGCCTCGCCTCGGCCCCGGCCGCGCCGCCCTCGCGCCGCTTGCCGCGCCGCCCTCGCCCGCCGCCTCGCCTCGCCTCGGCGGCCGCCTCGCCCCTCCCGATTGCCCACGCCGTTTCGCTGCGCCCTGCCCTCGCCGGCCAGCCGCCCGCCTCCCACTCGCCCGTGGGCTTCGGCGCCCCCTCTTACCGGCTGCGGATTCGTGATGAACCGGCGCCAGATTTTCTCAGCCCCACGAGTGGTTGGCCCCCCTGGCCTCCTGGCACAAGTGGGTGAAGGTCCGCCCTGTAATCGAAACCAGCAAAAATCGAAGCGGGGGCCGTTTTTACGGGGCCTGCTAGACGGCCGGGTAGAGCTCAAACCTGTATACTAGCAGTTATTATACGGATTTGGGTGTTTTAAGGGTATGTAGCTTGCAATCCTCCATCGAACCACCTCTTAAAACGCTCTTTCACCCAACTTCCAGCCCAAAGCAAACATTCCAATCAACATCCCATTTCCGATCAGTCCAATGGCGCAGTCGAGGGTACGAACGACAGAGGGATCCCTGGAGACGGTCGCCTGCGAGATCGAGCGCCTGCCGGAGGAGCTCCTCGCGGCTGTGATTTCCCTCACGTCGCCTCCCGACGCCTGCCGCGCCGCCGCCGTCTCCCGGACCTTCCGCCCCACGGCGGACTCCGACGCCGTCTGGTCCCGCTTCCTGCCCCGCGACCTCCCGCAGTTCGCCGATGGTGAGCTTCCCTTGACGCCGCCATCCAAGAAGGCGCTCTTCCGATGCCTCGCCGACCAACCGGCCCTCCTCCCGTGTAAATTCGTGGTACGTGTCTACGCCTACGCACATATCTGCATCACCCAGGAACTCTTTTTTTTTCTTACATACTGGCATACTGCTGTATGAAATGGATACCAGAAGAGCTGCGGAGGAGTTGAATAAATAACAATCATCAAGAAACTTTGTTACATCTTTATTTTGGGCTTTTCAGATTTCACATATGAAATTGCTATGAATAAGCATGGATATTCAGCATTTGCCATGCTTCTATATACACCAAGACCAACCATACCATGAACAAACAAAGAATCACGCATGAGTCATCGCTCCACTGATCAGATTTGGATCGGACCACTGTGATAACAGACCGTGCACACTTCGCCAGTGTGTGGGTGGGATGGGGAATTATGTGCAGTGGGAACTAGGGAGAAATCGTAGGTGGAAGAGAGAGAAGAGTGGGTGGAATGGTTCTTGCTGTGACTTTCAGGGACTTCGTGCAAAATGGTTGAGGTAGGATTAAGGAGGCCGATTTAGAGCGTTGGTTGATGATCCAATGCCTTGTGTTGCCGTTGTCAGATTTTCAGAACTTGTAGCATTTTCACCTGATACGTTCCTCTCTATCTCGATCGATCACCCCAAAGCTGCTACTTAAGAGTGCTTCTTTTGCTAGATCAGAATAGGCTAATTGACCGATCAACCTTTTTCTGGTGCAGAGCATGCGGCTAGACAAGGCTACAGGCACCAAGTGCTACACACTTTCAGCGAGGGCTCTGCATATTGCGTGGGGCGACACACCGGAGTACTGGAAATGGATCAACCTCGATTATGACGAGGTGAAAAGTAACAAAAGGTTCATGTCGTTTCAGTAGGTCTCTTGGGTGAATTGAAGTACTAGTTATGGTCTTTTATTGCACGGTGTTCCACGATGTTTTTAACTAAATTGCTCTCCTAAATATATGTTGATACTACCCTTTACATCTATGATAGGTTCTTGGAAGCAGCTAAACTCCGGGGGGTTTGGTGGTTGGAAATCCGTGGCAAGATCAATGGCATGATGCTTTCGCAAAACTTGACATACGCTGCTTACATGGTGTTCAAGCTAGCAGCCGATGGATTCAACTTGTTGGGTTTCCCGTATCAGAACGCATCGATCAGCGTTTCTGGGAGCAATTCGATGCAAAAAGTTTGCCTCCAAAGCTACATGGAGGCTGGGGATGACGGAGTGCCTCAGAAACACATACTGAAGTCAACCTTTTTAGGGTATAGTCATTATGATGAAATACCTCTCACAGATGACATTATACTCCCACGGAAAAGGGCCGATGGCTGGATGGAGGTGGAGCTCGGCGAGTTCTACAACGAGGAAGGCTTCGACGAGGATGTGTCTGTCAGCCTAATGGAGACAAAAATGTGGAAGCATGGTCTTGTTGTATGGGGCATCGAGTTTAGAGTTAAGCAATGAGTTTGATGAACTTGTAGAATTAAGAACCATCGTACATTTCTTTCTACAAAAACAACATTGGTACTCTTGAGTATTAGTTGAGCAAAAAGAAGTTTGTTGGCGTAGCCTGCCTCATTGTAGAACATGTTGGTTTGAGTTATTGCAAGTAAGACCTATCTTGTTCATCTAAAAAAAGTTTCTTATTGCAACTTGCAAAGCGCCCAGCAAGGTAGCTTTCTTTTCTCTAAACATAATCCATGACCTTGGAGGAAGACGATGGTTTACATTGTCGATGATTACGAGGAAGATGATCTTTGCTATGTTGGAGGAGGCCTTGTGACTACAGCCTTAATTAGTGTCGGTGTGATGTAGGGTACATGGACAGACTATTCCGTTACAATAATTATCTGTTTTGGAGAATTTCCGAATCAACTTGTTTTCCTGCTATGTCTAGTGCACATAGTCAGCTTCGTGAGATAAACAGGATGTCCTACCGTGCTGTTTCCGTATCTGAACGACTGATGATTCTATCACATTGGTGTTTCTCGTGTCAGCCATGCATGGACCTTATTTCTGCTTAGCGCCTAAAATTCTTGCTTGAGATTCAGCAATTTCCTGGGTAGGTAGCTTAGGTTGTGTTTGCTTCGTGGACAATTGTGTATGGGATGGGATGGATCACATTTTGGGGATGGGATGATCCATATTAGGATGATCCCTTGTTTTGTTTGGTTCTAAGGATCTGAGGGATGGGATGAAATCTGCTTAGCTTATAACAATTAATAGGTACACGTTAAGAGGTAATTAACTGCAATTAGCTTAACAAAATATAACAATTAATAGGAACTCGAGCTTTCTTATGTAACTTGTGCTTGCTTCTTAAAGGGGATTCAGCTGGGATCCGGAAAACAGAGCATCCAGGGACACAAATCTTTGTAGAAAGATTGATTTTCTAAAAATATTATTTCTAGAAAGATTTTAGAAAATAGAAAAAAATTGTAAATTAGTCAATACTGTGCTGCTCTGTTATTCCTTCCTAGGAAAGTTTTGCACTGTTGTGGCATAAACATTGGTTGATGCGCTTGCTCTTTTCTTTGACAGGCTCAAAAAGTATGAAGGTGTAGTATACTCAGAATTTTGGCATGTTCTTTTGTTTCTCGTTTTCACTCAGAACCAACAACGATGAGATTGTGCATTTTTATAACTACATAATAAACGCATGAGAAATAAGAAAAAGATAGAATTAGAGTGTCATGGTATCTTGGATCCTTTAGAACTGAAAAAACTACATGAAAGAGCATCAAATGATTCGGAACACGGAAGAGCATCAAATGATTCGGAACACGGAAGACTTGTAAGAGCATCTCCACCGAGCGCTCCCCAAATAATCGCCGGCAGGAGCGCCGACACTGCCGTATGGAGGCACCGACCCATTCTTCATTTGGGGTGCTGCTCCTATACCGGCGCTCCTCAAATCAGCGGCCCCGATAGGTCATTTGAATTAAAAATTTAAAGAACATGCACATAAATTTGAATATGTTTTCGAATATAAAGTTTGTGCCAAGGCCACCAAATTCGAATAGGTTTTCGAATATTATCAAATGGACATAGAAAATACCCAATCCACCATTGTCTTGCCGCTCTCCTTCCAGGCCTTAATTTTTTCATAGTAGCCATGGAACTTGCTACACGCCGCCTTGATGATGTTTCAACGGTGAGAGAGGACGCCCTCTGTTCCGGATCATCTGCATGGTGGTGTACTCACCATAGTTCTTCTTCTCATTGATTGCCGGAGGATTGATTGGCGCCGGTGATGGGGCAAAATCTCACTTTCTTCCACGCGTCGATGGGGCATTCATCCTCCAAAGACTTCCACCTAGGACCACGAGTGCCGCCGGTCCGCCTATTCCTCGTCCTCGTCGTCGTTGTGGTCACGCCGGTGTCGGCGTCGACCAGCTCCTCCTCGACCACCACCTCCTCCTGATCTTCATCCTTGTCGGCCTCTTCTTCATACTCGTCGATGGGGGGGGGGGGTCGTACTCATGGACATGTTGTATGAAGCCACTGAGGATCTCGGCGCCGCCGACAATCTACGCAAAAACATAACCTACTTTGAGATGCCGGCAGTGTCTACAATGCACATTACAGATAAAGAGAAGGAAAACTCACGTCACCGCCCATAGACACGCCTGGCACACTACCGAACACCTGGTGGGCGCTCCTGGTCTCGTCGGCGAAGAGGGTGCGGGGAGGCCGGTGCCGTTAGTCACGTGGCCGTCAGTGCTTCCCGGGCGGCGCAGATCAGGCGATGAGTTCAGGTCGACGGGGAAGCGAAAGGCACCGCTGCCCCTCAGCGCCGAATCCGGCGAGAACGGCGCGTTCAGATCGAATGTCATGTCGTTGTCGGCGTACTCGGGGAAGTAGCGGGCGCGGCCATCCATCTACGACAGACACATCTGCGAGAGTGACGGCCCCTCCGTGTAGTACCCTGGTGACAAGGGTGAGCTTGAGAACCCGCCACCTAAGTTGCGACCGGCGATCTGCTGGCTCCCTTCGGGCTCACCGCCGCCCAGGCTGAGGCACACTTCGGTGGCAGCCGCTGCTTTCGCGGCTTCGAGAGCGGCAATGCGGCACCTATTGCGGTCGGCCGTCACCGTGGAGTAGCTCTCCTCGTCCCATGCCTCCTGCGACACGTGCGCAGGCTTCTGCTTCGGCGGCACGGTGCGCGGTTTCGGCTGCGCCTTCGTCGACTCCTTCACTGCCTTCGCCAGAGCCTTTTTCTTCGGCGGCATGGCAGCGGCGAGGGTTTCTCGGGTTGGACTCTGGATGGGAGATGGAGCGACGGGCGGGAGAAATGAGCGGCGGGGGAGAAGGGTTTTTGGGGGAAAGGATGTATAATTTTGGGATGTGTGGCTGACAGGAGGCTCCCACGCCCAAAATTATTCGCGGCGTGAGGCGCCGGCGCGCCCGATTTGCGCCCTTCGCCAAGGGGCCGACACGGGGTTGTCGGGCTTCTATCGGGATCAAAAAGTTTTGGGACGCGCCGATGTGAGCCTATTTTCCATGTCGCCCCCCAAAATGTTATCGGGGCCGCTATCAGGGGCGTCGGTGGGGATTCTCTAAGTGTGTGCCAAGTTTTATGTGGTGTGAGAGAAAGAGTAGCAAAGAAAGGGAAAAGATACTCCATAAATGTACCCCTTCGTCCCAAGAGAAACACCGACATGCGAATAGAATCCCGACGCCTCCCATCGGCACCGCCGCTGATCTGCCTCGCTTTTGTGGCATTCAGGCCTTGGAGGCGGGGTGGGTCTCGGCCACCATCGAGAGGGCTTCGTTTTCCTAGTTTTACGGTTCAGGTTTGGTGGGGCGGTGCTCAGGTGGTGGAGGCGACACCTTGTCTAATAAAGTCTCTGCGACTTCAGCCACATCTCGGTGGTGATGTTGAGAACCTTGTGGGAGTGGTGTGGTTCTCGAGGACTTGTTCTGGCTGTGGGGATCTCCGAAGCGTCAAAGAGCTTCATCGACGGTTATTCCTTCTTCTTTTGTCTCCGGGACGTATGTTGTCTTCTGGTCCCGTTCGGCGACTTCCTGTCCGCAACCAACAACGTCAGGCCAGCCTAGGAAGGAGCGGCAGCAGCGGTGCACCGTCGATGGTCAGGGCAAAGGGCATCTTGAGTATTTCGTTGTAATTTTCGTTTCTGTTGAGGTGCTCCTACTGTTCGATGTTTCTTTTAATGCCAAGATCTTTTTTCGCAAAAAAGACAAAAGATAAGGCAAAAAAAAACCTGCATTAGACTAAGAATGCTATCCTGGGTTTTTGTTTTGAGTTTTTTTTTAGAACGTGGTCTTTTTTTTTGTTCAGGTTTTCCTCTCCTCGTTATGGACACCACGGGCGCATGAAGCTCGAGATGAACAAATAAGGCCCATCTTACGCAACATGGGCCTCCCTGAAGCATACCCAAGCCTGATCGTCAGTGGGTGGTTGGATACAGTGCAGCCAGCGGGCTCGGAGTCTCCCTGACGACGCGGCCGGCGGAGGAGCCGCACCATCTGTGGACTGTGGCTGTGCTGCCGGCTGCCTCTCCTTTTGTTTCTCCGTGTCTCCCCAATACCGCCGGGAGCTAAGCTACGACTGGACGCGCGCCACGTTGAGCCCTCTCCCCTGCCCATCGCCGCCGATGAGCTGCCGCGCGGCTCCATGGAGCCGCCCGTCGGCCGTCCCCCACGGCCGGTCCTTCCCCGCCTCGGCGCGCCTGCGCAACCCATTCGGTGAGGTCCACATGCTCTCTCCCACTGACCAAGCTTCACCAATTTAATCTCACTCATGTGTAGTGCTGTGGCATTCGAGCTTGTGTGTTTTCGGTGTCTGGCAATCTGAGAAATGGGATGATTGTGAGGAAAGTGGTGGATTCGTTAGTAGGTGACCTTTAGTTCTGATGATGCTAACTGACTACTCCTTGGATCCCTGACAGGGGGGTTGAACTTGTGGAAGAATCCCATCCTCAAAAACACATGGAGAATTGGTGATGTCCCGATGATGTTTGGGCTGCCATCTGGATTGTTCAGATGCATGGCTTCAAGTAGCTCCGGGGATGGTGGGTTTTCTCGTCCTCAATCAACCGATGAAACACCGCTGCCACTCTACTCCTGGCCAGATAAGCAGGTATGCAACTTGCTATCTATGTGACTGGATTTTGACTATCCACATCCTTATATCCCTGGTTGTCTGAATGGTGTTTCTTCCTATTTGTTAGCAAATTGGTACTATGTATTTTCAGCATTCAAACCGTCTACTTAGAGTTTGCACTTTGCACTTTTGCTACTTGCTCCTACCTAAACAAACTTTGGTACATTTAATTCAGACATACTCCATTGGTCTTGGCTTCTTCATTGCACAAGCATAAAGAGTTTTATTTTGATATATAACATAACTCTAGAGATTAACTGCTTGATGGACAGACATTCTTCATAAGTTCATATGCAGGGAACTGCAAGTTCTTATGTTTTGCTTTCAGAGTTCAAGTCCTTCCATGAATTTTGTGTGTATATAGGGTAACATCCTGTTGCTGTTGCTGAATGTGCTCTCTTATTTTTAGCGACCACGAGTGTGCATTTTGGGTGGTGGATTTGGTGGGCTGTACACTGCTCTGAGATTAGAGTCTCTTGTATGGCCTGATAATAAGAAGCCTCAGGTAAAACGATGATACCCTTGTGCTAGAAATTTATAGATTTTATGGGTGCTATCCTATTTTTTAAATGGATTGGTGGTATTTGTTGGAAAATTTACTTGAGGCCTATATTCAGCGAACATGAGTTCGCTAAACAAATGATGCAACATTTTACTAAGAAGGGAAACAAAATTTTCAGGTATTGCTTGTTGACCAATCTGACAGGTTTGTATTCAAGCCCATGCTGTATGAGCTCTTATCAGGAGGTACTGCAGTTTCAACTTTCAAGTGTAACAAAAAGCTTCTGCTGATATATCATGCATTGATTGTTTTACATGGTTCCATATTTTGACTGTTGGACTTTGATTTGCTTGTCAGAGGTGGATGTTTGGGAAATAGCTCCGTATTTTACAGAGTTACTGAAGAACACTAGTGTCCAATTTGTCAAGGATAGTGTGAAGCTTCTGCGCCCCTCTGATCACTTAAGAAGTGAGCCTGGAGGATCATGCACTGGTGGAATTGTTCATCTACAAAGTGGCACTGTTATTGAATATGATTGGTATGATGATATTAAATGCCACAGAACTGCAGTAGCTTTCAGCTTCAATGCTTTTTAAATAAGCACATTTAAAAAAATTCTATCATTTTTACCGTAGTATTTCTTTTTTATGAATTTCTTTAATCATAGGGGGAAATTCTTCTATACTGCTAAAATGTTTTGTAATTTTGAATGTCATTCTCTTTCTTACTGACATGTTGATCTTGTCCCCCACTTTGTCATCTTGGTTTCTTGGAATTGCATCTTCTCCAACCTTGTTGTTTGGTGCTTTCATTACATCAGCCTGTTCCTGATTCTGTTATGAATTATAGTTTCTCATGAAGTAGTGAAAGCCTACGATTGATGTTCTGTCAGCATTCTGTATCGAGAAACTGAAGGACAACAGTAAGATATAATATAAAGTGAACCATTAACCTTTCTTGTACCTTTTTAGCTCCTTTAGTGGAAATATGTACAAGAATGGTTCAAAATGCACTGTACTTCAAACAGTATGCTGAGTTTAGAGAAAGCTAACTGGTGATTTATCTTTTGGAATGGGCAGCCAGGCTCGTTCTAGCTTTAGGGGCTGAAGCTAAGATTGATGCTGTCCCTGGATCTGCCGAATATGCACTTCCTTTCACGACTTTGGAACATGCTTTGGTAAGAATCAATCACCTGATGGAAATTTTAAAAATCAACTGTTTTTTGTGCTAATTTGGTAGTGTAAAAATCTAAAATCTATTATTTATATCTTGATGCGTCCATGTTAAGTATATTTTATTAATGATATTTTTTGTTGGCATGTGCTGGCAATTCTATTCTATCATTTACAGTAACCGAGAATCCCATGTTGTCTTTTTTATCTGCAGAAAGTTGAAAGTGAATTGAAAATGTTGGAAAGAAGAAGGTTTGGTAAGAGTTCCCCAGCTATTGAGGTGGCTATTGTGGGACTCGGTTACTCTGGTGTTGAGCTAGCTGCTACAATATCTGAGAGGTTAAAGAACACTGGGACTGTCAAGGCAATCAATTTTCAAACAACCATATGCCCCAATGCACCACCAGGAAATCGTGATGCTGCTCTGAAGGTGAAAACCTCAGTATCTGCTTTGATTAACTTTGTCTGAGAGAAAATAGGTTGTTCTCACTTTGGTTTTTCGGGCCCTCAAGTAGTCTTTGTCCCTACAGGTTATTCCCCATTTAGTAAACCTATATTTCCGTTTATGCTCATTGCATTATCAGAAAAATCTGGATTGCTAATAGTCCCTTAGAAACATCAAAGAAGCATTATATAGGCATAGCTAGACTAGTTAGAACGGTGTTAATAAGGACCAGCTGTCCACCATATGACAAGAGCTTGCCCTTCCAACAGCTCAACCTTTTTTCTCAAAAGGATCCTCAATTTCCTTCCATTTCTTATTTTTTAACTTGCGGCAATGGTTGGGAATCCCAAAATACCAGAAAGGGAGGCAACCAGTAGTAGTTTTAAGACTATGTAATGTAAAGTTAACAAAAAGAATAAGATAATGCCTGTGCAATGAAAGACTTTGATTCAACCAAACTATGTTGTTTGATTCTTTATTCTCCTTTCTGTTCATCATGAAGGACTGTTGCAGCTTTTTAATGTGACAGAGCTAACTTGGTAAATACCAACCAGGCGACCACTTACTATATTGTAACCTTTCACCGAACTGTTGATTCATGAATATATGGAATATAACATAACAAGTGTAGGCTGCTATTTTCTGATTTCAGATTGTTGTGTTGATCCTTGATACCTTATTCGGGAGAGACTTGTATAGGATCTCCCTATTAGGTGGGATCGTAGGATCAACCCACAGAAAACATATTCTAAAAATGCAAAAAATCTGAAAATAATATATAACATTCCTATGGGTTGTGTTTACAACTCCAAAAAATTTCAGCTCAAAATTTGATCTACACTTGGAGAAACAAAAAAAGACAAATTCGACTATGAATAGTGACAGATCTGGTTGAATAAGATTTCACACTATTCACACCCAAATTTATCCTTTTTGGTTCTCTAAGTGTATGTCGAATTGGAAGCTGAAATTTTTTGACCTTGCATATGTAACACGCATGTGTGTTGTCATTTTTTTCCAGGATATTTGAACATGTTTTGTCTTTTCAAAAAAAAAAGTTCTTATAGATCCCATCTAAAACTTTATCCTACCTAAGTCTCCCCCCCCCCGCGTATTATTCACAATTTCATCTCTGAGCTACAAAAGTGCCACGAAATAGTAACTTCTGCGGTAGCTGATAATTCTGGTCGGTTACATTTCTCACCAGGTTCTTGAATCTCAAAATATTCAACTTTTCTTGGGATACTCCGTGAGCAGCGTCAGAGAGGTATATGCATCTGAGGATTCAAGCAGCATGGTTACAGGTGCAAAAGAAGCTGCTGCTGATGATGATAAGAAACTACTCTTGGAACTTAAACCTGCTCAAAGAGGCCTCCAGAGCCAGGTTTTGGAGGCTGATCTGGTATTATGGACAGTGGGCTCAACATCTCAGATTCTTCGGTTGCAACCTCCTGATGCCCCATATGTCATTCCTTTGAATGGTCGGGGGCAAGTAGAGACAGAGGAAACCCTTCAAGTGAAGGGCCATCCCAGAACATTTGCAATTGGTGATTCAGCAGCTCTAAGAGACCCATCAGGGAAATTTCTCCCAGCCAACGCGCAGGTAAGGCATCTATTTGCTGGGTTGACTTACACCATGATTCTGCCTTGACAGTGTTGTTACTGGTGAATGATGACTCTTCTATCTCCCAGGTTGCTTTTCAGCAAGCAGATTTTGCTGGATGGAATCTGTGGGCGGCAATCAATGACCGGCCCCTTTTGCCGTTCAGGTTCGAATCTAGCGGCAGTTTTGTCTTTGTTCATTTCGATGCATACCAAGGATTGCCATTTGCTCTTTTTTTTTTGCTGATACTCAGTCATGTTAGTAGGAAGAGTTAGAAATTGTATAAAGGAGCTGTGTTATTTTTCAGGTTCCAAAATCTTGGTGAGATGATGACACTCGGCACAAATGACGCTGCGATAACGGCAAGTTTCATCGAGGGCCTGACCCTGGAAGGGCCTGTAGGGCATGCTGGTATGGACCCTTGCTGGCAGTTGTTTCACCTTTTCTTAGTGTAATACTAGCTTTTCATGCAAACCTGGTTGTGCAGCTAGGAAGCTCGTGTACTGCCTCAGGATGCCCACAGATGAACATCGGGTGAAGGTTGGGATCAGCTGGTTGGCAAAGGGTGCTGTAGATTCGCTTGCTTCTCTGCAAAACGCAGTAAGTAATATGATTGCAAGCTCCTGATGAATATTGAGTGAGCTGGATGATGTATTTGAGATCGGTTCAATGTAGTACGAATTTTGAACATACATTGCACCTAAATGTAGCATGCCCTACACTTGATGTTTTTGTTGGTATATGCTCCTACATGTTGGTGTTTGTCTTGCCATGTCGATTTCAATATTTAGCCTTCCCTAAACTGAGGATGCCTAAAGGGAAATGAAAATTCACACCTGATTGCGCCTACATTCCACCGTAATCCAAAGAAATCTGAAAAAAATCTCAAGATGCACAGACGCGTGTATGCATTGTTATCGAGAGAAGTCCAATTTACCCCCCTAAACTCGTCTCAAAGTTCAGATTACAACTCTCAACTTTATTTTGATTCAATCTTCACCCCTGAATTCTATAAACCGTTTGGAATTAGACATTCTACCCTTTTTTAACATGTTTTGAACCGGCTTTTCTCGCCAGTTAGCGGGTTTTCTTCCTATATATTGTGCCGACTCATCAACATACAACATACACGGTACACGAAAAGCCAGCTTAATACGATGCAAGGGGTGATTCTGAACCGTTTTTTAGAATCCAGGGTTAAAAATTGAACCAAATAAAGTTGAGAGTTGTAAGCTGAACTTTAAGATAAATTTAGGGGGTAAATTGGACTTCTCTCCATTGTTATCTGATCAGGCTTTTAGAATGTTGTGATCTTGGTTCTCACATGCTAACAGCAAAGCACAAATTATCACAGTAATCACTTGCCAAAACATGCCAACCGAAACTCCCAAATTATGAAGCTTCATCGTGGGAGAACCATCTGACCTGATGGAGATTGTTGGTTGGCATGGTTGGTGAGAGTTGACCTGCCGCGTTGGCGGTGCGGTGAGCCAGTACTAAAGTTCGGCTCCACTTGGTTGTAGGTGGCCAGCTCATTTCTCCCTCCCACTTCCACCACCAACCGCTCTCCTGCCGCCATGGATCCCGACTCCGAGATCACCTTCGACTTCCCGCCCTACCTCTGCCAGTACAAGAGCGGCCGCGTCTTCCGCCCCGGCAGCAACGCCACCGTCCCCGCCGGCACCGACCCGCTCACCGGCGTCATCTCCAAGGACATCCACGTCGGCGCCGCCCGCGCCCGCGTCTACCTCCCTCCGGGCGTCGACGCCGCCGCCAAGCTCCCCGTCATCGTCTACTTCCACGGCGGCGGCTTCGTCGTCGGCTCGCCCGCCCGCCCCTCCACCCACGCCTACCTCAACGACCTCGTCGCGCGCGCCGGCGCCATCGGCGTCTCCGCCTACTACCGCCTCGCGCCGGAGCACATGCTCCCGGCCGCCTACGAGGACGGCTGGGCCGCCGTGCAGTGGGCGGCCTCCCTCGGCGACGGCGCCGACCCGTGGCTGCTCGACCACGCCGACCTCTCCCGCGTCTTCTTCGGCGGGTGCAGCGCCGGCGCCAACCTCGCGCACAACATGGCCATCCGCGCCGGCGCGGACGGCGCGCTGCCCAAGTGCGTCACCGTGCGCGGCCTCCTGGCCGTGCACCCGTACTTCACCGGGAAGGAGGCGGTGGGCGCGGAGGCGGCCTTCGCGGCCGACGTGCGCGGGTTCATGGACCGCACCTGGAGGTTCGTCTTCCCGGGCTCGCTGGGGCTGGACGACCCGCTCGTGAACCCATTCGTCAACGACGAGGCGCGCGCCGCCGTCGCCAAGATCCCGTGCGAGCGCGTGCTGGTGACCGTGGCCGAGGACGACGTCCTGCTCAAGGAGCGCGGCCTGTGGTACCACCGGGAGCTCAAGGCCAGCGGCTACGCCGGCGAGCTGGAGCTGTTCGAGTCCAAGGGCGTCGGCCACGCCTTCCAGTTCGACAACCTCCACACCCCGCAGGGCGTCGAGCTGCAGGAACGCCTCGTGGCATTCATCAAGAAATGACGATGCAGATCGATCGGTTTACTTCCTCCAAATAAAAAGTATTAACTCGACAATTTGAGTGTTTCGGATAATTTTCCAGAAGTTGCGATGAGAGCAAAGTTGTATGATGATTCATTGGCGATTATAATGTAGAGCATTTTTCAATTTTTGCCTTCCGATGATTCTGAATGAAATGTGCAAAGCGGTGAATGTGGATTGTTTGTTTCAAATGCCCCTTCTCTCTGGCTCTCTCCAGATCTTGAGTTGAGCGCCGGGATCGCCATTTGCTCCGGCAGAAAGGAATCTCATTCCTTCACGCATCCCCTTCCTCTGGCTAGACGTGTGCCTTCTCCATCCTTTGGCTAGATCTATGGTGACGAAGGTCCAAGAATGAGATCCCTTTCTACCAAACACTTCCCCATCGTTTGGCTAGATGTCCCCTTCTCCTTCCCTCGACGCATACCAAGCACTCTGTTCCGCCTACAGAGATGGCAAAAGCGATATCTTACTGGCTACTTTGACTCACTGTTCCAAATCCTACAACAGTGTGATCAAAGGGAAAAGTCCTTGTGTTACCACGGTTCAGCCCAGTGGTTCGTCTTCAAGGCCTGTGAGTCCACCATGGCCAAGGCGCACAGCTCCAGATGAAATGCATTGTTCATAGATGGCTCCTTCGACGAGGAAGGAAGAGCAGGGTCGGGAATGATACTGAGAGACTCAAACAGTTCAGTTATCTTTTCTATGAGGTGATGGAAGGATTAGCTTTAGTTTACCACCGGTGGGAAGAACCAATCGTCACCCAAACTGAATGTGCAGCTGTTATATCGGCTGCAAGAGAGGATACACGAAATTTAACAGTGTATGGCAATCTGTTTGAGAAAGTAGATCGCCTGGTTTTTGTCTTCGTGAAGTTGGTTTCATCAAGGTTGCTCGAGAGCTCAATAGGGGACATTGAAGATGAATGGTCGATGGTCGTGGTTGTGGAATGCTAGGGGGATTTACACAGTTAGATCATCTTAGTGCAAGAACAATAGTGTAGCCGGCAGCCGGCTATAACAATTTGCCACATCATCTATAGTCAACTTATAGCTAGCATATACAATAGTAAACTATAAAAATGTATTAATTTTACAATACATAACCCTCCTTTTAGTCTCACATAGTGCCTAGAAGCACGTGCTATTAGATAGGACTGACACGGCTCGAGCCGCCACGTATGATAGAATGTGTGGCGCCCTTGCGAAGGGATCCACACGGAATTGTGTGGCGCCCTTGCGAAGGGAGCCACACAAAAATGTAAGAAGGCTGAAATAGTTTGGCCGGAAGATCATTTCGTGAAATTCTTTCTCTAAAAAGGTTATTGTTATTTTCGTGTAAATCACCTAAGTAGTTGCATGTTCAGAAGCTTTGCATACAGCGAAAGTGTGGGGATAGGCAATGTGATTAGGAAGCTGATGCACAAAACCTGATCGCAGCTTTGCAACCAGCGCCTTTCGATTTGACACCTGAAGGAGTGGTGTACCGGGACATTCGAGCTTTTATTCTTCTACAGTTCAGTTCAGTTCTTTTCTCTTACTGTCGTCGTGTTTGTAATAAGTTGGCACATGATTTGGCCGATTGGGTTTAGTCTGGCAAGAGACTAGGTCGCTGTGGCCGAAAGCTCTGCCGAGTTATGTAAATGTACGGTTGGCCAGCACGTTTGCTGGACCAGTTGATTAATGGAATACTTGTTCCTTGTAAAAAAAACATCTCCAACAACTTTTGTATAATTGGCTTGCTATCCTTGCACCTCCACTTTGTATATATACAAAGCCCAGATGCACTTGCTATATTTCCAAAACCTATATGGCAGATGACAGAGGGACTATTCCGCTTGCGATGCTTTCGCGCCGACGCTAACCCGCAACCTCATCGTCGTCGTCTCCCACCGCCACAGAGGGCATGGAGGGCATGCCCGACCTCCCGCGTGTGTCCGCCGATCCCACACATTATCCGCTGTCGTGCCCGCGTGTGCGCCACCATCCCCACGCGTTTGTGTCACCCCCGCGCGTCGCCGCCCCCAATGGAAAGCCGAGGAGGCCACCAAGTGACCCTTCTACGCTGGCGCCGCCAAATCCTCAAGCAGGAGCATTACACAAACCAAAAGGCATATGTCTATAAGAATAAGTTTCACAAGGACAAGTAAAAGTAGTATTCTCTTGATCTTGCTTTTTAACAGCAATTTGAGAAAACCCAGAATAACCATCAAGAAAAAAAAAAAATTTCTTAGACAACCTTTCTATCATTTGATCAATAAAAGGTAAAGGGTAATAATTTTTCTTAGTAACCTTGTTAACTTTTCAAAAATCAATGCACATCGTATAACCAACTACTACTCTTTGAGGAATAAGCTCATTATTCTCATTAGGCACAACAGTAATTCCTCCTTTCTTATGGACACAATGCACATGACTAACCCATCTACTATCAGCAATAGGATAAATAATACCAGCATCAAGGAGTTTCAATACCTCATTTCTTACCACATCCTTCATCTTAGGAATTAAACGACGTTGATGTTCAATAACTGGCTTTGCATCAGGTTCCATATTAATAGCATGCTGGCATATAATAGGGGAAATCCCTTTCAAATCATCAGGCGTATATCCCATAGCTCCTCGGTGTTTCTTCAATACTCCCAATAACCTTTCCTCTTCCTGACCTGAAAGTTTAGAACTAATAATAACAGGATATATTTTCTTATCAACAATATAAGCATATTTAAGATCATCAGGTAAAGGTTTTAATCGAAAACAGGATCCTCCTTGGGTGGTTGTGTGGTACCCAAGTCTTCCACATGTAAATTGTGTTTAAGCATCTCTAGTTGACGAAGAAGAATCTCATCAATCTCTTATTTCCTTCATAAAGATATCACTTTCGTGGTCCTCCATATATTGTTGCAAAGCATTGTTAGGAGCAAGAGCAATAGAGGCAAGTTGTTCAACTCTAAAATCTTCATTAGGCAATTCAGTTTCATAAGGAGCTTTAGCAAACTTAGAAAAATTAAACTCATAAGACTCTCCATCAAATTTAGTAAGAATTTTGTCCTTCTTACAATCTATAATAGCACCACAAGTGTTCAAGAAAGGTCTACCAAAAATGATAGGACAAGTCTTACTAGCAGCTGAACTAAGTACTAGAAAATCAGCAGGATACTTGATCTTACCACATAAAACTTCCACATCTCTAACAATACCAGTTGGAGAGATAGTCTCTCTATTAGCAAGCTGAATAACCGCATCAATTTCTTCAAGTTTACAAGAACCAATTTCATGCATGATTTCCCTGTAAAGCTCATAAGGAATAGCACTTGAACTTGCACCAATATCACAAAACCATAATAGTAGTGATCACCTATTCTGACAGAAAGCACAGGAACACTAGTTTTTTTGGATTTACTAGGATGTGAAACAATATTAGAAGCATCTTCACAGAAGATAATGTGTTCATCTTCTACATTTTCAGTAACAAGGTCCTTTACTATTGCTACTGCAGGTTCAATAGTTATTTGTTCATCATGTTCTATAGCTTTCTTTGTACTTTTGTTAACCACGCTAGTTATAATAGAATGTTCCTTTACCTTGGCAGGGAAAGGTACTTTCTCAATATAAGGTTCAGGCAGAACACGATCAACAGTACAAACTTCAATATTTCTAGCAGGAACACAATTAACAATGTTTTATAAGGTCATGGTACTTGTTCCACTCCTTTCTGGGAACATCAAGGTAAGAGGCAAAGGCCTTAAAACAATTTGCAAGAATTTGAGAATCAAGTCCATAAACGACACCAGTATTATGAAAGTCATCAGTTCTCATAAAAGATTCAATACATTCATAATCATAATTTATACCTGACTTTCTTCCTTTGTCATTCTCCCATCCTTCAGTGTTTTCCTGAATGCGACCGAGAAGATCCCATTTAGCTTCTTCTTTCATACATGTAAATGATCCAGAACAAGAAGAATCCAATAAATCCTTATCATGAAGAGAAAGCCTTGCATAGAAGTTATTAATAACAATATTACTGGGGAGCTCATGAATGGGACATTTGAGCATTAGTGACTTCAATCTCCCCCACGCTTGGGCAATACTCTCTCCATCTTGAGGCTATAAATTATATATTTGATTCTGATCTTTATGAATCTCACTAGGAGGATAGAATTTAGAATAAAAGAGAGGTACAATTTCCTCCCAGCCAATAGATCGGTCATTCTTCAGCATCTTATACCATTTCGCAGCTCTACCCTTCAGTGATAAAGAGAATAACTTCATCTTAACTTAGTCCATTGAAATACCTGCACACTTGAACAACTCGCATAACTCATGTATAAAGAGTAAATGATCACTAGGATGGACAGTTCCATCTCCTAAATAGCAGTTATTCATAACACGTTCAACAATTTTCATAGGTATTTTAAAAGGATCCAATTGAGCAGGCGGTGGTTCATCTACTGCCGTAACAGTGGTAGTAGTAATCCCAAATAGGGAGTCAAATGGAGACTTCTCCATAATGAAATAAAGTAGCAGACACAAATAAAAACAACACTTACAATAAAAGTTTACTTTACCAATTCCACTCTTCAATAACGCTTCACTCCCGGCAACGGCGCCATAAAATAGTCTTGATGACCCACAGGTATAGGGGGTGTATCGTAGTACTTTCGATAAATAAGAGTGTCGAACCCAACGAGGAGCAGAAGGTGTTTACAAGAAGTTTTGATCAAGGATTCACTGTAAACACTAGCAAACAGGTTTTCTGGGGTATTTGATATTGCAAATAAATAATGTACGAGTAAATAAAAGACAATAATAATTATTGCAGCGAGTGGCCCAATCTTTTTTAGAGCAAAGGACAAGCCGGTTGTTTTACTTATGATGACTAAACGTTCCTGAGGACACACAGGAATTTCGTCAAGTGCTTTCGCTTCACGCAGCTGGATAATCTTTATCGGTTGGGTAGGTGTTGTGTGGGTGAACCTATGCCAATGCACTACCCCTACTTGGACTAATGCATACTTGCGGTTATACCCCTTGCAAGCAACCACAACTACAAGAACGTAATTAAGATAAATCTAACCACAGACTTAAACTTTGAGATCCTACACTCCCTCATGTACTGGTTTCCCAATGGGGGTTTAGGTTTCTGTCACTCCCGCAACCCCACAATTAGTAGCCAAATACACGATGCATTCCACTAGGCCCATAAAGGTGAAGTATCATGTACTCGACGTTTACATGACACCACTAGAAGAATAACACCACAACTTAAATATCAAACCATTAAATATTACTCAACATCATTCCACTACTAACATCTTAACTTTTTCCATGTCCTCAAGAACTAAACGAATTACTCACAAGACATCATATGGATCATGATCAGATGTGATATAATGATGAATAACAATCTGGACATAAACCTTAAGCCAATGGTTTCACTCAATAGCATCAACTACAAGGAGTAATTAACACCGGGAAAGTTTTCCCATGTGAACTAAACAAGATCAAACCCAAAATGTTACAGCGGGACGGAGTGGCGATGGTGGAGATGATGGTGCTGGTGATGGAGATGATGATGATGATCCCGATGAAGTCCAGCTCGATGACGGTGACGATGGCGACGATTTCCCCCCTCCGGGAAAGAATTTCCCCTGCAGATTTCTGCCTGCCGAAGAGCTTTTCTCTCTCTGTGGTTTTCTGCCCCGTAGCGGCGACAAAATATTTCTCTGTTCGCTCCCCCTCTGTTTAGGGTTCTCGGGGGATGAAATACGCGAAGCAACGCTGTCAGTGGTGGGCCAGGACCACCACACCATGCCTAGGCGCGGCCAGGGGTGGCCCGCGCCTAGGGGTGGTCTGGGCCCCTCCTGGCCCACCTTAGGCTCCCCTTCTGGCTTCCTCCGGCATCTGGCAAAATAGGAATTACTGGATATTTTCTGGAAATTGTTGTTCTTCAGAAATATGGTATCTTGACGGTCCTTTTTCCAGCAGAATTCTGACTCCGGCAGTTAATTCTCCAATAATCACCAAACATGCAAAAATAGATGAAATAACATAAGTATCATTTCTAAATATAAAATTTATCAATGAATAACAGTAAATTATGATATAAAATAGTGATGCAATTTGGACGTATCAAGATGCCAGGTGGAGGAGACGGCTGAGGAGGCGTGGCGGCAAAGAAGGAGGCAAGAGCCCGGGCGAAGGCGCTGGCGCCGAGCACCGACGACGATGAATACATCAATGACTACTCGTCTGAGGAGGCACAAGCTCCTCGGACGCGTCGAACGCAACTACCTCTTGGGAAGAGGTGACGAGTAGGAAGCGTTTTCGTGAGGACGATGACGTGAGGCCATCAAAGAAGAAGTAGTTAAAAAATTAGTTCATATTTTTGAAAGTTTTTTATGTGTAATTTGTTACAATATGTTGCACTACTTTAAAAAATCTTCGATTGTACCTACAAATTCCTTCTCTCTATTGAAATAAAATACAAAAAAATAAATAATAAGTTATTTTAAAGTTTAGGGGCGTGTTTAGCGGATGCGGTTGGGGCTCCAAACGTGGCACAAAGAAAATGCGTCCCCAAAATATTCGATCCAACGTTGTTTGAGGACGTTTTGGAGAACGCCCGGTTGGAGATACTCTCAAGCTCAAAAATGGCACGTCACTTCAGCAGCTCTTCCAAGCCCAACATTGCACATGCCGTATCACAGAAAGCTGTGTAACTTAATTAGAGCATCTCTAGCAGAGCCCGTAAAAGTGCGAACTGAAAAAGTCGAGTTCAATCTTCCGAAAACATGTTTACTGCTCGCAAAACGGTTAGGGCGGAACAGAGCCTGTAAACTAAAACTGAAAAAGGAAATATTCGAAAATCATCTTCTTCTTCATAAGATCTGTCATCATCTTCTTCACAAGAACTATTCGCACCGCGCCGCGGAATCGATGGCTGGAGACAAGGCTGAACAATTCCTTGACAGATGTTGCTAATTATGTCCAGCTAGCCATCCGCCCATCATAGGATAGCCATCCGCCCTTGTATGCTAGCAATCCGCCCTGCATAGAAGCTAGACAGGGCTGAGCGATTCCTTCATATACGCACGCACGCGTACGCAGGGACAGATGCTGCGGCTTGCATGCACTGCGCAAGAGAGAAAATAAGAGTGGCCGACCGCGCATGCGTCCGCGATGCTGCTGCTTGCGTGCACTGGGTAGCTCGCCGAAATTATTCTATATCGAGAAGATTCGCTGAAAATTGACATAGACACTTTTGGAATTGGAGCAGGCTATTAAGATGTTTAACCGGCGGTTCACTATTTTAAGAAGAGTTGTTTTGTGGTACCCTTAAATAAATAATAGCCCTCCATTTCCACCCATCTAAAGGCCAAAAAGATTTCATACCGGCGTTCAAAACGTCAGAGGTATGATACATACCTCTGCCAATTTTCGCACTAAAATAGAAAAAGGCCGTAGACAGGCCCCAGCCCAGTACACGGGCCCTGGCCCATCATGTGCACTCATTCGGTAATGGGGAAGGGGACTGACCTGAACCATCGTTCTTCTACGAGGTCGCCGGGTTGGGTGTCGCCGCCGCGATCCTCGACTTGCACAACGACTCCGGCGCCACAGCGGCCGCGGCGGCGCGGCTCCTACCGCCGGCATTTACGGCAAGATCTCCACCTACCCCCTTCGCTGCCCCCTTCCCAACCCTAACCTGTCCCAACCGCGCGCCCTTGGCCTCACCACCGATCCAAGATCCTCGACGCTGTCCTCCTCGCTCCCCAAGGCCGCCGAGGTCGTTACGCAGTTCTGGTAGCGGGGCCTGGAGGTCATCGCGAAGGGCCGCCCGCACCGGCTGGGCGGTGGCACATGAGATGGGAGGAGGCCGACGAAGTTGGGAGGAGAAATGGAAGGAGTCGATGGGAGGCGTCGTCGTTGCGTGTTTCGGTGGTCCAAAGCGACGTCGGCGCGTCGCCTTATCCGGCGTCGGTCCTTCAAGGTGCTCCTCGTCGCCATGCGGTGTCGCCTGGTGCTAGGGCTGTGGCGCACCGCTGCACACCGACGAGGAAGGTTCCCCCGGCTACTCGGCTAGGTCGAGCCCGCCACCCACGACCTGGTAAGAATACATCCATTTTATCTAGGTTCCTTTCGTTTTGTGATTATGTTAGCATGAGAAGTGACATTCGTCAGTCAAATTTTCAGAGGTGATGATGGGAAACTAATGCTAGTAGTTCACCGAGCGGTTCAGCTCAAAATTGGATCATTTTCCCTGCGCTTTATAACCAATGTTTTCAATCTAGATTCATTAGCTAATGCTGTGCATGTTGTGGCTACAAAAGGCATCTTGAATATCTACTATAACCCCAGGTAACAATGAGCGCAATGGTTGTTTAGTGAATGCCTTAATGGGTTTATAATTGGTAAACTTCGGTTGTAGAAAAAGAGCATGCCTCAATAAGAATATATTGTGATTTCAGAAGAGTTCTGATGTATGTAGAAATTTACGGTTGTTCTATAACTGTTAAGTTGGCTACTTGATAGTTCTTGACAGTTAATTTTTAACTAGTTTTGGGAGGTGTTTCTTGTACTTGTTTGAATGTCATGGTCACTTAATGTTTTTATTTTGTACCGAGCCCTGTAAATTCTCGTATTTGTGATGCTAAATCGCTAAGGTAGCTAGAATTGTACATACCAATATACTTGCTGCTGCTAGTTGTCTAGTCCTACATTTCTTAATGCAATCTAGCAGATTCTGATTTTAGTTGTTTCTTACAAATACTGATAGATTAAGTCAATCTGAATTCTCAGTACCCTATTAGAAGTTCACGAAAAGATTCAATCAACTATCATCCTGGAAGGAGCTTGATTGTGTGAAGCCGTAATGGAAGAACTGGAAGGACCTCAAGGTGGAAGACCTTGGAATCAAGACATTGTTTGGTGTTGACTTTATGCATTGTTCTGCGTAGGCGAGATTGCCGGCAGAGGATTCACCTTGACCGGCTATAAGGTCTGAATTAGTTCTCCTGGCTATGACCTTACCTTGTAACGCACTGTTAGCTGATGCTTGTGGAAATGACAAAGATACATGTCTTCTTTCACAATTTTGTTTCTGAAAAGTTTTTAGTGCTGAATGCCAGCAAGACGAGCACACCATTCAGACAGAGCATCAGTAATGTGCTCGCTCAATTGTCCATTTCTGTGTTCTGGAACTTGATACCATGATGCACCACCCTTGTGTTTTCTGCTATGAAATGAGCCCATTTCTTGTTGCCGATGGAAGTGACTTGAGTATGGTGTTGGATAAGCTTTTCTTTCGCTCCTCCCGCATACCGTGTTGTATTATTCTTCATATCGTGCTGGAATCTTCTTGTGCTGAAATGTTACAGTAACTCCACTCATGGATGATGCATCCGGTGTCCTGATTACCGATATTTTATTTCTTGAAACAACACTAGCAAGTGCTAACAACCTAAACCGGCAGAAATTTACAACGGAATGCTACCAGCGCAGAGAACCTGGCTAGGTAGCCCTATCTTTCAAGTCATTATTATTCCTAAAAAAACATGCCAGCCATGAGAACTCCCTTTGTCAACAGTGTTGTATGCCCAGCCATGAGAACTCCCTTTGTAAATTCTTAACGGTGGATGTTAATTATGGACGGTGCCTGCCGCCTTCATCGAAGCTATTAGGACACATGCTGATGCAATGCAGATCACCATGTATGGACAACACTGCAGTAGATTTTGCAACACATACCCAACTTTGCAGTTTTCCTTCTGAGGAAAAAGGCACAGAAGAAACCTGAGTACTCCAGGTAGCTTCTCTTTTATCTGATCAAACATGTCATCCACTCTAACTGACACGGGTGCTCGTCTCTTTGATGGGTTCTCTTCAATTATGGTATAAGGGTCGTCTATCCAGGCCTCCCATGCCCCATGGCATCCCACTCATGCAACCAGCTGGTCGTTCCTCTAACATAGAAAAATAACACTTATCGTCAAACACATATATAGCGTACACAAGAGCTGATTATATCTGCAGATACTACGTATGGAATGAGATTATTAGCATCAAATGCACTCTACTAGAAAACATCATGCATAATGTATACCAGAGCAAATTGTGAGTATGGAGAATTAACTTGCAAGCAAGGACATAAACTTATGCAACAACAGCTATTCACTACTCAAAACATAATTATAATCTGCAGCAATCATCGCCATAATTCAACCAGGTATCATCGGCTTGATGGCCAGCGTATATTGTATAAGTACAGCCAATCACAAACGACATGGAAACCAGAGGAGAACGAATGGGTAAACTAGTAGCTCACCGGAGAGGCTGAATGTCACAGCCGCCACGCCGAGGAGGTAGTCAAAGATGAGGGCTAGCCGTGCATGAGACGCATGGAAAAAAATAGCGCGCTATTTCGACGGTAATAGCACGCTATAGCATTTCTAGACAGCTCACGCTACATCATTCCGGCGCTATAGCATGCTATAGCGCGCTACTAGCACGCTATAGCACGCTAATAGCATATTTTTCGGCCGACGGTATTTTGTTATAGCGCGCTATTTTTTTCCTTGATGAGACGTGAGAGGCCACGGCTAGCCCAGGAGCAGCATACAAGTTTACGCAAATGGCAAGGTAATTCTAGTGACGTACAGTATAAACATTTAAATAGTACCATGAGCTGCGCAAATTGAACTTGAGTTCTGGAACAGATAGTATGAAGAAACAAAATAAGTACTTATTTTCTGTGAAAGCTGAATGCAAAATGAGTAATTGTTAAACCCACGACATATCAAATATCAGAAAAGTACGGATTATTGTATCATAAAACTCACTAGCAATCTAACATAAGGATATCATCAAATATATCATGTCAACTAGTGATAAAAAAATAACCAAGGAATTGTTATTAGATAAGGACCTGAAGGTGAATCACAATTAACCAAGGAATCTAGGCAGGAATGAAACAATATCTACGAAGGAGGGAAAGGAGAAAGAAATGCCATAAGAGCTGCACATCAAAGGATGCAGTATTTCTTCAATATTATACTAATTATCAGTCTAGTCGCAAATGAAAAATAGACAAGCCAATAATGCCAGCTCGAAAAAGTACTCACATTTAGCTAGAGTGAACTGTTCCAATTTGAATCAAATCACACAAGAAAGCACTAAATTCGGAAATCAAACCGGCTGAATTATTAATAGCTAAACTGAGCACTAGTATCCAATATAAAGGGACCTTTTTAATGGGCCGAGTTGCACATATCGATCAAATGTACAACTAGCAACGGAGGACTAGAACAACCATAAAGATTTCATAGGATTGGACAAAGTACACCCCTGGAGATTAGACTTAAAACACAGAGCACATATGGTATTTTCTGTTTGTGCGTGGGAGCTAACATATTTTGCACATCACGATATCCGTGGTTAGAGAAACCAAGCCTAAAATTCTACATCTAACTCGTCTACTTGTCAGCTACAAATTTTCTACTGATCTGAACAAGCACACACGGACTGAATCTCTTAATTTATCTGTATTTAATTTAATCCTAATGACTCCGGATATCGTGGTTTCTCACCAGCTGCTCGACAGTGGTCTCGTTCCCCGCGAGCTTGTCGTAGGAGACCGTCGAGACGGAGCACGTCGGATCCGTGTTGCAGCGGTGCGGCCCCATGGAGGAGGAAGCCGGGAAGAAGGGATCCACGAGAGTCACGTGGCAGTCGAGTTGCCAGCGGAGTGCTCGGGCGTGTGGGTGAATGCTGGCCGTGTGCGACGAACGAGGCGGCGTCGCTGGTGGCGGCGTGCCCGGCCGTCTGGGAAGTGACCTTCTTTGACCTGGAGGCGGCGGCGTCGCTGGTGGATGTTGCATCGGCGTCGCTAGGGGGATTTACTGGCGGCGGCGTCGCCCGCTTGGGAAACTTGATCCGGCAAAGGCTGGGCCGGGCTGAATACTACAAATTTAATTTTCTTCTTTAATTAATTACGTACAGCTGGGCTGCTGGGCCTAATCTATCTCACTTAATCCTGACCGTTGCCTCAAATCATACCTCTCTCTTTTTAGGAGTGGTAAAAGGTACTGTAAAACAAGCCTTTAAGAAAGCAGCGAGAAATCGATGGCTGGAGGCGGTCCTACGGACGGCGGCGCTAGATGAGTGGTGAGAAATCCGTTCAGTTTTGGGCCTGTAAACGTCTTTCAATCTGTATTAATAGGGGCTGAGTCTGAAATTTTTCAGACCCCTGAAAAAGTTTTTCGGGCCGGACATCGAGTTTGGTCTCTGTTCTGCGCCACTTTCAACCCGAACCCGTAAATCGGCCGGGAAAATACGGTTCCGGCGTGTTTTACGGGCTCTGTTAGAGTTGCTCTTACTTGGCTAAACACGGGTTTCTTGTGGAGCCATGCATGTAGTATGTCACTTTCCATTAATTAACAAAATAATGATAGTGCTTTAACCGCTTTCGGCCTCGCCATCAAAGATCAATGATGTACCCGAGCCACCTTTTGCACGATCAAAGCAACAAAGCACATCACAATTAATTTGAAAAAAGAACCAGGTCGGAAAGTAGGTGAACAAACCCACTAGCTCCCTGCGTCAGAGTATTGTTGGCTCTTGAGGGACTGAGACATTGCATCGACGAGACCAGAACTCACGAACAAGAAATTATTACATGGAGGTCTCTTTCAAGCTCAAACATAGGCACATCATCACTCATGCTGTAAAATTACTCCACCACGGGACGGGAGTGAACATTTCCATCCATTGCACCATTGCAAGCTGGCGCGAACGGCGGCGTCATTTCACTTGCGGAGGAAGCTGAGGACGCGCTCCTGCATCTCGACCGCTCTCTCGCAGCGCGGCTTCATGCAGTAGAAGACGTGCCCCTCGCCCATGGACTCGAGCAGCTCCACCTCGCCGCCGTAGCCGCTGGCCTTGAGGTTCTCGTAGTACCAGACGCCCCTGTCCCGGAGGCCGTCCTCCTCGGCTACGCAGACGAGCACGCGGTCCGCCGCGACGCGCGCCGCGCTGCCGCCGGCCGCCTCCGAGAACGGGTTGGACAGCGGGTCGTCCAGCCCCTGCGTGCCCGGGCACAGGTACCGCCAGAACGCGTCCGCCCGGGCCTTCTCCGCCTTCCCCGTCGTGCCCTCCGTGCCGATGTCCGCCGCGCCGCTGAAGTACGGGTGCACGATCAGCGCGCCCCTGATCCCGATCCCGAGCCCGCCCGGGTCCTCCCCGGCGCGCACCGCCATCACGTGCGCGATGGTGCCCCCGGCGCTGCCGCCTGCCAGGAACACGCGGGAGAGGTCGCCGTGGTCGAGCAGCCACGGCTCGCCTCCGCCGGGGACGCCCGTGGCGTGGGAGGCCACCCACTTGAGCCCCTCCCACGAGTCGTCGTACGCCGCGGGGAGCGGGTGCTCCGGCGCGAGACGGTACTCCAGCGACACCGCGAGCACGTTGGCCGCCGCGACCAGGCCCGTGAGGTAGCCGTGCGTCATCGGGTCGGCGGCCGAGCCGAGGACGTAGGCGCCGCCGTGGTAGTAGACGATGACGGGGAGCTTGGCGCCGTCGTGGATGCCGGGCGGGAGGAAGATGCGCGCCCAGAGGCCGTTGGCGGAATCGATGACGACGTCCTTGGAGGCGACCCCCGTGGCGGGGTCGACGCCGGCCGGGATCGGCGGGAAGCTGTAGCGCTCCACGCGGCCGCTCTTGTACTGGCGGAAGATGGGGCCGTACTCGAAGAGGATCTCATCGTCGGCGCCCGGTGCCGCCATTGGTCTTTCGATCGATTGCGGTCGCACTAGGTAGTGGTGGGAGAAGCAACGCGCAGAAGTGGAGAACGGTTGGTGCCCGCTATGGCAGTATATGTTGTCGGTAGTGATCAACAGTGAGGGGGTGGGTATCAAAAGCGGGAGCCGGTGCCTCTTTTGTGCTGGAAAATCGGTGAAGTGGACCCGGAGCTTCTAGAAGAACTTAAAATTTTGTTTTTTGGAGGGAAATTGGGCCGGGCAACGGACAAGAAATCAACAGTATGGCCAACCTTCTCTATTTGGGTCGGGGCTGCTTAGCTGCTCCACGCATTTTGGTCTAGGCTAGTCACTTTTCTTCATTTCCACCAAATTGACTCACTTTTCTTTATTTGGGTTAGTAGTTTCTTATCCTAATGAGGAGCTTCTAGAAGAACTAAAAATTGATTTTGGAGGATAATTGTATTAAATTGGATCGCGGACACAAAATCGACAATATGGCCAACCTTATCAGTTTGGCCTGTCCCGACACATTTTTGTCTGCGCTAGTCATATAGCAATCAACCGATACAAAATTAAGATCATTGTTGTAGCAAACAGCACAAAGCACCCCCAAAAGAACCAAAAAATAAAAGGAAGAGAAAACAAAGCCAACAACGGTGACTCTACTTAAACGAAGATGGTTCGTGGCCATTGCGCCCTTCTGAAAATTCCACCACGCTCCTAGTGCATGGACATGTCCTAGGGTTTCCCTGGTACGCTACAGGGGGGAGGGAAGACACCCTTCAGAAAGGACAGCGACACCCGCAGGCATCACCGCGTCGGTGCCGAAAAGACAATTCATTCTCCTGATCTCAAAAAAACCCACGCCCTTGGACACTCCGCACCACTCCACCAAGTTTGCCACCCACCAACACACGCCACCACGATCTTGCAGTCACCACCGCGGTCTCACCATGACCCATGTAGCAAGGCCGGCAAGACCGAGAAGAGAGAACTCCCGCAATGGGCCAGCAATACAGCAGCACGCGGGAGGGATCAACCTCCACCGTCGTATGCAGCAACTCCCGTCCGCTGTGCGGGGGTGAGACCGAAGCCATGTCGGGTTTTTTCTTATCCTCAAACTTCTTGAAGGTGAAAATACTAGAAAACTATACAAAGCCTTAATAAACGGGACATGGTGTTTTGGTTCTTAGGTCTGAATACACCTATTAAGAAAATTGTATTTTAAATTTATTCTAAAATATTGAAAAATTATGACGAAAAATCCTAGATGTATATTTATTTTGACATTCTATGTTCACTCACAAAAATTTGTGGAAAAAAAGATATTTTATTTGATCTACGTAAAAAATATAAAAATATAAAAACATGTAACGCAAAAAGCTAGTATTTTGAATCACCAAAAGTTGTCTTTTTACATTGCTCATAATTTTTTTTTTCTTTTCGAAACTTATTGTACTATGAACATATATTTCAAGGCACCGATTTTTTCCTTTTTTTATTTATGCAACCACTAGAATAGTAAATCATAATCACACGATGACACGAATCACTCAGTCACTCTGTCACACTCAAGACGAATCCACCACGCAGTGGGCAAAAGGATCAACGGGTAGTCGTCAAGCACGAGAAATGAAATCCGCGACGCGGCCCAACATCTTGGCGGCCGCCTCCGTCCCCGGTCGCAGGAGGTGGAACACGTGGTCCTGCCCCGGCGTGTCCACCAGCTCCGCCTCCCCGCGCCACCCGCTCGCCAGCAGCGCCGCGTGGTACGCCCGTCCCTTGGGCGCCAGGAAGTCCTTCTCCGCCACGGCCACCATCACCCTCACGCACGGCATCGCCGCGAGCAGCGGCGCCGCCCCGGCGGACGTCGGGCAGATCCTCGGGTCGTTCACCTCGGCGTCGGGCCGCGCGCACGTGAACCGCCACTCGCGGCGGATCCTGACCTCCAGCTCCGGCGCCATGGTGTTCGACGGGTCCCAGAAAAAAGGGTGCAGCAGCATCACGCCGGCGATCGCCGCTCCCTCGGCCGCGGCGCGCAGGGCGACGTTGTGCGCGATGTTGCCGCCCGCGCTGTCGCCGGCGAGGAACACGCGGGACGCGTCCCCGTGCGCCGCGAGCCACGGCTCCGAACCCGCGGGACCGGCGGTGCAGGCGTCAACCGCCCACGCGAGCGCCGCCAAGGAGTCGTCGTAGGCGACTGGGAGCGGGTGCTCCGGCGCGCGGCGGTACTCGACGGACACCGCGAGGGCGCCGGCGCGGGCGGAGAGGGCGTTGAGGTAACGGTGGTACGTCGGGGAGGCCGCCGACTCGACCATGAAGCCGCCGCCGTGGACGTACACGAGGACGGGCAGCTTCTTGGCGCTGCCGCCGGCGGCGGCTGGCGGGAGGTAGAGGCGGACGGAGAGGCCGGTGGCCGGGTCGATGGTGACGTCCTTGGAGGCCACGCCCGTGGTGGCGTCGAGGGACGCCGGCACGGTGCGCGTGCCGAACAGGCGCTCGATGTTGCCATTCTTGTAGACGCGGATGAAGGGGAAGAGCTCGATCTCGACCTCGCTGGGGCAGGCGGCATCAATGCTGGGAGCCATTCCGGTGGATTCGCTCTGTGAAGGTGAAGGCGAGCTTGCAATATGGATCGAGTGCGGTGGAGTAGTTAAGAAGTAGGAGACGGGTTATTTGGCTGAACAGGTTGGAAGTTTTTATATCCACTAGCTTGGCTGCGGGTGGCTCGATGGAGCTGGCCCGGGTGACGGTGGAGGTGCGCCGTGCTTTAGCCGCCAGCGGCGCCGGTCAGAGGGTCTAGAAGACCCTAGAAGAACGTACAATTTATAAAGAGACCTTCATCATCACTCGTCCTAGAAATCTAGAATTTGAAGAAAGGCCCTCTAAATTAACAGAAAACATCCTAGGACAAAAGATAGAAAAGCAATCGGGTGCCTGGGCGCCACCGCCACCTCTCACCGGCGATCTCGAGATGTTCCCATCGAGATACGATGCCGAGCTGCTCAACAGCATTCTTCCGGCGAAGCATTTGATCCGCCGGCCACTCCTCCTCCTCCGAGGACGAACCACTTGACGGTGGAGAAGTGTTGAGCTCCGACGAAGAGCGCTATAGGGCCTCCGTCTTGGAGGTTGAAGAAGGGCCGCTTTGCCGGCCAAAGATCATGGCGCCGCTGGAGGACACCGCGTGTTTCGCTCGAAGGAGCTCTTGTCCAGAAGCCCCATAGCACCCTGCAGGCAGAAGCCGACAAGCATGGGCCGCCAGTGCATCGCCACCGCTTCTCTTCTGGCCACCATGGCAAGGAAGAGGAAGTTGCAGGCTAGCAACAACCAACCACACGCCGCATCGACGGAGAGGACAGGATCCTCCTCCCCGATCCAAAATCAGTACGCCACGCCTCTGCTCCTCCTCGCAACCAAGGCCGGCCAGGAGAGAAGAAGTAGCACACCTTGCAGCTTCACAAAGAATCCCCACCTCGCCTCCACGGCCGGCCTGGGGAGCTTCATCTTCACTGCAGACGAGGGAGAGGAAAGAACCTGCAACCGCAGATTTATTGAAGAAGACGACATCGCTTCCCACCGCACCTCCCTCCGACCACCGGAGCAGAGATAGCGCAAGCAGCAACCCTAGCCTGGCCAGGATCCGGCGGCAAGGATCCAGACCACCGCCTCCTCTACGGGGCATCCGCCCAAACGGTGGCAAACCGCCACAAACAACAACAAAAAAACCTACAGATCTACACCTAAACTACTCCGGCAACCAACCTAGACCAAGTTTAGCCAGCTAAACCCGGGCAAGACTACTGTAGATGGAGGAGAGCAGGAAGGGGGAACCGTACGTTCTAGACACGAGTTTGTTGTCTCGGCGATCTCCATCGCCGCACTCACACTGCATGTCTAGTCTTAGACTTTACATGGGAGCGGCCGCCAATTTTCGCTGGTGATAGAGCCGATGGAGGATGGGGAACAAGCAACGTTTTCAGTATGAGAAACTAGGCACTATCGTTTTTCCATCAACAGTACCGTAGTATGACGATACCATGGGATTTCTACTTTTCAAAATATAATCAATTTATGTGTTAAATAAAATATTTACCTAGCATACATTTATGGAAAAAAACATAACGTAGTGTCATATTATTCTCTTGCGTAACAACGCAGTCGCGATGCGATCCGGCTGGCTGGAAGCAAAGGGTAGGCACCAGTTTCTTCATCTGTTCTTCTGAACGGACGCCAATTTTTTTCTCCAGTGGATCTTAATCAGTTGTATGGACTGCAGTGGTGCATCGTATTACTAGAACTAGTTGGTGCGGAAATGATAGATGCTATTCAGGTATTCTAAAATGGAATCCCTTCTAAAATAGCATGAGCAATCATGAATCCGAATATATAAGAAGTTAATTGGTTAGCATGCAAAAAAGGTAACAATCACATGAAGGATTTAGCCAACTAACTTTAGGTAGTGAAATTCTTGCTTCTGCATAATTCCTACCACTATAGCAGAATATGTCCAATCTTTTGCTTGTATGTCTTGATTACTAATTTAGTGATAGTATGATAATCATGAATCCAAAGTTATGTAATGTAACACATTAGAAAGACACATGGTAATACTAACATGGACGGTATGGAAATCCAAAGGTATGAAACATTATTTGGTTGGTATGTAAGAAGATAACAGTTTCAAACCGAGTACATATATTGTAATAGCGGGAAGATATAATTGTAGCAAAATATTATATCTTATATGTCATCACTAAATGATTATTTTGGATATCTCACAGCTGGATGGGGAACACAAAGTATTTTACAAAAATACATAATATTATGAAATCCTGTAGAAACGACTATAGTTGCCACTTGTCATCATGCTGACCTGTCAAAACATGACCAGGGATCTGCAAGAGCGAGCCACTTGTCACCATGGTGACCTTTATGCATCAGAACATGCCTGATATCTGCAATGTTAGGAGGCGGGTTATTGTTTCAGCTTGAAAATTCATTTAACAGTTTGAAACAGAGAGTTCATTGAAGTAGAACAATGGGGGAAAATGGCATGCTGAAGACATACCTTTTGGAATGGGCTTGCTGACTTGCTGCACATGAAAATAAAGCTGATATAAGAAACATTCTTCTCTAGCGGAATGGCTTCAAGGGAAAGGGAGGATTGTGCTTAGCCGGCCTGAAGGTATTCACAAACGTTCATGACTTTTGGAGTAATACAAAATGGTTGCTGCGAAGAATTTCTATGCTATGCATGTAAATGCTACACATCATTAGTTCCATCAGGGACCCAAAGACTGAATAATCATCACACTATTTTACTTGGAACATGACGCAGGAACTGCAAATTTACATGACAACATGACAGATAATGCAAAATTTAGAGCAGCTAATAGAATAAGGACGTTGAGGATTTACTGTTAGGAATAGCCTTAATTGACGGAATGAACTAACCAGTGTAGAAACCATTTTCTCAGACGGAATGGGTGTAAGCAAGAAAATTCATAAAACACTACCAACCGCAGAAAATTTACAGAATAGATGGTAAACTGAAATAAGGGAGGGTCAGGAGAGATGATATGAAGACCCGTGAACAGCTCAGACAAACTGGCTCTATTGACCTCAAGATGATCGAGCTTTAAATCTCAGACTGTGCTCAGCCGGATGTGGAAGTGTTATCATATCTTGGAACATAGTTGGACGCAGGAAACAGATGATCGAGGGGTTTGAATTTTGAGGAAGAGGCAATCCAGGGGCTCAAATATACGATCCACCGCGGCAGGGAACTGGCGGAAGCCATTAAATCGCAACCCTTCGTATTGGTGCGTGGGAGATGTGAAGCCACATACGTTTCATGGGAGATCCATTAAATCGCAGGAGGAGTAAAATGGGTAGATATGTGGAAGATCGGAGGGTATCTGGTAGTTTTCGAAGGAAGCATCTAGAAACAACACAACCATCTCTTGCCGGCATGTCGATATGTTTCTGTTTTCCTTTTTCTTTTGCTTTGGTTTGCAGTAGTTAATTTCAGCATAGACCGATAGAAAAAAAAAATCAGAATCCATCGCTCCCCTCAACTCTACCCGCCGCCGCCAACTCTACCAGCCGCTGGTGTGTAGACTCCGCCGCCTGCACCTCCTAGACGCTGCGGCCTGCACCTCCTAGACGCCGCCGCCTGCACCCTCTAGATGCCTCCACCGCCTCCTCCTCCTAGACGTCGCCGCCTCCTCCACATCCCACGCGCCCACAAGAGGATGGACGCCGACAAGGACGACGGAGCCGCCGCCACCTCCCAATAGCAGGTAATTTTGTCACCACGTGACATGTGTGATGTTGAGAAGACGAATCTGCTGATTTTCTGAACCTATATCAGTTGCTGAATCCCTGTACTTTGCACTTGTGATTCAAATAATTAGCCTATGTGCCGTGTTAAATCAACCGATATTGTTCGTGATAGTAGTGTTAAATCAACCGATACCGCCCACGCCACCTCCCTATGACTAGATTATATCTTAGTACTACAAGATTTATGCTCTGCAACTTCTTTCCAATGCTCAAAATAGGTTGCAGGTGTGCCGCATCACAGAATCAACCCATGTACAAGAGATTGTGACCGCTCAGTGCACTATCTTACATTGAAAAGTTTTATTATTCTTGCCCGATATCAACAAACATCCCCGCAAAATGAACTTATACTCTATGCTGAAACTCTTCTGCCGTTCTGTTTCTTTATGCTACTGAATTCTAGAGCTAGCCTCTGTGCCTTGTTAGACTTACTGAAAATAATGTGACAGTGTTCAACATTATTACTCTTGTTTGGCATGAAAAAAGTAGCTCTGTTTAATTTCTTTACAACTCAAATTACTAGCATGAATCTTACGCTTATCAATTTTCAGACATGGTGAAGGCGCTAGCTATGAGGAGAGCGATGAGTTTGTCCGAGTTGTTAGCAAGACGCTTGGAACCAGTATGTAATGAATATGCAAAGATGAAAGGGTTCAATGTTCAAAATATAACAGCAAAACAGAGCGATAGACTAGGATATAACAGCAAAACATAGCGATGCAGCGAACGGACACCTATTCTAGCGATTGCGAGCCAAATAAATAGAACTGTTATATTTTTTTTTGTCCTTCTACGAATGTTGCAAGTCTGGCAATTGCTTCTAGTCGGGTGACTTTTTTGTTCTTCTACTGGGAGTGTTTTGAAGGGCGGGCTTGGTGCAGCGCTAGAGCCTCACCGCCTGTGATCGAGAGGTCTCAAGTTCGAGTCATGGTCTCCTCACATTGCACTTTGTGAGGGTAAGGTTTGCCACTAACACCTTCTCCAGACCCCGCACAGTGTGGGAGGTCTCATCACTGGGTACGTCCTTTTTTACTGGGAGTGTTTTCTAATCTGAACTAAATGAACTGTATTATTTCTGATTGCTTTTGTAATCCGAGCTGCAATGCCAAATGAGATCATACTATCTACATATCTGTCGCTCGGTCATGGTACATGCTCATTTCCCCAGTTGTGAGCTAGGAGTACTCCTGGCTACTTCGCCAATGTACTTCAGTGAAGCCAGACAACCAAGACGTGGACTTGGCTATTGATCCAGGTTTTTTTGACTGTTCATCTTGCAATCTGCATCTTGCTCTACGAATCTCACATTTAATTAGTGTCTTATGAAGGAATCGATGTAAATCTCACAAAAGCCTCCGTCTCTCTCTCTCTCTTAACCTCTCTGCAAAGTGCAAACGGTGATCAAAGCTAGACAGTCCACAACAAATCAAGAGAAAGAGAGATCAGCTGTACTACAGAGCTGATCACTTATTCGCAAGTGTAACTACATATCTCACGTCTCCCAGCACTGCAGGCTGGTGTGTAACTGCAGAATTCAATTTGAGCTTGACACATTACGAAAAATAAAACAAAAACTGGACATTATGAATTATTATGAATTTAGCTTTATTTACATGACACTGGCGAATAGGAACTTCAAAAATATGTAACATAAGACTGCAGCTAAGGCGATGACTACATTAAAGGTTGGCAGTGAAATTCTGATCTTCTCTTGTTGTGCAACACCTTTTTTATTAATTATTTCAACCTTTGCTTCCAGCTCTTCTATCATCACATCTTGAAATGCTAGATTGCTCTCCTGTTGAAACTTGTCATTACGTAATTGTTAGGCAACAAGCTTTTTGTCCCGAACCTGCTCTTCCAAATCATGTACAAAATGGAATTTCTTGATGATTGAATCTGCATGATCATCAATTTCCACAATCCTCCCTGTGGTACTTGCAACATAAATCACATGCTAGCATTAGAATTTGAGAAACATAACACATAACCATGCAAAATTTGCAAAAGTTAGTGCAGAAGTACAAGGATCAACACCATCACCCTTAATCTTAAGAAGACGAGCTCTTACTGTTGAGTAACTGGCATGGAAAGCCACACCACAGAAGTGGCAAAGGACATGTTTGTTGCCTCCAGCACCTGTTGCATCTGCCGATAGCACTGTAATATCAGCCCATAGGGGATACTTTTTGATTGACAACCTGAGCCCCAGCCTCTCCACCATCAGCAGCACTAGCATTGTTGCTTGAACTCGTTGGTACTGAAGACTGGCTGCCTGCCATGCCACTAACCGCTGATGACATGTTGGTATCTCACTCCTACACAACAGCAACATCAGGCCATCAGCAGCCAAGCACAACAGAAAGACAGCGCACCAACAAGCCAACAACAGCAGCAAGTAAGAACGGCGGGAGGCTTGATTCCATGCGGCAGCGGCGAGCGAGAGAAGTGGCCGCTCGATCCAGTTTCCTGCCATCAAGCGCCCAAGTCCCAGGCTCCGGTGGCCTCACATCCGGTGCCCAACTCCTCCCATGAGGCCGACGCAGACACACCTCAACTCCGTCCGCGCGAGTTCTAGCCGAGGGAGGTAGTCCGCCACGCGCTGCTTCCTTCAGGCCGCCTCAGACAAGGCCTAGCCCCGTTCCCCGAGCACATCGCCGCCAGGGAGAACGATGGAGTCGCCGGGTCAAACGACGTAGTCAGCGGGGACGAAATGTAGGTTACAAATTAGGTGTGGAATCGAGCCGAGCCGAGCCGGCTTGTGGCTCGGCTCGGTCAGGCTCGAGGAAAATCGAGCCAAGCCTGGCTCGGCTTGTGGCAAAAACGTTGCTAGAAAAGAGACTCGAGGCTCGGCTCGGGTGGCTTGAGGCTCGGCTCGAGCGGCTCATCGAGCCGTACGTTCGTGGCCCTTTAACTCTTCCTCATCCCGACGATTCGGTAGATTTCGCTCGTTCTGTGGAGTTCACCGCAGGGCCGGCGCTGCCATCGATGCCCGCTGCCTCTAGCGCCGGCCGCAACCACCCTTATCTCCTTCTCCATGGCTCACCTAGCCCCTGCTGCTCCCGATTTGACCCCCTAGCCCCGCAAGGCGCATGTACTCTTGGTTTAGTAGTGGCCCTCTGCCCGCCGTCGGCCGTCGGTCGCCGGCCCTTCTCCTGTCGTCTTTCCGTCCGGGGTGCAGACAGATTCTCACCTTTGTTCGGAACGGGAAGCCTGCTCCGCTGCTAGTCTCCTCCGACCATGAATTCCCACCACGGCACCACCGATTCTCCTTTCTGATTCTCCACGACCGGCTGAAGATGCAACCTGGAAGGAGCAGCATCAGATTCTCCAAACCCGTCGCAGCTGCCAGTTGGTAGAGGCAGATGCTCCACAACTCCACCACAAACGGTAATTGATGTAGCAGAGCTACGACATGTATTGCCTTTATGCTTCATCTTTGTTTATTATGACTGAATCGATGGGATTACTCTACGTGCAGCTATGACTCCGATGAGGATAATGGGCATGCGTCGGTGATGTATGAAACAATTGGACTAATTGCATGTATTTGTGTGGTGAACTTGTAGGATATGCTACTGTTGTTACCTTTTTAGCAAAGATTATTATATTGATTTTTTTATTACATCGAGCCTTCGAGCCGGCTTGCGAGCCTCATCGAGCGGGCTTGTCGTGCCTCGAGCCCTGATTGGAAGGTTTAGGCTTGGCTTGTCTGACCTTCGGGCCGAGTCGAGTCCGAGCCAAGCCTTGTCGAGCCCGAGCCGAGCCTCGAGCCTTGAGTTTTGTGTCCACCCCTAGGTTACAGACTTGCCCACTCCAGAAAAAACTTAATGTACAAGTTGGGCTCTATTTGGGCCGGCCATCTGTTCGGCCCGTTTCGGATTTTGCATGCCGGACGTGACAAGTAGGAATTCTACTTGCCTTGTTCGAGCCACCAGTAGAAAACGGTAATAACCATAGAATTAACTAAAATGGACGGATCTAATTCATTTGAGGGTACACAAAACACTTCATTTCTACACGGAGGGAGTAGTAGTGGAAGAAGTAGGAGACGAGCCATTTGGCTGAACAAGTTTGGCAGTTTTTAAATCCACAAAGCTTGGCTGCTGGTATCGCGGTTGGCGTGGAACATGGTGGAGGTTCGCCGTGCTTGTCCGCGCCGGTCACACGACAGGAGTTTCTTGTATCGGCGATCTCCGTCGCTGCACGTCTAGACTTTACATGGGAGTGGCCGCCAATTTATAATGTTGTTCGAGCTAGCAGGATGAGGATGGCTGTTGGCTGGTAGCGCACGTCCGTGCTGCCGTTGCTGGTTGTTCAGATATCCTCCGTGCCGTTGTTTCCGTCGAATCATGGGGATGCTACACCATGAAAGAAGATTGGGTAGATCATGGGCGCCTTTGGGAGTTTACAGTCCACTCGACTCGCATCATCTTTGGGCCAGCCCAGCCAATATACAAAAGAACATTTATGCCTGCAAGAGGGCGACTGAGAAAGGAGATGCACGACGAAAAGCCAAAAGAGGGACAGGATGGATTCCGTCTCCTCCCGCGCGCTGAGCATCCTCCCATATTTGTACCTTCCACTTTCACCGCCCGATTCGAAATTTACATCCCCTCCCCCTTCTCCTACTTTTCGAGCTCCACCTTCGATCGCTGAGCAGGTAAGCGGTGGATAGCTCTCCCGTCGGCGGCGGCGCTGCGACAAGGCTACTTCCTCTTCGCGCAGTTCTCCTTGTCCTCCAGCCATGAATGTAAATAACCACACCTCCTATCTGATTGGCTAGGGTAATCTTGGTAGGTCCAGCTAGTTCTGCCTATGATTCGTTCATTCGCATGTGTAGCTTGTAGCATGGAATTTTGCAGTGCCATTTGAGATGGATTTCGCTGATCTAGGATAGGTAATCAGTGGCGGAGCCAGCCTGTGTAAGGGTGGGGCATGCCCCACCCTAGCATTTTCACATAGCACATACTTTAGTGAGAAATAAGAAAAAACTAGGAAAGCTAGCTCATACATACATCAAGTTATTTTGGTTGCCCCACCCTAAGCAAAATTTCTAGATCCGCCACTGTAGGTAATGTATAAATGTGAAACTTGTAGGATAAATTCTGCCACACCAGGTCATGTGGCTCAAGAGCTACCTGGGCAAGTACTACTACAATTTGTAGTGGTGCCCTTGGGCCATGGGGTGGGGAGGCATGTGTGGTGGTGCCCTTGATAATGATGATGCACATTTTGGTTTAGCTAGGACTTCAAAACTTCTTATGGATTGTAACTATGATAAAGTGGTATATACTAAGCCCTCTTGTGATTATGATCTTGCGGTGTGTGGATGGCACCCTCTTTTGATGTGGTGTTAGGTGACGAGGGATCACCTTGCCAATGCCTACGTATTGTAGACTTGGGTTTCGGGAGAGAGCGACGATGGAGATTCCGGGAACGAGATTAAGCACACGACGTCCCAGGTCCTCGGTGGAGGATCCCTACGTCGCTAGCAATCCACTATATGATCATATGTATGTTTACGGGTGCCGCCGTAGGCGAGATGTGTTGTCTATATTCGTTTTATATCCTCCTATTTCGGGTGCCCTGTAGCTTTATATATGCAACCACTAGGGTTTTACAAGAGTCCTAGTCGACTACTTATTCGGGTTGCCTTGTTGGGCCTTCTCCATATTGGGTCTTCTCCATATTGGGCCGAGCCAGGTGTGACGCCCCGGAACCGGTACCATGAGGATTCCAACGATCCCGCCGAAATCCGCACGATATCGATTCAGAGACGCCTCCGACGTGCGCGACGAATCACACACGTGATGCTTGAGGAATTAACACGAGCGGTAACATTACAAGGATTACAATAGAGCCCCACAAAACATATATTACAACAACGACTCCAACGAGTCAAGATACAAATATACAATACAAAGATCCAAATCATACAGAAGATCAAATACGTCCGAGTACGGACAAGATACAAATTGGACTAAGAGTCCCGAAGATAACCAATGGCGTCCATAACCCGCCCGGCCAAGCGGAAGGGTAACCTTGCTAACGTCGTCATCTCGTATCCAAAGTCGGGCCATCGGTTGCGGCAAAAGGAGGAAGCAAAAGAGAAAGGGAAAAGGCGAGAGTAAGTACCAAGGAACGAACTCCGGCACGTACTTAGCGAGACTAGAAATGGCTATGCTCGCCGGCGAATATATATATCGCCGGGGCTATATGGTAGGTTTAGCGCAAAACTATAACCAATAGAGACACACTACAACATCCGTCTACTCAGAGGAGATAAGAGAGCGCACAAGGTAAGATAAATACTGCACAAACATAACCCAGCCGATTACACATCCCCTTCAACAAAGCGAAGAGGCAATGTAAAAGGCACTCAACGGTGGACAAGTTTTATTAGGTATCGGTTGTAGTAATGCTATATTACTACGCAAGTTATTATCAGATTATTAGCAACAAGATAACGGTGTAAGTTGTTCTATGATCAAGCTATACAATTCCAAGTCGTCCATAACCGCGGACACGGCTTATCGATAAGATGTACACCTGCAGGGGGTTGCCCAAATGTAACCATACGCATGCGAACCCACTTACTACAGGTGGAGTCTCACATCAAGACCGTTCCCAATGCAAGAGAAAATTTAATGGGAGCCACCCAACTAAGCTACCGTGACGAAGTCCCTCCGATACGGACCCAGAGGTTTGCGACATAGTCCAGGCGGGCACTAACGACCAGGCACAGGATAAGTCTATCCGCGTTATGAGTACGTAGAGTAAACACCCGAAGGCAACAGTAAATCGTGCATCGTGCATATGAGCAAATAAAACCAAGGTTGTGGCTCCCAATAAACAGACTCGAGGAAAGGTAGTGGGTGATGGGGTCCCACTCCCCACGTACGGGTAGAGCGCTCAATCTCGGAGCAGATAACAAGAACTCGGGTCCTAGGGGACATTAGCAAGTCAAAGTTCCGATGCTTTCGCAAAGGGGACAGATGCCTCGCTTACAATTTTAGTTGTTAACAATAAAGTAAAGCATGAGTATCTCCAACAACCGATATAGCATGTGATAACCCAAACCCAACATATCCCGATAACAGATCGAGATAAACAACAGAGCCTAAACACGCCTACGACTCGCAAGGCTCAAACATCAAGCAACGGCTATGGTTAAGGAATGATACATATAGGATTATTATGGTAAACAAGTGGAATAGGAGACGTGACTCGATAAGAAGCGCAACATAAGGATAGCAATGCGGGGAGTAGGTGAGAGAGGGCTGCTGTGAAAAGCTGAGAAGATCTTGTCGTATCTCACAACACTTCACGTCCTATCCGAGAAGAAGCAAATCTGGACAAACAACGTATGCAAGTCTTACTACTACTACGGATAAAGAAGATCCGACATGATCAAGATGATATGCATGACATGGCATAGATGGTGCAATGCAACTTATCCATATTAAGCGGGATCGGAACCGGACAAACAAATTAAGGTTGGAGTTGCATTTCTACCGACAAAGTTAAGGGTTGAATAGCATGACATATCATGGCAAGGGTGCGCTACTTCAAAGTTAAACGGAGCGGGGAAAACCATAGTCGGTATCCGAAATACTCTGCATATATGTTAGGTGAACATGCATAACTATCAACGCGCGACATGATACGAGATGCAAACAAGCATATGAATGGCATATTCATGTTCAGCAAATTTTTCTGATCAATTTTCATATATAACACTTTTTATTTCGAGTTACAAATTTAAAGATATTGATTTTGAAAGATAAAAGCGTTTTCTGGGATTTTAGATAAAACAAAGAAAAGGAAAAGGTGATTTATACAGAGCTGAAGCTAGACAGAGACACAGACAGGTGGGACTCCACGCCACGTAGGCGCCAGCGTGGCAGAGAACAAAAAGGTGGGATTTATCCCGTGCCACAAGGGATTTGAACTCGGGCCGTTTGTGTGTGAGACAACGGTGGTAGCCAAAGGGCTGCTGTATCGGATTTGATAGAATACAGGAAACAGACCAAGTGAAGCTTCTCTGAATTTCAGCTGAAGAAAGTGACACTACCAACTGAATTTTGACAGCAGCGAGTTCCTGTAGATAGCGAAAGTGCACAGTTTTTAAAGCGTTTGCCGCGACGATTCTGTGCACTTATTTGAGTGAAACAAAGAAGGTTGAGCAATATGGGAGTTCCAAGATTTGAACGAGACAGGATTGGTGGAAAACGGAGCACGGACACGACGGTGAAGCTCGCCGGAAAACGGACAGGCGAAGCAGCATGCTGAATCTGAAACTTGAAACAGATTTCTGGAGCCAACTTTGGAAGACGATAACTTCGCCTATACTGCTCCGTTTTGGGTGATTCAAAAGCCAGTAGATATCTGGTGGTGTTGTGCATCTAGAGAAACAAGAATCTCGTGCTGGGGTGACCTGTGCCGGCGAGGATCTGCGTCGGAAGACAGGACCATGAAACAGAACCAAAACTGCAACCTTTTCTCGTTTTTCGTTTTCGTTTTCGATCAGATCCTTCTCACGTCAACGGTGCAGAGATGTTGAGGCATGCAGGGGAGAGGAGAGGAAGTGCTGCTCACCCAGGGGTGGTCGGTGATGAGAAGCAGGGGCGTAGGAGGTCGCCGGCGACGAGGAAGAAGGTTGGCCGGGGTAGACGGCGGTGGTTTCTCGGTGGATGTTGGTGGAGAAACAGAGAGGAGGAGGAGATGGTGTGGCGGCGGCTGGAGAGGAGGAAGACTAGGGCAGCTAGGGCGATGGGACAGGCGTTGGTGGATTTTATAGAGAGGAGTAAGCGTCGAGGCTACCGTCCATCGGCAAGACAGGGACGTGCAGGAGCACGGATGCACGTCCGTACACAGGAAGAAGAAGCTGCAGTGTTGGTGGGCTTTTCCGTTGGAGGGAGTTGGGCTTGAGAGAGTACAAGGATAAGTCTACGGTGAAAAGAAAACAAGCACGATGACATTTGGTGGCGACATGGAGTGATCTGGTTGCTGTCTCTTCTTCTCTTCTCTTTTCTCCTTCTTCCTTTTTTTTCTTGATGAATTCTTCCGGCCAAAGAATAAGATGAGAGGAAGGTTTTGACAAATTTGCAAAAATGAGATTTTGGTTTTAGAATAATTTTGCTAGTCCGAAAAATATTTGGTTTTGGTTTTAACTAAAATAAGAAAAGGAGAAGGGAGGGTTTTTATAGAACCATATGAGGGGGAAACAAGAAATAGTTTTTATTAAAAATAATTTTTATTTGATAAAAATCTTGTGGATGATATGATGCATGATGCCATGATGATGCACAAAATAAAAAGAACAAACAAATCTATTAGGGGTCCTACCCTGGGCCGTTACAATCGACACCACTAACAAGGGACCTCGCCCCGAGGTTCCACGTCGGGGTACGGGGGAGAGAGGTGCACTATCGGTTCTTCTGGCGCAGGTTTGATCTTCACCCGACCTTGGCGTGGAACGTTCTTCGGGCGAAGTGTTGATCTTCTCGACACCACCAACAAGAGTTCTTGCTCCATGCTGAACGGTCGACACCACTAACAAGAAGTCGTTGTTCCGCTGTTGATGATGTGCTTCTATCGGATCCTCCGAAGATCGGACCTAATAGGATAAGGCAAGATCGTCCAACCCGCGTCGGAACCTAAGACTCAGAAAACTCAGATAAGAGAGAAGACTCAAAACTCGTAAAGTTAAGAAGAGAAAGAATGCAGGTAAGGAGAAAAATCAGAACTAATCAGGTCTATCCAACGAATTTTAGAAAATATGTTTTGACACTAGACACAACAACGTCCGTTGGCAAGGTTATCCTACAGGCTAGACTAGAGGGGTATCGTCAACCTGAGCTCTGATACCAAGTTGTGACGCCCCGGAACCGGTACCATGAGGATTCCAACGATCCATGAAATCCGCACGATATCGATTCAGAGACGCCCTCCGACACGACGTGCGCGACGAATCACACACGTGATGCTTGAGGAATTAACACGAGCGGTAACATTACAACAGGATTACAATAGAGCCCACAAAAAACATATATTACAACAACGACTCCAACGAGTCAAGATACAAATATACAATACAAAGATCCAAATCATACAGAAGATCAAATACGTCCGAGTACGGACAAGATACAAATTGGACTAAGTCCTGAAGATAACCAATGGCGTCCATAACCCCCAGCCAAGCGGAAGGGTAACCTTGCTAACGTCGTCATCTCGTACCTGTCAAAGTCGGGCCATCGGTTGCCGACAAAAGGGAGGAAGCAAAGAGAAAGGGAAAAGGCGAGAGTAAGTACCAAGGAACGAACTCCGGCACGTACTTAGCGAGACTAGAAATGGCTATGCTCGCCGGGCGAATATATATATATCGCCTGGGCTATATGGTAGGTTTAGCGGCAGCAAAACTATAACCAATAGAGACACACTACAACATCCGTCTACTCAGAGGAGATAAGAGAGCGCACAAGGTAAGATAAATACTGCACAAACATAACCCAGCCGATTACACATCCCCTTCAACAAAGAGGCAATGTAAAAGGCACTCAACGGTGGACAAGTTTTATTAGGTATCGGTTGTAGTAATGCTATATTACTACGCAAGTTATTATCAGATTATTAGCAACAAGATAACGGTGTAAGTTGTTCTATGATCAAGCTATACAATTCCAAGTCGTCCATAACCGCGGACACGGCTTATCGATAAGATGTACCCTGCAGGGGTTGCCCAAATGTAACCATACGCATGCTCGAACCCACTTACTACAGGTGGAGTCTCACATCAAGACCGTTCCCAATGCAAGAGAAAATTTAATGGGAGCCACCCAACTAAGCTACCCGTGACGAAGTGCGTACTCGATACGGACCCGAGGTTTGCGACATAGTCCGGCGGACTAACGACCGTGCACGGGATAAGTCTCCGCGTTATGAGTACGGTAAGTAAACACCCGAAGGCAACAGAAGTAAATCGTGCATCGTGCATATGAGCAAATAAAACCAAGGTTGTGGCTCCCAATAAACAGACGAGGAAAGGTAGTGGGTGATGGGGTCCCACTCCCCCACGTACGGGTAGAGCGCTCAATCTCGAAGATAACAAGAACTCGGGTCCTAGGGGACATTAGCAAGTCAAAGTTCGATGCTTTCGCAAAGGGCTCACAGATGCCTCTGCTTACAATTTTAGTTGTTAACAATAAAGTAAAGCATGAGTATCTCCAACAACCGATATAGCATGTGATAACCTCCCAAACCCAACATATCCCGATAACAGATCGAGATCAACAGAGCCTAAACACGCCTACGACTCGCAAGGCTCAAACATCAAGCAACGGCTATGGTTAAGGAATGATACATATAGGATTATTATGGTAAACAAGTGGAATAGGAGACGTGACTCGATAGAGAAGCGCAACATAAGGATAGCAATGCGAGGGAGAGTAGGTGAAGAGAGAGGGCTCGCCTGTGAAAAGCTGCAGAAGATCTTGTCGTATCTCACAACACCACTTCACGTTCCTATCCGAGAAGAAGCAAATGCTGGACAAACAACGTATGCAAGTCTTACTACTACTACGGATAAAGAAGATCCAGCATGATCAAGATGATATGCATGACATGGCATAGATGGTGCAATGCAACTTATCCATATTAAGCGGGTCCAGCATGATCAAGATGATATGCATGACATGGCATAGATGGTGCAATGCAACTTATCCATATTAAGCGGGATCGGAACCCGGACAAACAAATTAAGGTTGGAGTTGCATTTCTACCGACAAAGTTAAGGGTTGAATAGCATGACATATCATGGCAAGGGTGCGCTACTTCAAAGTTAAACGGAGCGGGGAAAACCATAGTCGGTATCCGAAATACTCTACATATATGTTAGGTGAACATGCATAACTATCAACGCGCGACATGATACGAGATGCAAACAAGCATATGAATGGCATATTCATGTTCAGCAAATTTTTCTGATCAATTTTCATATATAACACTTTTTATTTCGAGTTACAAATTTAAAGATATTGATTTTGAAAGATAAAAGCGTTTTCTGGGATTTTAGATAAAACAAAGAAAAGGAAAAGGTGATTTATACAGAGCTGAAGCTAGACAGAGACACAGACAGGTGGGACTCCACGCCACGTAGGCGCCAGCGTGGCAGAGAACAAAAAGGTGGGATTTATCCCGTGCCACAATGGATTTGAACTCGGGCCGTTTGTGTGTGAGACAACGGTGGTAGCCAAAGGGCTGCTGTATCGGATTTGATAGAATACAGGAAACAGACCAAGTGAAGCTTCTCTGAATTTCAGCTGAAGAAAGTGACACTACCAACTGAATTTTGACAGCAGCGAGTTCCTGTAGATAGCGAAAGTGCACAGTTTTTAAAGCGTTTGCCGCGACGATTCTGTGCACTTATTTGAGTGAAACAAAGGAGGTTGAGCAATATGGGAGTTCCAAGATTTGAACGAGACAGGATTGGTGGAAAACGGAGCACGGACACGACGGTGAAGCTCGCCGGAAAACGGACAGGCGAAGCAGCATGCTGAATCTGAAACTTGAAACAGATTTCTGGAGCCAACTTTGGAAGACGATAACTTCGCCTATACTGCTCCGTTTTGGGTGATTCAAAAGCCAGTAGATATCTGGTGGTGTTGTGCATCTAGAGAAACAAGAATCTCGTGCTGGGGTGACCTGTGCCGGCGAGGATCTGCGTCGGAAGACAGGACCATGAAACAGAACCAAAACTGCAACCTTTTCTCGTTTTTCGTTTTCGTTTTCGATCAGATCCTTCTCACGTCAACGGTGCAGAGATGTTGAGGCATGCAGGGGAGAGGAGAGGAAGTGCTGCTCACCCAGGGGTGGTCGGTGATGAGAAGCAGGGGCGTAGGAGGTCGCCGGCGACGAGGAAGAAGGTTGGCCGGGGTAGACGGCGGTGGTTTCTCGGTGGATGTTGGTGGAGAAACAGAGAGGAGGAGGAGATGGTGTGGCGGCGGCTGGAGAGGAGGAAGACTAGGGCAGCTAGGGCGATGGGACAGGCGTTGGTGGATTTTATAGAGAGGAGTAAGCGTCGAGGCTACCGTCCATCGGCAAGACAGGGACGTGCAGGAGCACGGATGCACGTCCGTACACAGGAAGAAGAAGCTGCAGTGTTGGTGGGCTTTTCCGTTGGAGGGAGTTGGGCTTGAGAGAGTACAAGGATAAGTCTACGGTGAAAAGAAAACAAGCACGATGACATTTGGTGGCGACATGGAGTGATCTGGTTGCTGTCTCTTCTTCTCTTCTCTTTTCTCCTTCTTCCTTTTTTTTCTTGATGAATTCTTCCGGCCAAAGAATAAGATGAGAGGAAGGTTTTGACAAATTTGCAAAAATGAGATTTTGGTTTTAGAATAATTTTGCTAGTCCGAAAAATATTTGGTTTTGGTTTTAACTAAAATAAGAAAAGGAGAAGGGAGGGTTTTTATAGAACCATATGAGGGGGAAACAAGAAATAGTTTTTATTAAAAATAATTTTTATTTGATAAAAATCTTGTGGATGATATGATGCATGATGCCATGATGATGCACAAAATAAAAAGAACAAACAAATCTATTAGGGGTCCTACCCTGGGCCGTTACACCAGGTATACTAATAATGGGTACCCGAAGGGTATGCCCATGTCAGTAGCCCCCGAGTTTATAGGGAAGTCGAAGACTTGCGTAGAAACTCCAAGCATAACCATCTTGCGAAGAAATACAAGGCGAGGTCCATGTCGTAGATCATGTGTAGCGTAGATGATGTCGACGATTCTTGAAATTATCGGTGCGCGGCGCTCCCGATGGGAGTAGCCCCCGAGTCTATGGGCAAGTGCTTGCACTTGGGCATAGACTCAAGTTGTACTACTCGATGAAGAACTTGATATATTTCTGGCGCCCCTTTTTTTATCGACTCCTATTAGAGGACTTAATGAAATCCAGCACTCCCGATGGGAGTAGGCTCCACTCGAGTCGTAGAATCAGTTGAGTCTACAAACCTTGATTGTCGTAGATGTTGTCGAAGTTATTTTCTATCGGGTGCGCGACCAGCGCTCCCGATGGGAGTAGCCCCCGAGGCTACGGCCAAGTGTTTGCACTTGGGTGTAGGCTCAACTTGCTTTTAATCGACACCACAATTTTCCTCTTTGTTGTATCTTATCGGGAGGGTGAACAATACTCTCGATAAGAGTAGCCCCGAGCCTATGAGCAGGTGCTTGCACCTAGGCATAGGCTCAAGTTGTACTACTCGATAAACAACTTGCAGCCCCTCTTTTTATCGACTCCGGGCCGTTGCTATTTTTATTTGACATCCATATCTATATTGTACAGGGATAATGGTAGTTGGGGCTAGTTCATCGACGGATCGGGTACTAGTTAACTGCTCTAGTGGCAATCCGCAAAAACCTACTTCAAGATCACGTCCCTGGACATGATCTCGGGATACTGGTGCTAACTCGACAGGTGCCGCTTAAGGTCTTACCATGTCGAGCCCAGTCATGTTTTATCGGGTCCACAGCGCGTCCCTCGGATATTTCTTCACATCTGTTGATGTGGAAAAAAGTAGCGCAGTCTTTGGCGATGCCACGCCACAGACGGACGGGGTCTTACCTTCGCAGAGTTTTGCGGCATTCGAGATTATTCGCGACTTTTAGCGCTCGAGAATATATTGTCGAGTGCCTTGTTCGCTGATGCAATGACCCATTTTGCGGGTTCTTCTATTTTTCTCTCGGGCTTGATGAGTCAGCCGAATATATTGCGTTCTTCTATATTGTCGTCAGGCATATCACCGATGTTCTTGATCGGAACAAATGACGAGTCAATGGACCCGAAGATTTGTCCACTTTTTTTTTTTTTTTGGGTTCCTCCTTGATGAAAATTTCGTCGAGTTCCTCCTTCAGGAAAATTTCTTCGGGTCCTCTTTGAGGACAATTTTTCGGGTCCTCCCTGAGGACAATTTTTCGGGTCCTCTTTGAAGACAATTCTTCGGGTCCTCCCTGAGGACAATTCTTCGGGTCCTCTTTGAAGACAATTCTTCGGGTCCTCCCCGAGGACAATTCTTCGGGTCCTCTTTGAAGACAATTCTTCGACACCTCCTTGAAGATAATTCTTCGGCACCTCCTTGAAGATAATTTTTCGACACCTCCTTGAAGATAATTTTTCGACACCTCCTTGAAGATAATTCTTCGACACCTCCTTGAAGATAATTTTTCGACACCTCCTTGAAGATAATTCTTCGGTACCTCCTTGAAGATAATTTTTCGACACCTCCTTGAAGATAATTTTCGGGTCCTCCTTGAGGCAAAATTCGTCGGGTCCTTTTTGAAGCAAATTCGTCGGGTCCTTCTTCAGGCAAATTCTTCGGGTCCTTCTTGAATAAGATTTCGTCGGGTTCTCTCTGGAAGATAATTTTGTCGGGTTTTCTCTTGATTTCGTCGGGTTCTTCCCTGAAGAAGATTTCGTCGGGTCCTGTCCTTTCTTCAAGACAATTTCGTCGGGTTCTCTCTTGATTTCGTCGGGTTCCTCCCTGAAGAAGATTTCGTCGGGTCCTGTCCTTTCTTGAAGACAATTTCGTCGAGTTCTCCCTGTAGAAAATTTCTTCGGGTCCTCTTTGAGGACAATTCTTCGGGTCCTCTTTGAGGACAATTCTTCGGGTCCTCTTTGAGGATAATTCTTCGGGTTCCTCTTTGAGGACAATTCTTCGGGTTCCTCCTTGAGGAAAATTCTTCGGGTTCCTCCTTCAGAAAAAATTTCGTCGGGTTCTCTCAAGATTTCGCCGGGTACCTCCCTGAAGACAATTTCTTTGAAATTTGCTTTCTCCTGCACAAATAAACACACTTTTTCTATCTTTTCCTTGACTCTCTTTTTCGCATGCGGTGTCAGATGCTCGGATTCGATGATATGTAAAGTGAATATATGCCGGGCAGCCCCCAACTGTCGGGTGCGCGAAAGTAAACGATAATCAACTTTGTGCAAAATAAAAGAACACTTAGCTTTTTGGACCCGACGAAGTCGATGCATGATGAAGTCTTCGAGTGTAGATAAGAAATCTAGCCAAAGTAGAAACCATCAAATAGCAAAAGTGGATGCCGCGAAATTGTTGATGAAGAAATAGCCGAGCCCCCGAGCGTTGCTGAGGTGATGTCATGATTGTTGCTTAAACGCCGTGTCACGTTGTTACTCGGGGCGAAGTCGTTGTCGAGCCCCCGAGTATTATCCGTGTCGCCGAAAGAAAGCCATTAAGGATGAAATACTGAAGATGAAGTCCGAGATGAAGTACTTGAGATGAATCCATATTACACCATCATATATTGAAGATGAATCCGCCGATATCATAGAGGATGAATCCATTGACCCAAAGAATCCAGTAATAACCATAAAAGATGAATCCGTTGATATCATAGAGGATGAATCCATTGACCCAAAGAATCCAGTAATAACCATAAAAGATGAATCCGTTGATATCATAGAGGATGAATCCATTGACCCGAAGAATCCAGTAATAACCATAGAAGATGAATCCATTGACCCGGAAACGCGTCGGGTAATATTGTATAAGTGAACCAATAATAACCCAAAGAAAACCAATCCAGTAATCCAGAGAGAATAAATCCACTGAGCCGAAGAAGATAAATCCACTAAGTCGAAGAAAATAATTCCACTGACGAAGAAAATAATTTCACAGAGAAGATATATCCAGAGGCGAAGAAAAGAAATTCACCAAGTAACCAAGTATATTTGTGGTAACGAAGTAATGGCACAGCCCCCAGTGTTTGGATGAATTTGTTGTAATAATGCAATGGCGCAGCCCCCGAGTATTCTAGTGTGGCGAAAGTAAATAATAATTAACACTTGGAAAATGAACACTTAGCTTTTTGATCAGGTGTGACAGAGTCGTCGTGGAAGTAGGTTGTCCGGCAGACGCAGTCGTAGAAGTAGACGCAACCGATGCAGCGGAGCCGTACGCCATTTAGCCGAAGTTATTCGACAAGGTGGAAGTAGTCGGCATGGAGGAGAGAATCGTCGAGTTCGCGGCGGGCGAGCCCCCGAGCGAGGCGAGTGCGCGTTTGTCGGGTTTACGGCGAGCGAACCCCCGAGCATGCGATTGTACGTGGCGAAGTAATCATAGCTTGTTCCGATCTGAAGTTGTGTTGAAGCGCGCAAATCTACGCGCAAATAATAGCACAAACCAAAAATATTTCCAAGCAAATTTTGCGAATAATACTTAACTAGAAATATAGCACCTGATTGTTTGTGTCGGATGGTGGAATCATGATGGCGAAGTCATAACACACGAGCCTCGAGCGTGGCGCGTACTCAACGGTGAGTCCACGAAGTGTATCAGTCGTCTGGAACCGCCATTGTTGATCTTAACGCCGTGAAGCACATGTGTTAGCTCAACCAATCAATCAATCTTCACGTCTCCACTCTCCACATGACGTGTTTGCTGAGGAAACCCGGTCTCTCTTTTCTTTCTTTTTTTTTAACGGGAGAAGATCCGATCTTGAATCCACTGATTACGTATATACGCGCCAGAGTCACGAACTGCGGCGACTGCTTGCTTCCCGCCGATTAAGCTCAACTCAGCCACGATGCTGTTTGTAAAGTCCTTTATTTATCTATATGTCTCCACGCCCAGGCAAAGTTTCTTCTTTGAAGAAATTGTTCACGTCTTGTCGGCTCCTCCTTTCTCAAGTGGCCGTTCTGAATCTTCGGCGGTTGTCGCTACTTGTGCTTCTCTCTTTGATCATATGCGATCCAGATATTGTTGATGATGAACTCGACGGATCCCGCCCGGATAACGAAATCCAGTCGTCGCGATCCCCACGGTCGGCGCCAATTGACGAGGGATCACCTCGCCAATGCCTACGTATTGTAGACTTGGGTTTCGGGAGAGCGACGATGGAGATTCCGGAACGAGATTAAGCACACGACGTACCCAGCTTCGGGTCCCCTCGGTGGAGGATCCCTACGTGCTGCTAGCAATCCACTATATGATCATATGTATGTTACAGGGTGCCGCCGTAGGCGGAGATGTGTTGTCTATATTCTGTTTTATATCCTCCCTATTTCGGGTGCCCTGGCTAGCTTTATATATGCAACCAGCCTAGGGTTTTACAAGAGTCCTAGTCGACTACTTCTTCGGGTTGCCTTGTTGGGCCTTCTCCATATTGGGTCTTCTCCATATTGGGCCGAGCCAGGTATACTAATAATGGGTACCCGAAGGGTATGCCCATGTCATTAGGTTGACACCTAGTGGTAGTAGTAGGATGAATGCATGATCCACTTTTTCTAATGATCATGCATGCCCATCTTAGATACTGATATATTCTCGACATTGTGATTATTTCTTATGACTTGTGTTGATGCTTATGATCATGTTTCTTACTTGTTCTTCTTGTGGTATGTGATGTTTAAAGAGAGGCATCCAGGAATATACAATTCATGGAGGGTGTGCCAAGTGCAAGTCAATGGTTTCACAAATAATAACTACAGGATGTATGATACTTCCGAACAAGTGTAAGTGAAGCACAAGAGCTTCTTGGCTGATCGGGATAGGGCTGTTCAACCAATGCATCACCTGGTAGTGCATTATCAGCCAATGCTTCACCAGGCATCAGCCAATGCGTCATGAGACAATGCCTATTCTACCTATGCCATTAGATGGAGCACCTAAGATACGACACAATAGGGTGAAAGATTTCATCGTCTTTCTCATCGTCGTGATCGTCGGGTTCTTGTTGTACTGAATCCTCTATGATCGAATGTAGCACGCAATGACATCGTAATCTTACCACATATGAACCATGATAAGAGTATGATAGCATCAGCACAAATAAGGACACCAAGCGAAATGGGATTTGTTGTCCAATCGGTGCCCGAAAGTTCATCACGAGCAATCAGACAACTTGCCAATTGTGACCCGGAACTCGTTTACCCTGTTACTAGTTTACCATGTTACTATTCATGTTGATTAATGTATCTAGTATGTTTGAGTTTCACATGTTAGTAGTTGCTGTCGTCATGCTAATATTCTGGAATTAATCATGAAAATTATACCTAATTATCCAACACAAACAATACTAAATTTTGTTATTTTTCAAACATGTAATTTCACACCACAATGTTACTTGCATTAATGCAGTTACAACACATTCTGATGTTTTTTGTAAAAATATATATAACTTTGTATTTCCTTTTTTGTGCAAAAACATTAGTGAAGCATGAACATATGAGCCCGACCGGGATTGAAATGTGCATTTCCGACAACCTGGCCGAGATAAAATGAAGACCAAGAGACAAGCAACGAGTAATTTATTAAGGAACAAGTCCAAAATAAACCTTGAACTTGTAGTCTTTAGCTAAATGGAACCCTGAACTTTCAATCCATGAAATTGGCACACTGAACTCTTGTATCCCGGTCTATTTCAAACCTTGGCACGTTTTTGCTGGGATTTGCTGATGTGGCAAATCACTTCACACCACTCCCTCTATTTTTTTTTACGATATCTCTATTATTAGTATTTTATCTTTTTTCTTCTTTTCTCCCTCACAGCCATGCATGGAACTGGAGGTTCGGAGCTAGCACTTGAGTTGCCTCCAAGGCAAGCAACTCCGTTGTGAGCCTATCACCTGGAGCCGAGGCGCCCCTCCTGTATGACTTCACGGAGCTCGCTAAGCCCAGGAGTCACCACCCCGACGAAGACCGGAACCGCCATCGCGGCCATTGATCGGGCGGCATTGCGGTTGTCCCCAAGTCCAGTTGGTTGAGGAATCGTCCTCGCCTCATCCTCCAGATTCTCCTCACATAAGAAATCGACCTCAAAGGCCCCAAATCGACAGCATTGTGTGTTTCTTCCCCGTCTTCGGTCGAGCGCCGCCGCACCGATCTCCTCCTCCGCGAGTCGATCTCCGCCGGCACTAAACCTCAACCTCCTTTCGACATCCATGAAGACCCCAAACATCTCCGTGTGTCTGGTGCTTCCGAGTCTCTCCCTGGTCCTGCACTGTTATCGTGCCTCGCCGGAGGACTCCGCCGCTGCTGTCGGCGATGAAGTTGTCCTTGTCGTGCGCCTGGTGCCTCTGAGCCTCTCCCTGGTCCTACGCTGCTGTCGTGCCTCGCCGGAGGACTCCGTCGCTGCGCGGATGCGCTGGCCTCCGGGCCTCGCTAGCCATCGGCCTCGTTGGTCTGTTTCCGGCCTCGTTGGTCTGTTTCGACGGAAGAACAATAGGGATTTTTGTTTTTTACCTAAAAAAAATTAGAAGCAATGACGAATCTGACATGTGGGCTCCACTCTCAATGAGGCTAGCCCGCAATCCCGGTCGTCGTCGCCGCTTTCCCAGTGTGCCAAACACGACTAAGGCCAGGATTCACTGCCAATTTCCGGGATTGGGAGTTCACCGTACTTCAGACTACAAATTCGAGGTTTATTTTGAACTATTCCCATTTATTGAAGGTTCGAGTTTTTTTTGTAGGGAAAATCTAACCAAAAGCGCCGCATCCATACGCTTTCGTGCGGCGCGGGTCGTGATTTGGAAAAGTGCATCGCGCCCCTTAAGGAACGGTCACATTTTCCGTCGCTGCCTTATCCTTCCCACGCTGCTCTGAACCACTCATTCTCCTCTAGACTCTGGACTAGCAGCGCCGCGCGGAGAGGGTGAAGAGACATTAGGAGGAAGCCGCCGTCGGTGAGGTTGCAGTGGGATGCCGCCGCCGGGCGCTGGGAGGAGGCGTTCATCGGTAGCGCGGAGAGGCCATCGAAGAGCAGGAAGCGCGGAGGGCGCCGCCGGCGAGGATGCAGCGGACCCTGTCGTCAAGCTGCCGGGAAGACATCAAGCTGGGCTCCAGCGGGGTGGCGGGCTTCTGCGACGGCGCCGAAGGATAGCACATGGTCGAGAGCCGACGGGTGGCGGGCTTCCGCGACGGTGCCGGAAGGGTCTGCTGGCGCCGGCGCCGGAAAGGCTCGCGCGGAGGAGGGCGGCAGGCTTCCGCGACGGTGCCGGAAAGGTCGCCAGCCAGCAACGGCGCCGGAAAGGTTCGCGGTGAAGAGGCCGGCGGGATGGAGCGTCAAGGTCCAAAAATGGGGATTGACTAGCCTGATGCGGTCGTATATAATCTTGCAATTAGGCTTACCTAATTTTGTGATGAGTCAGAATTAACGTGGCAATTGTATTTAGTAAATCCGGTAATTGGGCTTACTTAATATGGTAGTTATTATGTGATTGATTTGGCCATAATAATACTACTAATTAAATCTCGGAATTAAGCATACTTAACCTGGCAGTTACGTCTAATTATTCTGGCAAGTAACAATTAATAATTAAATCTGGCAATTATGCATACTTAACCTGCCAGTTACGAATAATTATTCTGGTAAGTGACAATTGAGTACTAATTAGCATGTACTAAGTACTAATCTTTTTTTTTGACAATTACTAAGTACTAATCTGGTAGTTAGTGACCATTAGTAATGGGCAACGATTAAACCAAAATGTTTCTATGATACGAGTCTGTGATTATTTTTAATGAGAAGCATGCACTGCTACAAACTGTGGAGCTAGTTTCGGCTGCATGCATGTCGTGGGCTGGCAGGTAGCTGTTTGCCTGACGTCATCCGTCGCACGCGCTGGGCATTTGTGCGGCGCCGCCGCGTAGCTATCCACGAGAATAGTATCCTACTCCCACGATGACACGCCTCACTAAGTCAGTCTGTCACACTCAGACGACGCCACGGAGTGGTCAAGCACGAGAAATGAAATCCGCGACGCGACCCAACATCTCGGCGGCCGCCTCCGTCCCCGGTCGCAGGAGGTGGAACACGTGGCCCTGCGCCGGCGTGTCCACCAGCTCCGCCTCCCCGCGCCACCCGCTCGCCAGCAGCGCCGCGTGGTACGCCCGTCCCTTGGGCGCCAGGAAGTCGTTCTCGGCGACGGCCACCATCACCCTCCCGCACGGCATCGCCGCGAGCAGCGTTGCCGCCCCGGCGGACGTCGGGCAGATCCTCGGGTCGTCCAACTTGGCGTCGGGCCGTGCGCACATGAACCGCCACTCGCGACGGATCCTGACCTCCAGCTCCGGCGCCATGGTGTTCGACGGGTCCCAGAAAAAGGGGTGCAACAGCATCACGCCGGCGATCACCTCGGCTGCGGCACGCAGGGCGACGTTGTGCGCGATGTTGGCGCCTGCGCTGTCGCCGGCGAGGAACACGCGGGACGCGTCCCCATGGGCCGCGAGCCACGGCTCCGATCCCCCGCCACCGGCGGCGCAGGCGTCAACCGCCCACGCGAGCGCCGCACAGGAGTCGTCGTAGGCGGCTGGGAGCGGGTGCTCCGGCACGCGGCGGTACTCGACGGACACGGCGATGGCGCCAGCGCGGGCGGCGACCGCGTTGAGGTATCGATGGTACATCGGGGAGGCCGCAGACTCGACCATGAAGCCGCCGCCGTGGAAGTAGACGAGCACGGGAAGCTTCTTGGCGCCGGCGCCGGCGGCTGGAGGGAGGTAGAGGCGGACGGAGAGGCCGGTGGCCGGGTCGATGGTGACGTCCTTGGAGGCCACGCCCGTGGTGGCGTCGAGGGACGCCGGCACGGTGCGCGTGCCGAACAGGCGCTCGATGTTGCCGTTCTTGTAGACGCGGATGAAGGGGAAGAGCTCGATCTCGACCTCGCTGGGGCAGGCGGCATCGCTGCTGGGAGCCATTCCGGTGGATGCGCTCTGCGAAGGCGAGCTTCTGATGTGGAATGCGGTGGGGGAAAAGTGACGTCTGGCTGGGCCATTTGGCTGAACAAGTTGCAAGTTTTTAAATCCACAAGCTTGGCTGCTGGTGGCGTGGAACAGGTGGCTCGATCGAGATTAGAGCCAGTTGGGTCTCCCAGCCAGAAATCCAGCGTTATTTAGCGCCGTATAGATGTAAAGTTTGATCTGAGGAGGCCAATTTTTCTAGCGGCGAATTCAGAATGGATAAATTTTTTAGATAAATAACAGCGAATTTAGACAAAATAAGATGAAATTCGGTCAAACATAGGCGAAATTTAAATATATTTAACATATTTAACATATATAGGCGAGGCTGTACATATATATAGGTTGAATTTGACCATAGGGAAACAAAAACTAAAATTAATAACGACGATCTACATGCCGAAATGACAGTAGAAGGCCGTGTAGTCGCCGCCGTCGTCATCGTCGCTCGAGTTGCCGGCGTCCTCTGCCGGCGGCGCCTCGTACCAACGGCTTGAACCCTGGCCAGGGTCGCAGCGTGGCGGCATCGACCGATAGAGCTCGTCGTCGCTGCTCTCCTCGAGTTTGATGAGCGTCACGGGCACGGGCGCGATAGTCGGTGCGGCGGTTGGTGCGGCGGCACGGACGGCGCGTTGCCGGGCGACAGCCAAGTCGAACAGTCGCCTCTGCTGCTCCGCCTCCTGCCGCTCCCAGTCCTGCCTGGACCAGTCAAGCGCAGCGTCCATGGGGAGCGCGTTGTCGGCGGGGATGAGGTCGTTGAGCGACCTGGCGATCGCCTCCACCACCGCGGCGTCCTCGGCACGCTTGGCCTCCTCCTCGGCGAGCTGGGACGCGGCGGCGGCCGCTGCGGCCTCCTTCTTCGAGGCCTTCCTCTTGCGGCCGCGCGAGGGAGACGACGGCTGGTAGCGGATGACGAGGGCACCGCTGCTGCGCCCTCTGGTCGGCGGTGGAGAGGCTGGCTCCTTCTTTATGACGGCCGGCATCGCAGGTGGAGGAGCCGATCCGCCAAACCTCGACGCCGACCTCGACCTAGACGACGAGGAGGACGGCGCCATCCTTCGCGGCGTCCAGGAGCTACCATGTCGGCGCGACATGGTAGGCTCCACCGGCGGCGCCATCCCCAGAACGGGGAATTGCCACCCTCGATGTGCACGAGCACATTCTCAAGGGTGCGGCCAGGCCCGCTCCACCAGCGGCGGCAGCCGGCGGCATTGTTTCTAGCGGGAGGAGGAGGAGGGCCGTCGTACGTGACAAGTTCTCGCTCGTACCTTCGCCGAAAGTACTCCGTCCACGCGTCGTAGTTGTTCGGGTAGAAGGTTCCTCGCACGCTGCTCGTCACTGAGGGTGACGAGCACCGCGTCGATCTCCGCCTCCAGGGCGGCGCGACCGATTGGCGGCGGTGGGATCGGGACACCGCCCGCGCTTAGTCGCTAGCCTCCGGGCGCACGAAAGTCCGGCGGCGCGGGGTAGCCCGCCGCGTGCAGGAGCCTCCCCTCCCACTGGTGGAGAGAGCGGTGGCCAAAGCCGTTGTTCGCCGTGACGTCGTTCGCCATTGATCGCTAGCTCGCTCGATGAGATTGGGGGAAGAGAGGAGGTGAATAGGGAGACAACGTGGTGAATGCGGCCAGACGCGGTAGTTCCACGATAAATAGAGGGCAATACGCGTGAAACTGAGGCGACAGCATTAACTCGCCGCGTGGAAGCTACGCGTCCGGCAAAGGGACAGGTGGCATGCTTTTACACTATGCGGAAGACGATGCGATGAGGACGACGATCGGCCTTTATCGCCGACAAGTCGGGGCCACTGATGACCCACAAGTATAGGGGATCGCAACAGTCTTCGAGGGAAGTATTACCCAATTTATTGATTCGACACAAGGGAGACAAAGAATACTTGTAAGCCTTAACATCGGAGTTGTCAATTCAGCTGCACTTGGAAACAGACTTGCTCGCAAGAGTTTATCAGTAGCAATAGTTTTATAGCAGTTGGAGTAGTGTAATAACAGCAGCGGTGAAATAAAGACAGCAGTAGTGATTATAGTAAACAGCAGGATTAAAATACTCTAGGCACAGGGATGGATGAACGGGCGTTGCATGGATGAGAGAATTCATATAACAATCATGGTAGGGCATTTGCAGATAATAATAAAGCGGTATCCAAGTACTAATCAATCCATAGGCATGTGTTCCGTATATAGTCGTACGTGCTCGCAATGAGAAACTTGCACAACATCTTTTGTCCTACCCGGTGGCAGCCAGGCCTCTAGGGAAACTCGGAAATTAAGGTACTCCTTTTAATAGAGTACGGAGCAAAGCATTAACACTCCGTGAACACATGTGATCCTCACATCACCGCCTTCCCCTCCGGTTGTCCCAATTTCTGTCACTTTGGGGCCTCGGGTTTCGGACAACAACGTGTGTATACAACTTGCAGGTAAGATCATAAAACAATGCATATCTTGATGAAACAATAACATGTTCAGATCTGAGATCATGGCACTCGGGCCCTAGTGACAAGCATTAAGCATAACAAGTTGCAACAATATCATAAAAGTGACTTCTACGGATACTAGGCACCATGCCCTAACAATCTTATGACTATTACATGATCAATCTCATCCAATCCCTACCACCCCTTCAGCCTACAGCGGGGGAATTACTCACACATGGATGGGGAAACATGGCTGGTCGATGGAGAGGCGTCGGTGGTGATGGCGGCGATGATCCCCTCCAATTCCCCGTCCGGCGGAGTGCCGGAACGGAGTTTCTGGTCCCGAGACGGAGTTTTGCGACGGTGGCGGCGTCTGGATGGTTTCTGGCGACTTCGACTTCCGTCTCGCGTTTTTAGATCGAAACCCTTAAGTAATCCGAAGGGTGGCGTGAGAGGCTGGCGAGGCGGCCACACACTAGGGCGGCGCCCCCTCCAGGCGCGCCGGCCTAGTGTGCGGGGGCACGGGCCTCCCAGGCCTGCCCTCGGCTCCGTGATTCTTACGGAAAAATAAGCCCTTTGACATAAATTCCGAGGATTTTCCGAAAGTTGAATTTCTGAACAAAAACGAGACACAGCAATTCTTTGAAAACAACGTTAGTCCGTGTTAGTTGTATCCAAAATACACAAATTAGAGGCAAAACAATAGCAAAAGTGTTTGGGAAAGTAGATACGTTTTGGACGTATCAACTCCCCCCAAGCTTAGCTTATTGCTTGTCCTCAAGCAATTCAGTTAACAACTGTGCGATAAAAGAACTTTCACGAACACATTTGTTCATATGATGTAAATATTCTCATGATATGGCAAGTGCTTAAGCAATTCATAATAAGATACATGCAAATAAAGTCATCTAATAGCTATATCAATCATCAAAAAGATACCAACAAACTAATAACAAGCATCATGAAACACTTCAATAAGCAGGATTGCAATGTTCATAGAAAGATATGATAAAGTGGTATCTCGCTTGCCTGTATTTGTACAACAAAACATAAATGCCCAGGCACCTCTGAAGTTCATAGAAAGACTAGAAGTAAAATTGTCAAAGATAAAAGCATCAAAGTTATACCACAGCTGATCATATTTTGGGACAAGCATATTATACTAAGAATGACATTTATGCTCTCAAGAAGGTGCTCAAAGAAAGGATGGTGACTGAACATAAAAGTAAAAGATTGACCCTTCGCAGAGGGAAGCAGGGATTAACATGTGCTAGAGTTTTTCATTTTTTCAAAGACAGAAGTAAAATTATTTTGAGAGGTGTTTGTTGTTGTCAACGAATGATAGCGGGTACTCTAACCACCTCGCCAACCAGACTCTCAAGAGCGGCTCCCATGAAGGACGTTATCTCTACCAACAAGGTAGATCATCCCTCTTCTCTTTTGTTTACACATGTATTTTAGTTTCATTATGGATGACACTCCCCCCAACCTTTGCTTACACAAGCCATGGCTAACCGAATCCTCGGGTGCCTTACAACATTCACATGCCATGGGGAAGTGTCTATTTGCAGGTTAAGTTGCTTACTGATGAATCAGAGCAAAACACGTGAAGAGAATTATTAATGAAGGTTAGTTAATTGGGGCTGGGAACCCCGTTGCCAGCTCTTTTTGCAAGATTATTGGATAAGCGGATGTGCCACTAGTCCATTGGTGAAAGTCTGTCAGGAGTAAATGAAAAGGTTGAAAGATAAAACACCACATACTTCCTCATGAGCTATAAAACATTGACACAAATTGAGAAGTAGTTTGAAGGTTTAAAGGTAGCACATGAGAATTTACTTGGAATGGTTTGAAATGCCATGCATAGGTATTTATGGTGGACACTTTGGAATAACTTGGTTTTAAAGTATTTGGAAGCACGAGCAGCGTTCCCTCTCAGTACAAGTGAAGGCTAGCAATAGACTGGGAAGCGACAATCAAGAGAGCAATAACTGTCATAATCATGCTTGCGAAAAAATAAAATTAACGGAGGCATAAAAGTGATACAAGAACTCTGAAGCAAAGTAAATCATCGAGGCTTAATTGACTTTTGTTCAGTCATGTGCATGCGTGAGCATGTGCCAAGTCGATTCAAGTGAATTATTCAGAGGAGGATACCACAATGTCATACCGATCTATGAATAAGACAATGCAAGCAAATATTCATGTCATGCTACTCATTATTAATAGATTGGAACTAATCATGAGAGATCTTGAACCACTAGACTTTCATTAAATGACATATACCTCACATGAACCAACTAAGCATGCTCACATGGATGAGTATATGTACAAAAATGAAAACAAATAGAGTTCATACCAGCCTCTCACCACAGTCAAATTGCCGTAGATCGTCACTTGTGCAGCTTGAATAATAATATGGAATGAAACCAAGCTCCAACCACCGAAGACCGCTGAACTCCCTAACAAAATTTACAAAACCAAAGAAGAACAACAAATATTTTTGGTGTTTTCGGGTTAGAAACAAGAACAAAGGGAAACAAGCAAACAAAGCAAAATCTTTTTGGATTTTCTCATAGCAAACCAACGATAGCAAATAAAGTAAAATAGGAGCAAAGAACCAAATAAACAAATGGTGAAGAGAAACAACAGAAATATTTTTGGTATTTTTGTGTTTTAGGAAGGAAACAAAACACAAACAAGAGAATGCAAACCAAAAGAAACACAGAAAAGCAGGATGGCAGAAATCTGCTAAAACCTGACAGCAGTACAGAAATCGATTTTACAAAAATCTTGCGTTGCTCAATTCGAAAAGTGTTCAACTAATGAAAGTTAGATAACAACCTGGGGAACATGCACAAAAATTTTCAAATCAAAATAACGTTCTGGCTGTGCGCATGAATTTTTTTGGTAACAGCCCAGAATCTGTTTTTAGACAGCACTTCCCCAAATATCATCTCCCTCTCATTAGAAAACCACTTTAAGAAACTAAACAAGTATGTATAAGTATCCAGCAACCATAATATGCAAAGAATGAGTGATGCCGGTATACCTCCCCCCAAGCTTAGGCTTTTTGCCTAAGTGGAGTTCAACCCCAGCGAGGGTCGGGGTTCCACGCCGGTGGATCGTACATGGCGTGATCATAATAAGTTCCCTGCGCAGAAGAATAGCGTGGAGGCTCCACATGACCATAATGTTGATGTGAGGAGCTCGCTGCATCGGATGAAGAGTCGAGGTGCTCCTCGGCCTCCTCCGTGCCGTCCCTTGCATGATGGCCTTCTCTTTCTATGTACGCATTCAGCTCATTTTATGTGACCGACCAACTTTCCCTGGAATCAAGGTTAAACAAAACAGGTGCAGGCAATCGTACTAGCTTTTCAGTTTTCTTAGTTGTTCTCCAAGTTTTCTTATAGAATGTTATCTTATAAGACAGGTTGCTCAAATTAGACGTATCCGAAACAAAGTCATGTTTAATCATGGAAACACCATCAAGTTTCTCTATGGAGAGCTGAATATCTAGATGGTGAGGTTCTACACCATGTATAGCTAATAAACGAGAGGCGATGAGACCTCCACAAATTCCTCCCTTCTCACGGTTAGTAGCAAGTCTATAAGCTATCAAAGCACCCAAATTATAAGTCCTATCATGTTGCAATGCAGCAACTAAGAAAACCATATCCTGGATAGACAACTTACTTGCATTCTTTCTAGCGAGAACGCACTTTGTGATGAAATAAGCAAAGTACCGAATAGCTGGGAGTTGAATACTACTGATTTTACCACCGTCATCGGAGAAGCTTCTCCCTTGACAAATCATCGTATATAGACTCGAGAGCTCCCACGGCGTTCCCCTAACCTTCTCGCATGATCCCCACTGTGGCACTCTAATTGCTGCACAAAAATCATTAAAGGGCAAGTTGACAGTTTTATTATAAATTTTGTATCGAACCATGGGGTTAGTTTGGGACCGATTGAATTCGAAATCCTGCACCACTGACATAGTTAGTTTTGCATATTGGTACGGTTCACCAACAACAAAACTTTCCAACCCTGCATTGGAAATCAGTTTTTGAACATCTTGCAAGATTCCCGCATTCCGCATAAAATTAGTGCATGGGTAATAAGAGGGGTATACTCCCTCTTCGCGGTGAACTCTCATGACTTCTTGCACCTCCAATTCTTGTTGATTTAGTTGGTGCCTATTCCCTTCCATTTTCTGAAATTTTTCAACAATCATTATAAAATTTGGTTTCAAGGTATATAATTGAGGGGAACTACTATAGGAACTTGCTAGAGTACTAAACATGCATCAAAACTAATTTTTACAACTTAGAACAAGCATGCAAGCTCACTAAACATGTTACCTACAGCAGCAAAATATTCAATATATACTCAACCAAACAAAATTCTAATTGGATAATCAAAGGAGTCACATACCGGAGAGCAAGTGTGCCAAATTTCAGAAATCTGGGCTGAGCAAAGGGATCGAGAAATCTTGAGCTCTTGAGCAGAAATGCGAGTGAAAGCTGGTGCGAGTTTTTTCGGGAGAGAGAGTGAGATGGGAGAAAGAAGTGAAGAAGTGGGGCAAGGAGGGGCCCACACAACAGGTGCGCGCCCCTCTGTGTGCGCCGTGGGGTGCCACCACGGTCATCCCCAGTGCTCCCAGTGCCCCTTGAAAAATAAGACTACCCAGTATAATTTTTTTAAATTTTTGAGAACTTCGAAAAATGCACATTTCTGGGTGTTAAAGTGATTATTACAAGGAAAAGATTTTGAATTTCTAATTGACTAAAGAACTTTGCAAAACAAAAGGTGCTACAGCAAGTAAAACAAATGGAGGAAGAAAGAAATGTTGTTTAGCTCTCTTATGCATTAAAATATACTTGTTAACAAGGTTGATCAAGTCTTGCTACCAAATAAATTTTATATGACATAAGAAGAAATAAACCTCAAATCAATCATGTTACCTTATATTGAGTTGATATGGATCCAATCAAAAGAGTTTGATATTCTTCTTTAGGCTCATATATAGGACAATCAATAGATCCCACCTTGATGGTTTTCAAATTAAAAATTGTATTAACTCCATATACTTTATCAATCCTCTTGGGAAAATAGACAGTATGTTCCTTGTCTTCGACATTGAAAGTAAATTTTCCTTTATTGCAATCAATAACATCCCCTGCAGTATTAAGAAAGGGTCTTCCAAGAATAATAGACATATTATCATCTTCAAGCATTTCCAACACAACAAAATCATTTAATATTAAGCAATTTTGAGTAACTTGAACAGGAACATCTTCACATACACCAACAGGAACAGCAGTAGATTTATCAGCCATTTGCAAAGATATATCAGTTGGTATCAACTTATCTAAATCAAGTCTCTTGTAAAGAGAAAAAGGCATTCTAACTCCTGCTCCCAAATCACATAGAGCAGTTCTAACATAATTATTCTTGATGGAACAAGGAATAGTCGGTATACCTGGGTCTCCAAGCTTCTTTGGAACCTTACCATTGAAAGAGTAATTAGCGAGCATAGTGGAAATCTCCTCATTAGGAATTTTCCTTTTGTTAGAGACATTATCTTTCATATACTTTGAATAAGGAGGCAATTTAATAGCATCAGTCAAATGGATTTGTAAAAATAAAGGTTTCATCCAATCACAAAATTTATTATAATGTTCCTCCTCCTTTGATTTTAGTTTCTTAGCAGGAAAAGACATTTGCTTTTGAACCTAAGGTTCTCTTTCATTACCATGTTTCTTTGTAATAAAATCTTCTTTAGTGTACTTTTTATTTTTAGCATGCTTTTCAGGTTCTTTTTCAATTTCTTCTTTATCAAGAGTATCATTCTTATCATTATCTTCATCATGTTCATTACCACTTTCAGTTTCAGCATCAGAAATAGAAATACTATTAGGATCATTAACAGGTTCAGAGGATTCTACAACAGTTTTATGTTTCTTCTTCTTTTTCTTAGAAGGACTACTAGTTTCTTTAGTTCGTTGAGAATCTTGTTCAATTCTTTTGGGGTGCCCTTCAGGATATAGAGGATCCTGGGTAGAAACACCGCCTCTAGTTGTTACTTCATAAGCATGTTTTTCTTCATGAGTATTTTTTAACATGTCATTTTGTACTTTAGTAAGTTGATTAATTTGAGTTTGAATCATATTAAAATGTTTAACAAGCATCTTAACATCATTGGAGGTTCTCTCCACAATATCATGCAATTTACTAATAGCTTGAGAATTTTCAATTAGATGATTCTCTACTCTCATATTAAAATTATTTTGCTTAACAACATAATTATGTTATCACCGGATTTTGGCCAAATCAGGAGATGGGCCGTAAGTGAAGATGGGCTTGAAGGATATACACGTGGAGCATCTTTAAAGCGGCCTTGCACGAAGAGTTTGGGCTTAATTGCCTATGTATCTATAATATAGTAGATCGCATTGTAGTTTAGATTAAAAGATAGAGTTTAACTCGTGCACGGTTAGGTGCACGTCCAAATTAGAAAGTCCCTTGGACTATAAATATGTATCTAGGGTTATCGGAAAAGGAGGACAATCACGTTCACAACAAACACAAATCAGGCGCATCGCCACCCCTTCTTTCGAGGGTTTCTCCCGGGTAAGCACCATGCTGCCTAGATCGCATCTTGCGATCTAGGCAGCATTACGTTTATTCGTTTACCTTGTGTTTCTCATACTGAAGCATTGTTGATGGCGAGTAGCACTATTTACCATAGGTGTTTTGGGGCTTGCGTAGATGCTTTTCTTGCATATATCTGCTTAGCTATGCCGTCCCTCAACATCTAGCTGCCCTTACACCTATCTAGGTGTAAGGGCAGCATCTTGCTTGTTCGTTACTTAGTAGATCCGATCTGTTATAGGTGCTCCTTGTTCATCAAGGATTAGTTTAATATCCGTATGGTTAGGCCTTGCAAACGGGTTGAACGATCCGGTAGTGCGTTAGGTATGGTTTGCTAGTCCTAAGAGGGATGTTCCGGGAATTAACATTATGTTGGTTTTTAGGCCTCTTTTAGGGTTAGCTTTCCGTTATCTTTCGTGTCTATTAGGCTCAACTACGCGTAGGATGTTCCGATCATACGGTGAAAACCCTAAACTGTCGTAGATTGGTTTAGCTTTGTTGTGATCAAGCAGGATCCCCATGTCATTGAAAATCCAACATGAACCATGGGGCGATCGGCTCTTTGAGCCGATCCACGGGCAACCTGAGAGCCGATAGGGCTCGTATTTAATGTTTACGTGTCTGCCATGCAGGGAACTAATCGAAGCAATCCACACCTTCCTGGCCAGGTATAGGTCAGGTGGCACGCCCTTGCAGCCGCCAGGTCGTGTGCCGAGCATTTGCGGGACGACGTCGAGGGACCAGGGCCCGCTGCCGCCTTGGAAGCCCCCGCTCTTCGTGTTGCTTAACCACTGCTCGCCGGTGGGCTTTGGCAGGCAACACATTCTGGCACGCCCGGTGGGACATCGGGACAATCTTCCGCAACAACCATGTCGTCATCTGCACCTCAGATTGCGGGAGAACCAGTCAAGTATGAGGATCTGCCTCCTGAGCATAAGAAGAGATATGACGAGCTCAAGGTCATCCTGGAAGCCGATCTCATCGGCGCTTTCGAGAAAACCCGTTCGCACGGGATCAAGTTCAAAGGGTTCCAACCCGAAGGCGCGCTAGATGGACTAGATCTATCTCTCCCTTCGGACGAACGTACAGAGCCCTGCGACAGGAAGTAAACTATGCCGTTGCTCACTCTCTTCATCGGCATGCTGAGAGCTTGGTGAATACTCTGGAGCGTGTCGCGCTCAATGTGGTGCAAGAAGTCACGAAGCACAAGTACTCTCCGTCAGGTCCTGCTCTAGGAACTCACCAAGGGGAGGTACCGCTCTACACAAGGCCACCACTGCAACACACGTTTGCAGCTCCAGCAACAAGGTTCACCAGCGTACGTTGTCTACAAGGAGGTGATCCTGACGACTACCAATTCCTGTATGAGCCGCCCAAGGAAGTTCCACATGGATACGTGTGCACATACGTGCCCTGCAACAACTGGATGACCCAGGTTACAGCAGGAAGGATCTGCCACGGCAGGAGGAGTCGCTGGAGCAGGAAGCAGTTCTGGAGCAGATGCTGAGAAACAGGCGTGGCTAACTAAATATGCCACCAGTACAAGTCATGAACGATCGGCTTCTGCAGCTCCTACGGTGGATGAGATCACCGCCATCATGAGAGACAAGTTCGGCATATTGCCGAAGAAGAGGATGATCGGCTATTCCAAGCCGTATCCCAACGACTACGACCTGATCCCGCTGCCACCTAAGTATCGGCTCCCGACTTCACAAAATTCAGTGGATCAGAAGGAACCAGCTCGATCGAGCACGTGAGCCGATACTTGGCACAGTTGGGCATGGTCTCAGCTTCGGATGAGCTACGCGTGAGGTTCTTCTCGCAGTCTCTCACTGGCCCAGCCTTTGGGTGGTAAACCTCGTTGCTACAAAACTTGGTTCGGACGTGGAAGCAGCTGGAAGAGCAATTCCATGAACAATACCATTCAGAAGCCACGGAAGCTAGCCTTGCCGATCTAACCCAAGTTCGGCAGAGACGAGGAGAGACGGTATGAGTACATCCAGAGGTTCGGACCGTCAGGAACCGATGTTATTCGGTTCGCCTAGGAGAAGGAAGGTCGAGCTGGCGGTAGCAGGATTATCAGCGCCGCTCAAAGATCGACCTTCCAAGCGAGTAGTTCAGCGCACATGGTTGAAGTTGACGCATATGGCAGCCATCTAGATTGTACCAGGACAAATACAAGACGACCCACGATGACAGACGGTATTTAAGAGAAAGAGGTGATAAGCGTCCGGTATCAACGACCACTCTCCGCACATCTCCTCAACAAGTATGAGCAGCAATACGACCGACGTCGGCGCTACGAAGATGATGATAGATATCGTCGGTCTGATGCAACAGGAAATATCGTCGACACGAAGGGTATGAGCGTCACGCTAGAGGGAGGTCACGAGAGCGAGAGGACGTGGATAGGCACTGGAACTGTCCTTTCTTCAAACATTGCTGGGACTCGGGAATGAGCCGATTGCCAATCGAGCGCCCAGAATGCAAACAGAAGAGGAGGGGAACAAATGAAGTTTCGGTGTTCGAGCGACTAGGACCTCTCCCACCTCGGAACAAACGAGCTGAGTCATCTCAAGATGAAGACTTCGACGAGTCAGAAGAAGAAGATAGATATCACCGACCAAGGTGGTGTCTGATGGGCTCAGCCACTCCCAAAAGCGCAGAGTGCAGCGGCTAAGGAACTTGGAAGAAGCCGAGGCGCAGTACCTGTACACGTTGAGGAAGCCACGGCCTGATCTGGCCGTGAAAATTCAGCAAACGCTGGAGACAGAGGCTCGCCCACCAAAGGAAGTGTGGCGACTGATGTCTACGGGTGCTTCTATTCTTGTAGACAGTGTTGGGCCTCCAAGAGCAGAGGTTTGTAGAACAGCAGCAAGTTTCCCTTAAGTGGATTACCCAAGGTTTATCGAACTCAGAGAAGAGGTCAAAGATATCCCTCTCATGCAACCCCGCAACCACAAAGCAAGAAGTCTCTTGTGTCCCCAACACACCTAATAGGTGCACTAGTTCGGCGAAGAGATAGTGAAATACAAGTGGTATGAATGAATATGAGCAGTAGTACGGCGCCAGAAAATAGCTGGCGTGCAATTGATGGTAGTAATATTGTAGGAAGTAAACATGCAGTAACGCAGCAGTAATGCAGTAAAACAGTAAACAAGCAGCGATAGCAATATTTAGGAACAAGGCCTAGGGATTACACTTTCACTAGTGGACACTCTCAACATTGATCACATAACAGAATAGATAAATGCATACTCTACACTTTTGTTGGATGATGAACACATTGCGTAGGATTACACGAACCCTCAATGCTGGAGTTAACAAGCTCCACAATAATGCTCATATTTTAGTAACCTTTAGTGTAAGATAGATCAAAAGACTAAACCAAGTACTAGCATAGCATGCACACTGTCACCTTCATGCATATGTACGAGGAATAGATCACATCAATATTATCATAGCAATAGTTAACTTCGCAATCTACAAGAGATCATGATCATAGCATAAACCAAGTACTAACACGGTGCACACACTGTCACCTTTACACACGTGCAGGAGGAATAGAACTACTTTAATAACTTTGCTAGAGTAGCACATAGATAGTAGTGATAAAACTCATATGAATCTCAATCATGTAAGGCAGCTCATGAGATCATTGTATTGAAGTACATAGGGAGAGATTAACCACATAGCTACCGGTACAGCCCCGAGCCTCGATGGAGAACTACTCCCTCTTCATGGGAGCAGCAGCGGTGATGAAGATGACGGTGGAGATAGCGGTGTCGATGGAGAAGCCTTCCGGGGCACCCCGTCCGGCAGGGTGCGAACAGAGACTCTGTCCCCGGATCTTGGCTTGCGATGGCGGCGGCTGGAAGGTTTCGCACCGTGGCTTCCTCTGTAAGGGTTTTCGATGCGGGGGCTTTATATAGGCGAAAGGGCAGCGTCGGAAGGTCGAAGAGGCGGCGACACCATAGGGTGGCGCGGGCCACCCAGGCCGCGCCGGCCTATGGTGGGTGGGCTGTGGCCCCCTCTGGTCCTTCCCGGGTGTTGGAAGCTTCGTGGAAAAATAGGAACCTGGGTCTTGATTTCGTCCGATTCGAGAATATTTCCTTACTAGGATTTCGAAACCAAAAACAGCAAAACCGGCACTTCGGCATCTTGTTAATAGGTTAGTTCCCAAAATGCACGAATATGACATAAAGTGTGCATAAAACATGTAGGTATCATCAATAAAGTAGCATGGAACATAAGAAATTATCGATACGTTGGAGACGTATCAGCATCCCCAAGCTTAGTTCTGCTCGTCCCGAGCAGGTAAAACGATAACAAAGATAATTTCTTAAGTGACATGCCATCATAACCTTGATCATTCTATTGTAAACATATGTAATGAATGCAGCGATCAAAACAATGGTAATGACATGAGTAAACAAGTGAATCATAAAGCAAAGACTTTTCATGAATAGTACTTCAAGACAAGCATCAATAAGTCTTGCATAAGAGTTAACTCATAAAGCAATAAATTCAAAGTAAAGGCATTGAAGCAACACAATGGAAGATTAAGTTTCAGCGGTTGCTTTCAACTTATAACATGTATATCTCATGGATAGTGTCAATGTAAAGTAATATAACAAGTGCAATATGCAAGTATGTAGGAATCAATGCACAGTTCACACAAGTGTTTGCTTCTTGAGGTGGAGAGAGATAGGTAAACTGACTCAACATAAAAGTAAAAGAAAGGTCCTTCAAAGAGGAAAGCATCGATTGCTATATTTGTGCTAGAGCTTTTATTTTGAAAACATCAAGAGAGTATAAAAGTAAAGTTTTGAGAGGTGTTTGTTGTTGTCAACGAATGGTAGCGGGTACTCTAACCCCCTTGCCAGACAAACCTTCAAAGAGCGGCTCCCATTTTATTTTATTTTTGGGTGTCACTCCTTCCAACCTTTTTTCACAAACCATGGCTAACCGAATCCTCGGGTTGCCAACAATCTCATACCATGAAGGAGTGCCTTTTTTTATTTTAGTTTTATTATGATGACACTCCTCCCCACCTTTGCTTTCTCAAGCCATGGCTAACCGAATCCTTCGGGTGCCATCCAACAATCACATACCATGGAGGAGTGTCTATTTAATTTGGGACTGGGAATCCCATTGCCAGCTCTTTTTGCAAAATTATTGGATAAGCGGATGAAGCCACTAGTCCATTGGTGAAAGTTGCCCAACAAGATTGAAAGATAAACACCACATACTTCCTCATGAGCTATAAAACATTGACACAAATAAGAGGTAATAACTTTTGAATTGTTTAAAGGTAGCACTCAAGCAATTTACTTTGGAATGGCGGAGAAATACCATGTAGTAGGTAGGTATGGTGGACACAAATGGCATAGTGGTTGGCTCAAGGATTTTGGATGCATGAGAAGTATTCCCTCTCGATACAAGGTTTAGGCTAGCAAGGTTTATTTGAAACAAACACAAGGATGAACCGGTGCAGCAAAACTCACATAAAAGACATATTGTAAACATTATAAGACTCTACACCGTCTTCCTTGTTGTTCAAAACTCAATACTAGATATTATCTAGACCTTAGAGAGACCAAATATGCAAATCAAATTTTAGCAAGCTCTATGTATTTCTTCATTAATGGGTGCAAAGCATATGATGCAAGAGCTTAAACATGAGCACAACAATTGCCAAGTATCACATTATCCAAGACATTTTACCAATTACTACATGTAGCATTTTTCAATTCCAACCATATAACAATTAACGAAGAGGAAACTTCGCCATGAATATTATGAGCTAAGAACACATGTGTTCATACGAACCAGCGGAGCGTGTCTCTCTCCCACACAAGGATGAACTTATTCAGAGAACTAAGATAACAAAACAAAATAAAAGCACACACAGACGCTCCAAGTAAAGTACATAAGATGTGACCGAATAAAAATATAGTTTCAAGAGAAGGAACCTGATACTTTGTCGATGAAGAAGGGGATGCCTTGGGCATCCCCAAGCTTAGATGCTTGGGTCTTCTTGAAATATGCAGGGATGAACCACCGGGGCATCCCCAAGCTTAGACTTTTCATTCTTCTTGATCGTAGTATATCATCCTCCTCTCTTGACCCTTGAAAACTTCCTTCACACCAAACTTCAAGCAAACTCATTAGAGGGTTAGTGCATAATCAAAAATTCACATGTTCAGAGGTGACACAAACATTCTTTTCACTTCTGGACATTGCATAAAGCTACTGGACATTAATGGATCAAAGAAATGAATCCAACATAGCAAAAGAGGCAATGCGAAATAAAAGGCAGAATCTGTTAAAAACAGAACAGTCCGTAAAGACGAATTTTAAGATGGCACCAGACTTGCTCAAATGGAAAAACTCAAAACTAATGAAAGTTGCGTACATATCTGAGGATCACGCTCGTAAATTGGCAGATTTTTCGAATTTTCTACAGAGGCCTGTGCCCAGATTCGTGACAGACAGCAATGCTGTTTCTGCGCAGCGATCCCAAATATAACATCAACTTTAACATAGAAACTTTACTTGACACAAAAACATGATAAGGAGAGGTTGCTACAGTAGTAAACAACTTCCAAGACACCAATATAAAACAAAGTACTGTAGCAAAATAACACATGGGTTATCTCCCAAGAAGTTCTTTCTTTATAGCTATTAAGATGGGCTCAGCAATTTTGGTGATGCACCCGCAAGAAATAGTATTTGAAGCAAAAGAGAGCTTCAAGAGGCAATTCAAAACACATTTAAGCCTAACATGCTTCCTATGCAGAAGAATCTTATACACAAATGAATTCATGAAGAGCAAAGTGACAAGTATAAGAGGATAAAACACGAGTAACTTAAAGATTCTCAACATAAAGAGGGGAAACTTAATATTATTAAGATGCATATAACCATATTTCCCTCTCTCATAATAACTTTCAGTAGCATCATGAGCAAACTCAACAATATAACTATCACATGAGGCATTCTTATCATGAGTCTCATGCATAAAATAATTACTACTCCCAACATAAGCATAGTCATTCTTATTAATTGTAGTGGGAGCAAATTCAACAAAGTAGCTATCAAATAAAGGAGGTATATTGTAATCATAATCAAATTTATCCTCCATAACAGGTGGTAACAAAAGACTACTATCATTATAATCATCATAAATAGGAGGCAAAGTATCATCAAAGTAAATTTTCTCCTCAATGCTTGGGGGATTAAAAATATCATGCTCATCAAAGCCAGCTTCCCCAAGCTTAGAATTTTCCATATCATTAGCAACAATAGTGTTCAAAGCATTCATATTAATATGTTCCATGGGTTTTTTAATTTTCGCATCAAACCATCCATGTCTTAAATTAGGAAATAGAATAAAAAGGTCATTGTTGTCCATTATGCCTAACTAGTGTAAACAAGAAACCAAATGTCGTAATTGCAGAGTCTAAAGGAAATAGCTTTGAGCACACACACAATGGCGCCAGAAAAGTACTGTTACCCGGAACCGGAGTATGAGTGCCTTTTACCTTTCCTCCCCGGCAACGGCGCCAAAAAGAGGCGCGTAGTTGACGAGGGCTTAGTTGCCGGGCTTGCCAATGTGTGAGTGCCGTTTACCTTCCCTCCCCGGCAACGGCGCCAGAAAAGTGCTTGATGTCTGGTGCTTCTATTCTTGTAGACAGTGTTGGGCCTCCAGAGAGGTTTGTAGAGCAAGCAAGTTTCCCTTAAGTGGATTACCCAAGGTTTATCGAACTCGGGAGGAAGAGGTCAAAGATATCCCTCTCATGCAACCCTGCAACCACAAAGCAAGTCTCTTGTGTCCCCAACACACCTAATAGGTGCACTAGTTCGGCGAAGAGATAGTGAAATACAAGTGGTATGAATGAATATGAGCAGTAGTACGGCGCGAGAAAATAGCTTGCTGGCGTGCAGTTGATGGTAGTAATATTGTAGGAAGTAAACATGCAGTAACGCAGCAGTAGTAACGTAAAAAAGTAAACAAGCAGCGATAGCGTATTTAGGAACAAGGCCTAGGGATTACACTTTCACTAGTGGACACTCTCAACATTGATCACATAACAGAATAGATAAATGCATACTCTACACTTTTGTTGGATGATGAACACATTGCGTAGGATTACACGAACCCTCAATGCCGGAGTTAACAAGCTCCACAATAATGCTCATATTTTAGTAACCTTTAGTGTAAGATAGATCAAAAGACTAAACCAAGTACTAGCATAGCATGCACACCTGTCACCTTCATGCATATGTACGAGGAATAGATCACATCAATATTATCATAGCAATAGTTAACTTCGCAATCTACAAGAGATCATGATCATAGCATAAACCAAGTACTAACACGGTGCACACACTGTCACCTTTACACACGTGCAGGAGGAATAGAACTACTTTAATAACTTTGCTAGAGTAGCACATAGATAGTAGTGATACAAAACTCATATGAATCTCAATCATGTAAGGCAGCTCATGAGATCATTGTATTGAAGTACATAGGAGAGAGATTAACCACATAGCTACCGGTACAGCCCCGAGCCTCGATGGAGAACTACTCCCTCTTCATGGGAGCAGCAGCGGTGATGAAGATGACGGTGGAGATGGCAGCGGTGTCGATGGAGAAGCCTTCCGGGGCACTTCCCCGTCCGGCAGGTGCCGGAACAGAGACTCCCGTCCCCATCTTGGCTTCGCGATGGCGGCGGCTACGGAAGGTTTCGCGTACCGTGGCTTCCTCTGTAAGGGTTTTCGATGCAGGGGCTTTATAGGCGAAAGGGCAGCGTCGAAGGGAGGCGGCGACACCATAGGGTGGCGCGGGCCTGTGCCGCGCCGCCTATGGTCGTGGGCTGTGGCCCCCTCTGGTCCTTCGGGTGTTCGAAGCTTCGTGGAAAAATAGGAACCTGGGTCTTGATTTCGTCCGATTCCGAGAATATTTCCTTACTAGGATTTCTGAAACCAAAAACAGCAGAAAACAGGAACTGGCACTTCGGCATCTTGTTAATAGGTTAGTTCCAGAAAATGCACGAATATGACATAAAGTGTGCATAAAACATGTAGGTATCATCAATAAAGTAGCATGGAACATAAGAAATTATCGATACGTTGGAGACGTATCAGCGACCCAAGCAGACAAAGCCGATGCAGGGACATCGGCTGATACAAACATGGTGTTCGTTCTCCCGTCAGAGTTTTGTGCTCCGAGAGATGAAGAGGTATCAGTGGCGCAGTTTGATTGCGGTCCACGACCAGTTATCTTCGAGAAGCCAAAAGAAAAGAGCTACGGCATCTCAAGGCCCTATACCTAAAGGGTTATATCAATGGGCAGCCTATTAGCAAGATGCTGGTTGACACGGGAGCAGCAGTCAACATAATGCCGTACTCCATGTTACGACGTTTGGGACGTTCTCTGAAGATCTGATCAAGACCAACGTCACGCTAAGCGACCAACGGCCAACCGTCAGAAGCCAAGGGTGTTCTGAACGTGGACTTAACTGTCGGCCGAAAGACCATCCCCACGTCCTTCTTCATCGTCGACAGCAAGAGCACTTATGTTGTGCTGTTAGGAAGGGATTGGATCCATGCTAATTGCTGCATCCCGTCCACAATGCATCAGTGCATCATACAGTGGGATGGAGATGAAGTGGAGGTTGTTCATGCAGATGATTTAGTCGATATCTCTTTGGCTGCCATGAACATCTGGGAAGCAAACGACCAAGAGCTCTCTGGAAGCAAAAACTGGTCAGCCGCCGACTATAGTCTAGATAAGAGTCTTATAACAGAGTAGCAAGATCCGAGTCTACGGACGTACGTGGCGAGGCCGATCCCTGCGATCGGCCCCAAAAAATAAAAAGCAAGGATTTCACCTCAAGTAAGCCACGTAGCTATATCAGAGTACCAGGAAGTTGTAAACTCTCAGTAAACATTGCAATGGGAAAGGAGGCCGATTCTAGCGATCGGCCAAAATCATCCTCACCATACCTTCTGCCGGTGTTCATCAATGATTTGGCAGGCGATAGGAAGCTGGGATATGAGTTTACAACAGCTGACGGACTAGAAGAGATCAAAATTGGTCCTGGGGATAAGCCATGGCCAACATTTATCAGCAAATAGTTGGATCAACAACTGCAAGGGAAGCCGACTCCAGCAATCGGCTAAAATCAGTCTCACCACATTTGCTAGTTGCCATGTTTTTAACATGGTGATTTGTGAGACAAGCCTGAATTGGCTGAAAAGCCGATATCTTCAATCACTTGAAGGATTCGGCTCGGGGGCATACACACGGAGAAGGTACAAGACACCATGAAGTATGTACCCAGCGGAGCCGATTCATGAATCGATCGGCTAATAAAAAATCGAAAATACAAAAATTTTTGCACAGCCGATGCTCGGACATCGACTTTAGAAAACAGAGTTTAAGCTGCCACTTGATCAGGCCTCGTGATTAGCCAGGGCTTCAACTGCAGAGTCATCGTCAAGGATGGTGAACTGATCTAAGCAGCGAATCACAAGGATTGAGCCAGGAGGAGTTAAAAAGCCGTGGCATGAGAAGTTTCTTGGTTCGGAGAAGGGATTTTCTGGTCCTGTTGAGCCCTTGTGGTACATCAAATCCTGGTGCTTTCCTGGCAGTTACCTTCCTTGCTACTATTCTCGCCTTGACTGAGGCTCGGGGGGCAGCTGCCTCTGAAAATCCTTTGCTCTTGGGAGCCGATTTCGGTAAAATCGGCTAGCTCTGCACCACAATTGTTGTAAAACAGTGGTGAATTATTGAAGAGAAGAACCGTTGGAGTCGGTCTAAAGGATTTGAAGAGGGAGCCATGATCATTGATGGGCTCTGGACCAGTTTGTTGCTGCAAAGAAATGGAGCATCACAAGGACAGATGTGGGCGAAGTGGTGCCTGTTTTGCAAAAAGTGCTAGCTTCAGCATTCGAGTTGATCCAGCGACAGTCCTAGGGCTCTCCTGAAGGCAAAGAGGATCTGGAAGAGAAGGATGCGGCAGAAGAATGTCTGAAATTTAAAGTTAATGGGAGACTGGACATTATTTCAGGAGTTTTGCCGCTAAGTCTAACATTCCATTCAGTTGGATCTGCATTTACAAGATCTGGGGTTTGCACGATTGTGGCTTGGCCCTGTTTGACCAGGGAGTTTGGAGGTCCGGGTGGATCTATCTCGAAGTTTATCATGAGAGACCGATGCGTTGCCATCGGCTCATTGAGCATTGACCGAATTGACAATCGGCAGACTCAGTACGAAGGACAATCGGCTAAATTATCATAAAGGAAATCGGCAAAATAAAATTGGGAAAATTCTTCATTGATGAACGAAATTTCTTACATGAAGAGCTGATTACTCTCAAAAGGAAGTCCTAGGGGATACATTGCCTCGTCCACTACTGCCGGCCCTAGGCTAAGATCCTATCTAGGGGCCATTGCTGCCCTCGTCGTCGTCGTCGTCGTTGTCGCCGTCATCGGCGCTGCTCCGCCCGGCTCGTCATCGCTGTAGCGCCGCCGGCAGGACCCTCGTTGTCCTCGTCCTCCTCGTCGCATCGTCGCCATCGCCGTCGAAGTCGCCGAGGTTCCCGGGCCAGGGGCAGTGGCGTTTGGCCGGCGGCTCGTCGGAGGAGCTGCGTCCTCCTCCTCCTCCTCCTTCCCTCACCTCCGGAGGAGGTGACCCCGTCCAGGGAAAGTGGTCGTCGTTGCTTTCCTCCTCCGCTTCCCCATTGGCGAGGAAGCGGAGGTCGCTCTCCCCGTCGGTGGGACTTGTCGTCCTCTCGAACCAGATGGAGAAGTTGTGGCTCGGCTCGTCCCCGGCCTCGATGGCGCGGTGGATGTTGGCCGCATGGGCCTCCTCCGGGTTCCACTCCGGCGTCGGCTCGCGGAAGGGGGAGGACTGCGCCGAAAGACCCGATGAAGAAGAGGAGGAAGACATGGTAGCTGAGAAGGGTTTTTTGGGAGTGCTAGTGCGAAGGAGACGAAGAGAAGCACTGTTCAATGCGGTTAAATAAAAGGAGATGGAAATTTAATTGTCGAGCAGTTTTCGAGGACGTGGTGCCAAAACTGTCAAATCGTGCAGAGAAGTTGGGAAGGCAAGTCGTCATGATGAGAAAATACTGCGACGGTTCTGCTCTGCCACGACATGACCCCTCGAAGGAAAAACAGAGTGGTTTTGAAATTATCATTACCAAAACCAGGGGGCATGTGTTATCACCGGATTTTGGCCAAATCAGGAGATGGGCCGTAAGTGAAGATGGGCTTGAAGGATATACACGTGGAGCATCTTTAAAGCGGCCTTGCACGAAGAGTTTGGGCTTAATTGCCTATGTATCTGTAATATAGTAGATCGCATTGTAGTTTAGATTAAAAGATAGAGTTTAACTCGTGCACGGTTAGGTGCACGTCCAAATTAGAAAGTCCCTTGGACTATAAATATGTATCTAGGGTTATCGGAAAAGGAGGACAATCACGTTCACAACAAACACAAATCAGGCGCATCGCCACCCTTCTTTCGAGGGTTTCTCCCGGGTAAGCACCATGCTGCCTAGATCGCATCTTGCGATCTAGGCAGCACGTTTATTCGTTTACCTTGTGTTGCTCGTACTGAAGCGTTGTTGATGGCGAGTAGCACTATTTACCATAGGTGTTTTGGGGCTTGCGTAGATGCTTTTCTTGCATATATCTGCTTAGCTATGCCGTCCCTCACATCTAGCTGCCCTTACACCTATCTAGGTGTAAGGGCAGCATCTTGCTTGTTCGTTACTTAGTAGATCCGATCTGTTATAGGTGCTCCTTGTTCATCAAGGATTAGTTTAATATCCGTATGGTTAGGCCTTGCAAACGGGTTGAACGATCCGGTAGTGCGTTAGGTATGGTTTGCTTAGGGCTGTGTGCATCGATTGATGCAGAGGCCGGGGCTATGCTCCCATATCGAAAAAAAAGGTATGGTTTGCTAGTCCTAAGAGGGATGTTCCGGGAATTAACGTTATGTTGGTTTTTAGGCCTCTTTTAGGGTTAGCTTTCCGTTATCTTTCGTGTCTATTAGGCTCAACTAGGCGTAGGATGTTCCGATCATACGGTGAAAACCCTAAACTATCGTAGATTGGTTTAGCTTTGTTGTGATCAAGCAGGATCCCCATGTCATTGAAAATCCAACATGAACCATGGGGCGATCGGCTCTTTGAGCCGATCCACATGGCAACCTGAGAGCCGATAGGGCTCGTATTTAATGTTTACGTGTCTGCCATGCAGGGAACTAATCGAAGCAATCCACACCTTCCTGGCCAGGTATAGGTCAGGTGGCACGCCCTTGCAGCCGCCAGGTCGTGTGCCGGAGCATTGCGGGACGACGCGATACCGCTCGCCTTGGCTGCCCCTTCGTGTTCTTACTCTCTGTTGCTTTTTGCTTAGCAATATAATTATCAAATTCATCTAAACATTGATCAGGAGGTTTTGAATAAGGGATATCTCCTCTATCAAAGCGTTGAAGAAAATGTACCTCAATTGTGGATGAAGGGGGAATTATCTTACATAGGTCTTCTATAGGAGGTAAATTCTTCACATCTTCAGATTTAATACCCTTCTCCATAAGAGATTTCTTGGCTTCCCTCATATCTTCATCATTTAATTCAATCATACCCCTCTTCTTCAATATTGGTGTCGGGGTTGGTTCAGGTGTAGACCAATCATCATGATTTTTGCTTATCTTAGCCAATAATTCTTCAGCTTCGTCCGGAGTTCTTTTCCTGAAAACACAATCAGCACAACTATCCAGGTATGCCCTAGACTCAATGGTTAGTCCACTATAAAATATATCAAGTAAATCATGCTTCTCCAAATCATGTCCAGGCCGAGCTCTAATAAGAGAGCAAAATCTTGCCCAAGCTTCAGGCAATTTCTCTCCATCTTCTTGATCAAAACTATAAATTCTCTGCAGAGCAATATGTTGAGCACTAGCGGGAAAGTATTTCCGAAAGAAAACATCAAGAAAACAACTTGGACTATCAATAGAATCAGGAGGCAAATTATTATACCAAATCTTAGCATCATCCTTTAATGAGAAAGGGAAAATCTTAGCAACAAAATAAGTTCGCATCTTAACATCATCAGAAAACAAGCTACTTAAAGTAGAAAGCTCATTCATGTGCTCTACATCACTCTCTTTTTCAGTACCACAGAAAGGTGTTTTCTCAACAATAGATATATGAGATAAATCAAGAGAAAAGTCATAATCTTTATCCTTAATGTTTATAGGAGATGTGGAAAATTTAGGATTAGGAGACAGTTTATATCTAACAACATGTTGTGCAATAAGCTTTTTAAGGTTACTTGTACTAGTAGTAGCATTGCATTTATCAATAAAATCATCATCAAGTTCCACATAATCTTCATCAAGATCATCAGTCTCAGGTGAATTAACAGGTGTAACAGTATTTTCATTAGGAGTTTCAGTATTTTCAATTTGTCTAGACCTAGCAATCGTAGCATCTAGAAAAGGACCTAATGAACCAGTATTATCAAGCACAGTAGAAGCATCATCAAAATTATCAGAGGAATTTTCAGATTCAGCAGAAATACCAACACGTGAAGCTTGTGGTGGTGAAACAAGTTGACTTATCACAGATGGTGAATCAAGAAGCAGAGGTACTCAGAGTTGTACCTTTTCTTGTAGTGGATGGTAATATGGCGACTTTAGTATCGCGAGGTTTACCCATGATGGATGATTTGCAGCGAACAATATCAATCCAAGTGAACTTGCAAATAAAGCTACCGGCAACGGCGCCAGAAAATAGTCTTGATGACCCACAAGTATAGGGGATCGCAACAGTCTTCGAGGGAAGTATTACCCAATTTATTGACTCGACAAAAGGGGAGACAAAGAATACTTGTAAGCCTTAACAATGAGTTGTCAATTCAGCTGCACTGGAAACAGACTTGCTCGCAAGATTTTATCAAGAACAACAGTTTTATAGCGATGGAGTAGTGAAATAACAAGAACGGTGAAATAAAGACAACAAGTAGTGATTATAGTAAACAACAAGATTAAAATACTGTAGGCACGGGATGGATGAACGGGCGTTGCATGGATGAGAGAATTCATATAACAATCATGGTAGGGCATTTGCAGATAATAATAAAGCGGTATCCAAGTACTAATCAATCCATAGGCATGTGTTCCGTATATAGTCGTACGTGCTCGCAATGAGAAACTTGCACAACATCTTTTGTCCTACCAGCCGGTGGCAGCCGGGCCTCTAGGGAAACTACTGGAAATTAAGGTACTCCTTTTAATAGAGTACCGGAGCAAAGCATTAACACTCTATGAACACATGTTATCCTCACATCACCGCCTTCCTCCGGTTGTCCCAATTTCTGTCACTTTGGGGCCTCTTCCGGACAGCAGCGTGTGTATACAACTTGCGTAAGATCATAAAACAATGCATATCATGATGAAACAATAACATGTTCAGATCTGAGATCATGGCACTCGGCCCTAGTGACAAGCATTAAGCATAACAAGTTGCAACAATATCATAAAAGTAACTTCTACGGATACTAGGCACCATGCCCTAACAATCTTATGACTATTACACGATCAATCTCATCCAATCCCAACCATCCCCTTCAGCCTACAGCGGGGGAATTACTCACACATGGATGGAGGAAACATGGCTGGTCGATGGAGAGGCGTCGGTGGTGATGGCGGCGATGATCCCCTCCAATTCCCCGTCCCGGCGGAGTGCCAGAACAGAGTTTCTGGTCCCGAGGCGGAGTTTCGCGAAGGTGGCGGCGTACTGGATGTTTTCTTGCGACTTCGACTTCCCGTCTCGCGTTTTTAGATCGAAACCCTTAAGTAGTCCGAAGGGGGCGTCAGAGGTTGGCCGAGGCGGCCACACACTAGGGCGGCGCGCCTCCTCCAGGTGTGGGGGGCCTGGGCCTCCCCCAGGCCTGCCCTTCTGGCTCCGTGATTCTTCTGGAAAAATAAGCCCTTTGACATAAATTCCGAGGATTTTCCTGAAAGTTGAATTTCTGCACAAAAACGAGACACCATAGCAATCCTGCTGAAAACAGCGTTAGTCCGTGTTAGTTGTATCCAAAATACACAAATTAGAGGCAAAACAATAGCAAAAGTGTTCGGGAAAGTAGATACGTTTTGGACGTATCAGCCACCAGCCGCGCGGGAAGTTTTCTCGGCGTTTCCCGCGCTTTTGTTTCGTCCGGACTCCCCGAGCGCTCCCCGGGGGACCGGGGATGGACGAAAGCCCAAATCCGGACAAAAACGAGGATCCGAGGGCACGACTGTGCCGTTTTCGTCCATCCGGATGAAAAAAAGGCGTCATGGGGGCCTTCCCGAGGAGACGGCTGGAGATGCTCTTAGCCGAGCGGCGCCGGTCACACGAGTTTGTTGTCTAGGCGATCTCCGTCGCTGCACTCATACTGCACGTACAGACTTTACATGGGAGTGGCCGCCAATTTTCGCTGGTGATAGTGCCGATGGAGGATGGGAAACAAGTCAAGGGCGCGTTTGGTAGCCTGCATGTCCTTTGGATCGCATCGGTCCAGCTTTTTCGGTCCGTTTGGTTACCTGGCCGAGACCGCGTTCTTGCACGAACCGCTTCTCAAAGCACCCTCGGGCCAGGCCCTGGAGGAATGCCCGGTTCGGCTGTTTCTAGTGAGCCACCCCCGTTTCCGCAGAAATGGAGAACGCGGTGTCCTCGCAGAGCCACCACGGAAGATGGCATTGTATCAGGTTGTTTACTATCTTTTAAAATCTCATCTTTGTGTATGGTTTCTAATAAGTTCCAAGCCTTATCGACTCCATAATCAGTAAAAGATCCATCAGCGACTAAATCTAATAAATCCCTATTTTCCACATTAACTCCTCATAGAAAGTATGTATGATTAACCAAGGTGAAAAATCATGATGAGGACAATTTCTAAGAATCTCCCTGAATCTTGAGTAGCTTTCATGCAAGCTCTCATGCGGTAAATTTTAAAGTTTTTAATTATCCGCCTTGTTCCAAGAGACATGGTTTCTTGAAAAATATTTGAAGGAATTTAGTAGACAATGTTTTCCATTCAGAGAAATTTAAAATCGGATAATCATTATACCAAGTTCGAGCTTTATCGGTAAGAGTTTGTCCAAACAATTTAAACTTAACCTCATCTTCTGTAAAGATGTTTAAATTGAAAGTTGCGCAAACATCTTCAAAATATTCAATATGTCCATAGAGATCTTCAGTGTCGTCTCCTGCAAACATATTAGATTGCAGTAAGTCTAATAGCGTGGGGTTTTGAATGTACAAGGATGTCGCCTAGAGGGGGGGGGGGGTGAATAGGCGGGTTATGAAAACTTCTACTTGAGGGCTAAACAAGGCGGAATAAAACTACTCAAGATTTACTTGTTTAGCACAAAGCCTATCAACTAGGGTTTGCCTATGTGCACCAACAACCTATGCTAAGCATGATAAGCAACAATGTGATAACAAACTAGATATAGAACATCAAGCATGAATCTTATCACAATGTAAAGCGCATAGGTAAAGGAGCTCGGGTTGAGAAGTAACCGGTGCACGAGGAGACGACGATATATCCCGAAGTTCACACCCAAGGGTGATACGTCTCCGTTGGAGCAGTGTGGAGGCACGAGGCACTCCAATGAGCCGCTAGTGCCACCATATTCTACTCGAGCCTTTCCACCAAGGGGAAATCCTCGATCCACTAAGGGACCCTTGAGGGTGGTCACCGAACCCGTACAAGCTTGGGCAAACCCAAGTATCAAGCTTGAGGCAACTCCACAACACGGAGGCTCTCAAGTACAAGGCCACAAGGGCTACAACACGCCACACCGGCAACAAGGCCACAAAGACTCCAACGCGCCACAACCGGCTCCAAAACCACAAAGGCTACCACACTCCACAAAGGCAACAACGCCACAAAGGCTACTACGCCACAAAGACGACAAGGCCACAAAGGCTACAAGGCCACAAAGGCTACAACACCACAAATACAACAAGGCCACGAAGGCAACAACACCACTAAGTTCAACAAGCCCTCTACGAGACAGAAACCCCGGAGAGAACCCAAATCTATGCACCTAATGCAATGGCTAAGAACACCACTAAGATGCCCAAGTTCTTCTCTCCCAAATTCCAACAAAGATACAAAAGCTATTGGGGTAATAAGGGAGGAAGAACAAATATGAGGAGGAACACCAAATTACTCCAAGATCTAGATCTAGCATGATCCTCTCACTTGGAGAGGGATTCAATTGGTGGAGCACTAGATCTAGATCTCCTCTCTTCTTTCCCCCAAAAAGATGCAAGAAATAGTGGGAAGATCAAGAGGATGATAAAGCTCTTCAAGGTCAACAATGGAGGAGAGAGAGTGGGTGGGAAGTACTAGTGTGGACGGAGGTGGGAGAGAGGTATAAATAGGGGCCCGGAAATATGAATGTTGAGGACTGAAAAAACGGCCAGATTCGCGCAAAACCGGTACTACCGCTTGTCAAAGCGGTACTAACTTGCGCCAAAACAAGGCAGAAAACGGTAGAAAATGACCCGAACCGGTACTACCGGATTTGGGACCGATAGTACCGGTTGTGTCCAGAATACCAAATCAGATCAAGAAATAAAACAGAGGAGAGAGAGTGGAAGGAGCCGACGGGCAGTGCAGCGCGCAACAAGCAGCGCAACAGCAGCAGGCGCAGCGTGCGGGAGCAGCAGCGCTGAGCGCGTGTGGGGCGCGTGCACCTGGCGGGAGATACCCTACGCCGCAGGTCAACGCTCGACGATCGAGCGGAGCTCGTCCATGCGGGCCGAGCAGCTGAGCCGGCCGCGGCCTGTGCTGGGCGGCGCAAGGTGGGTGGGCCGGAGTGGAGCGGCCCAGTGATGAGTCACAAGTATAGGGGATCGCAACAGTCTTCGAGGGAAGTATTAACCAATTTATTGATTCGACACAAGGGGAGACAAAGAATACTTGTAAGCCTTAAGGGAGTTGTCAATTCAGCTGCACCAAACTTGCTCGCAAGAGTTTATCATAGCAACAGTTTTATAGCAGGAAATAGTGAAATGTGGTGAATAAAGAAAGCAGTAGTGATTATAGTAAACAACAAGATTAAAATACTGTAGGCACAGGGATGGATGAACGGGCGTTGCATGGATGAGAGAATTCATATAACAATCATGATAGGGAATTTGCAGATAATAAGAAAGCGGTATCCAAGTACTAATCAATCCATAGGCATGTGCTCCATATATAGTCGTACGTGCTCGCAATGAGAAACTTGCACAACATCTTTTGTCCTACCAGCCGGTGGCAGCCGGGCCTCTAGAGAAACTACTGGAAATTAAGGTACTCCTTTTAATAGAGTAGCAAAGTATTAAACTCCGTGAACACATGTGATCCTCACATCACCGCCTTCCCCTCCGGTTGTCCCAATTGTTGTCACTTTGGGGCCTCGGGTTCCGGACAGCAACGTGTGTATACAACTTGCAAGTAAGATCATAAAACAATGCATATCATGATGAAACAATAACATGTTCAGATCTGAGATCATGGCACTCGGGCCCTAGTGACAAGCATTAAGCATAACAAGTTGCAACAATATCATAAAAGTAACATCTACGGATACTAGGCACCATGCCCTAACAATCTTGTGACTATTACATGATCAATCTCATCCAATCCCTACCATCCCCTTCAGCCTACAGCGGGGGAATTACTCACACATGGATGGGGGAAACATGGCTGGTCGATGGAGAGGCGTCGGTGGTGATGGCGGTGAAGATCCCCTCCAATTCCCCGTCCCGGCGGAGTGCCGAACGGAGTTTCTGGTCCCGAGGCGGAGTTTCGCGATGGCGGCGGCGTACTGGATGGTCTCTGGAAATATGGTCGAACCCCCTGGCGTTTTTAGGTCGAAGGGACTTTGTAGTCGAAAGGGGAGCGTCGGGGGCCGCCGAGGCGCCCAGACCATAGGGCGGCGCGCCCCTCCGGCCGCGCCCTGTGTCTGGGGGCCACGGGCCCCCCTGGTTCGCCCTTTTGGCCCTTCATCTTCACGGTGAAAATAGGCCCATTGCGATTATTTCCGGGGATTTTCCACAAAAACGAGACACCTGTGCAATTCTGCTGAAAATAGCATTAGTCCGTGTTAGTTGTATCCAAAATACACAAATTAGAGGCAAAACAATAGCAAAAGTGTTCGGGAAATTAGATACGTTTTGGACGTATCAACTCCCCCAAGCTTATCTTATTGCATGTCCTCAAGCAATTCAGTTAACAACTGAATGTGATAAAAGAACTTTCACGAACACATTTGTTCATATGATGTAAATATTCTCATGATATGGCAAGTGCTTAAGCAATTCATAATAAGATACATGCAAATAAAGTCATCTAGTAGCTGTGTCAATCATGAAAAGATACCAACAAACTAATAACAAGCATCATGAAACACTTCAATAAGCAGGATTGCAATGTTCATAGAAAGATATGATAAAGTGGTATCTCGCTTGCCTGTATTTGTACAGCAAAACATAAATGCCCAGGCACCTCTGAAGTTCATAGAAAGACTAGAAGTAAATTTGTCAAAGATAAAAGCATCAAAGTTATACCACAACTGATCATATTTTGGGACAAGCATATTATACTAAGAATGACAGTTATGCTCTCAAGAAGGTACTCAAAGAAAGGATGGTGACTCAACATAAAAGTAAAAGATTGACCCTTCGCAGAGGGAAGCAGGGATTAACATGTGCTAGAGCTTTTCATTTTTCAAAGACAGAAATAAAATTATTTTGAGAGGTGTTTGTTGTTGTCAACGAATGATAGTGGGTACTCTAACCACCTCGCCAACCAGACTCTCAAGAGCGGCTCCCATGAAGGACGTCATCTCTACCAGCAAGGTAGATCATCCCTCTTCTCTTTTGTTTACACATGCATTTTAGTTTCATTATGGATGACACTCCCCCCAACCTTTGCTTACACAAGCCATGGCTAACCGAATCCTCGGGTGCCTTCCAACATTCACATACCATGGGGAAGTGTCTATGATACGTCGCAAACGTATCTATAATTTCTTATGTTCCATGCTACTTTTATTACCATACTTGAGTGTTTTACACATACTTTACAGCGTTATTTTACATTTTCCGGCACTAACCTATTAACAAGATGCCGAAGTGCCATTGCTATTTTTCTGCTGTTTTTGGTTTCAGAAATCCTAGTAAGGAAATATTCTCGAAATTGGACGAAATCAACGCTCGGGGCCTATTTTTGCACGAAGCTTCCAGAAGTCCGAGAGGAGACGAAGTGGGGCCACGAGGTGGCCGACACAGGCGACGCGGCCCCCTTGGCCGCGCGGCCCTAGTGTGTGGGCCCTCGTGCCGCCACTTGACCTACCCTTCCGCCTACTTAAAGCCTCCGTCGCGAAACCCCACCGAGATCCACGATACGGAAAACATTAGAGAGGCCGTCGCCGCCAATCCCATCTCGGGGGATTCAGGAGATCGCCTCCGGCACCCTGCCGGAGAGGGGAATCATCACCGGAGGGCTCTACATCATCATGCCCTCCTCCGGATTGATGCGTGAGTAGTTCATCCTTGGACTATGGGTCCATAGCAGTAGCTAGATGGTTGTCTTCTCCGCTTGTGCTTTCATTGTTATAGATCTTGTGAGCTGCCTAACATGATCAAGATCATCTATTTGTAATGCTACATGTTGTGTTTGGTGAGATCCGATGAATAGAGAATACTATGTTAAGTTTATTATCAATCTATCATATATGTGTTGTTTATGTTCTTGCATGCTCTCCGTTGCTAGTAGAGGCTCTGGCCAAGTTGATACTTGTAACTCCAAGAGGGGGTAATTATGCTCGATAGTGGGTTCATGCCTCCATTAAATCTGGGACAGTGACAGAAAGTTCTAAGGTTGTGGATGTGTTGTTGCTACTAGGTATAAAACATTGATGCTTTGTCTAAGGATATTTGTGTTGATTACATTACGCACCATACTTAATGCAATTATCTGTTGTTCGCAACTTAATACGGAAGGGGTTCGGATGATAACCCGAAGGTGGATTATTTAGGCATAGATGCATCTGGATAGCGGTCTATGTACTTTGTCGTAATGCCCTGATTAAATCACATAGTAATCATCGTTGATATGTATTGAATCTTTATTTGTAAATTGCTCGCCTGTAATTTGTTCACCCAGCATGTTAGTTATCTTATTGGAGAGACACCACTAGTGAACTGTGGACCCCGGTCCAATCTTTTACATCTGAATACATTCTACTGTTTTTACTGTTCTTTGCAAACAACCACCATCTTCCACTCGATACGCTTAATCCTTTGTTTTCAGCAAGCCGGTGAGATTGACAACCTCACTGTTACGTTGGGGCAAAGTACTTTGATTGTGTTGTGCAGGTTCCACGTTGGCGCTGGTTTCACTGGTGTTGCGCCGCACTACATTCCTACACCAACAACCTTCACGTGCTTCTTGGCTCCTACTGGTTTGATAACCTTGGTTTCTTTCTGAGGGAAAACTTGTGCTGTGCGCATCACACCTTCCTCTTGGGGTTCCCAACGGACGTGTACATCTACGCGCATCAAGCTATTTTTTCTGGCGCCGTTGCCGGGGAGATCAAGACACGCTGCAAGGGGAGTCTCCACTTCCAATCTCTTTACTTTGTTTTTGTCTTGCTTTATTTTATTTTCTGCACTTAAACAAAACACAAAAAAATTAGTTGCTAGCTTTACTTTATTTACTGTCTTGTTCTCTATATCAAAAACACACAAAAATAGTTACTTGTCTTTACTTTATTTGCCTAGTTTACTTTATTACTGTTATAATGGGTACTCCTGAAAATACTAAGTTGTGTGACTTCACTAGCACAAATAATAATGATTTTATATGTACTCCTATTGCTCCACCTGCTACTACAGCAGAATTCTATGAAATTAAACCTGCTTTACTGAATCTTGTTATGAGAGAGCAATTTTCTGGTGTTAGTACTGATGATGCTGCTGCCCATCTTAATAATTTTGTTGAACTTTGTGAAATGCAAAAGTATAAGGATATACATGGTGATATTATAAAACTGAAATTGTTTCCTTTCTCATTAAGAGGAAGAGCTAAAGATTGGTTGCTATCTTTGCCTAAGAATAGTATTGATTCATGGACTAAATGTAAAGATGCTTTTATTAGTAAATATTATCCTCCTGCTAAGATCATATCTTTGAGAAGTAGCATTATGAATTTTAAACAATTTGATAATGAACATGTTGCTCAAGCATGGGAGAGAATGAAATCTTTGGTAAAGAATTGCCCAACCCATGGACTGACTACTTGGATGATCATCCAAACTTTTTATGCAGGATTGAATTTTTCCTCAAGGAACCTATTGGATTCAGCTGCTGGAGGTACTTTTATGTCCATCACCCTGGGCGCCGCGACTAAATTACTTGATGATATGATGATCAATTACTCTGAATGGCACACTGAAAGAACTCCTCAAGGTAAGAAGGTAAATTCTGTTGAAGAAACCTCTTCTTTGGGTGATAAGATTGATGCTATTATGTCTATGCTTGCAAATGGTAGATCTCATATTGATCCTAATAATGTTCCTTTAGCTTTATTGGTTGCTCAAGAAGAAAATGTTGATGTGAATTTCATTAAAAGTAATAATTTCAACAACAATGCTTATAGGAATAATTATGGTAACAACAACTTTAGGCCATATCCTTCTAATAGTAATGGTTATGGTAATTCTTATGGTAATTCTTACAACAATAATAAGAGTGTACCCTCTGGTCTTGAAGTGATGCTTAAAGAATTTATTAGTACACAAACTGCTTTCAATAAAACTGTTGAAGAAAAGCTTGATAAAATTGATATTCTTGCTTCTAAGGTTGATAGTCTTGCTCTTGATGTTGATCTTTTAAAATTGAAAGTTATGCCTGAGAAAGTTGAAGATGCTAGGTTTGCTAAAACAAATGCCATACAAGTTAGAATTAATGATAATATTAGATTGTTGGCTGAATTGCATGCTAGGTGGGATAGAGAAGAAAAGGAAAAACTTGCTAAAGAAAATAATGTAGCTAAAGTATGGACTATTACCACCACTAGTAATGTTGATTCTTCACATGTTGCTGCACCTCCTACTATCAATGGTAAAATAATTGGTGTTGGCAATGTTTCTACTCCTAGTGCAAAGCGCACAAAATTGCCTGAAACTGCTGAAACTGCTGTTTGTGATAAAACTGCTGAAATTTTTCAAAATATTGGTGACAATGATTCCATTGCTGTAGAACATAATGGTTTAGACTTTGATGATTGTCATATTACTGAAGTTATAAAGTTCTTACAAAAACTTGCTAGAAGTCCCAATGCTAGTGCTATAAATTTAGCCTTTACAAAACACATTACAAATGCTCTCATTAAAGCTAGGGAAGAGAAATTAAAACTTGAAGCTTCTATTCCTAGGAAGTTAGAAGATGGTTGGGAGCCCATCATTAAAATGAAATTCAATGATTTTGAGTGTAATGCTTTATGTGATCTTGGTGCAAGTATTTCTGTTATGCCTAAAAATATTTATGATATGCTTGACTTGCCACCATTGAAGAATTGTTATTTGGATGTTAATCTTGCCGATAATGTTAAAAAGAAACCTTTGGGGAGGATTGATAATGTGCGCATTACGGTTAACAATAACCTTGTCCCCGTTGATTTTGTTGTCTTGGATATCGAATGCAATGCATCTTGTCCTATTGTGTTGGGAAGACCTTTTCTTCGAACCGTTGGTGCTGTTATTGATATGAAGGAAGGTAATATTAAATATCAATTTTCTCTCAAGAAAGGTATGGAACACTTCCCTAGAAAGAGAATGAATTTGCCTTTTGATTCTATTATTAGAACAAGCTATGATGTTGATGCTTCGTCTCTTGATGTTACTTGATTTGCACTTTCTGCGCCTAGCTGAAAGGCGTTAAAGAAAAGCACTTCTTGGGAGATAACCCATGTGTTTATTTTACTACAGCAATTTTTGTTTTGTTGAGTCTTGGAAGTTGTTTACTACTGTAGCAACCTCTCCTTATCATGTTTTTGTGCCAAGTAAAGTTTCTATGTTAAAGTTGATGTTATATTTGGGATCGCTGCGCAGAAACAACATTGCTGTCTGTCACGAATTCTGGCACAAGTCTCTGTAAAAAATTCGAAAAAATCTGCAAATTTACGAGCGTGATCCTCAGATATGTACGCAACTTTCATTAGTTCTGAGTTTTTCCATTTGAGCAAGTTAAGTGCCCAGTCCAGATGCATCTTTACGGACTGTTCTGTTTTTGACAGATTCTGCATTTTATTTCGCATTGCCGCTTTTGCTATGTTGAATGAGTTTCTTTGTTCCATTAACTTTCAGAAGCTTTGTGCAATGTCCAGAAGTGTTAAGAATGATTGTGTCACCTCTGAATATATGAATTTGTGGTTATGCACTAACCCTCTAATGAGTTTGCTTGAAGTTTGTGTGAAGGAAGTTTTCAAGGGTCAAGAGAAGAGGATGATATACTATGATCAAGAAGAGTGAAAGGTCTAAGCTTGGGGATGCCCCGGTGGTTCATCCCTGCATATTTTAAGAAGACTCAAGCATCTAAGCTTGGGGATACCCAAGGCATCCCCTTCTTCATCGACAACATTATCAGGTCACTTCTAGTGAAACTATATTTTTATTCCGTCACATTCTTATGTTCTTTACTTGGAGCGTCGGTTTGCTTTTATTTTTGTTTTGTTTTGAATAAAGTTGGATCTCGCCATCCTTATATTGGAGATATTACGCTCCGCTTTTTCATATGGAACACTTGTGTTCTTAATTGTGCTTTAATGTTCATGGCGAAAGCTCATTGCTTCGTTAAATTGCTATTTGGTTGGAATTGGAAAGTGCTGCATATGGTTTGGCAATTTGGCAATTGTTTGAGCTCTCATAGATCATGTTTAAGCTCTTGCATCATGTAGTTTAATCTATTAATGAAGAACTACTGTAGAGCTTGTTTAATTTGGTTTGCATGATTGATCTCTCTAAGTCTAGATATTTTCGGGTAAAGTGTTTGAACAACAAGGAAGACAGTGTAGAGCCTTATAATGCTTGCAATATGTTCTTGTGTGAGTTTTGCTGTACCTGTTCATACTTGTGTTTGCTTCAAACAACCTTGCTAGCCCAAACCTTGTACTGAGAGGAAATGCTTCTCGTGCATCCAAACACCTTGAGCCAAACTCCATGCCATTTGTGTCCACCATATCTACCTACTATGTGGTATTTTTCTGCCATTCCAAAGTAAATTACTTGAGTGCTACCTTTAAATTTCATTCCTCTACCTTTACAATATATAGCTCATGGGACAAATAGCTTAAAAACTATTGTGGTAATGAATATGTAGTTATGTGTCTTAATTCTTATAAGTTGCTTGTTGAGCGGTAACCATGTTTTCTGGGGACGCCATCAACTTTACCTTTGTTGGATATCATGTGAGATGCTATGCATGTTCGTCTTGTCTGAAGTAGTGGACTTCACGATCAAATGGTTTGAGTATGCATATGTTAGAGAAGAACATTGGGCCGCTAACTAAAGCCATGTATCATGGTGGAAGTTTCAGTTTGGACATACAACCTCAATCTCTTATGAGAATATTAACTATTGTTGAATGCTTAAGCATGAAAAAGAGGAGTCCATTATCTGTTGTCTATGTTGTCCCGGTATGGATGTCTAAGTTGAGAATAATCAAAAGCGAGAAATCCAATGCGTGCTTTCTCCTTAGACACTTGTACAGGCGGCATAGAGGTACCCCTTTGTGACACTTGGTTGAAGCATATGTTATGCGATGAGAATCCGTGTTTCCGAGATAGTAGGACAAGGTGCGAGCACTATTGGTACTCTATGCATGAGACATGCAACTTGTAGGAAGTATTATGCATAGCACATATGAATTATTACTACCGTTGACAAAATTGTTTCTATGTTTTCAAAACAAAAGCTCTAGCACAAAAATAGTAATCAATGCTTCCTCTGCGAAGGGCCAATCTTTTACTTTATTGTTGAGTCAGTTTACCCATTCCCTTCTATCTTAGAAGCAAACACTTGTGTTAACTGTGTGCATTAATTCTTACATGTTTACTTATTGCACCTGTTATATTACTCTATGTTGACAAATATCCATGATATATACATGTTACAAGTTGAAAGCAATTGCTGAAACTTAATCATCCTTTGTGTTGCTTCAATGCATTCTACTATGAATTTATTGCTTATGAGTTAGCTCTTATGTAAGTCTTATTGATACTTGTCTTGAAAGTATTATTCATGAAAAGTTTTGCTATATGATTCATTTGCTTAGTCATTATCTTTGTTAGCAATCTTTTGTTCAGATCACTCCATTCATCTCATATGCTTTACAATAATGTTGATCAAGATTATTTTGGTAGCATGTCACTTCAGAAATTATTTGTGTTATCGTTTACCTACTCGAGGACGAGTAGGAACTAAGCTTGGGGATGCTTGATACGTCGCAAACGTATCTATAATTTCTTATGTTCCATGCTACTTTTATTACAATACTTGAGTGTTTTACACATACTTTACAGCGTTATTTTACATTTTCCGGCACTAACCTATTAACAAGATGCCGAAGTGCCAGTTTTTCCTGTTTTTGGTTTCAGAAATACTAGTAAGGAAATATTCTCGGAATTGGACGAAATCAACGCCCAGGGCCTATTTTTGCACGAAGCTTCCAGAAGTCCGAAGAGGAGACGAAGTGGGGCCACGAGGTGGCCAGACACCAGGCGCGCGGCCTGGCCCTTGGCCGCGCGGCCCTAGTGTGTGGGCCCCTCGTGCCGCCACTTAACCTACCCTTCCGCCTACTTAAAGCCTCCGTCGCGAACCCCCTGTACCGAGATCCACGATACGGAAAACATTACTGAGAGGCCGCCGCCACCAATCCCATCTCGGGGAATTCAGGAGATCGCCTCCGGCACCCTGCCGGAGAGGGGAATCATCACCGGAGGGGCTCTACATCATCATGCCCGCTCCGGATTGATGCGTGAGTAGTTCATCCTTGGACTATGGGTCCATAGCAGTAGCTAGATGTTGTCTTCTCCGCTTGTGCTTTCATTGTTATAGATCTTGTGAGCTGCCTAACATGATCAAGATCATCTATTTGTAATGATACATGTTGTGTTTGGTGAGATCCGATGAATAGAGAATACTATGTTAAGTTGATTATCAATCTATCATATATGTGTTGTTTATGTTCTTGCATGCTCTCCGTTGCTAGTAGAGGCTCTGGCCAAGTTGATACTTGTAACTCCAAGAGGGGGTAATTATGCTCGATAGTGGGTTCATGCCTCCATTAAATCTGGGACAGTGACAGAAAGTTCTAAGGTTGTGGATGTGCTGTTGCTACTAGGGATAAAACATTGATGCTTTGTCTAAGGATATTTGTGTCGATTACATTACGCACCATACTTAATGCAATTATCTGTTGTTCGCAACTTAATACCGGAAGGGGTTCGGATGATAACCTGAAGGTGGATTATTTAGGCATAGATGCATGCTGGATAGCGGTCTATGTACTTTGTCGTAATGCCCTGATTAAATCACATAGTAATCATCGTTGATATGTATTGAATCTTTATTTGTAAATTGCTCGCCTGTAATTTGTTCACCCAACATGTTAGTTATCTTATTGGAGAGACACCACTAGTGAACTGTGGACCCCGGTCCAATCTTTTACATCTGAATACATTCTACTGCTTTTACTGTTCTTTGCAAACAACCACCATCTTCCACTCGATATGCTTAATCCTTTGTTTTCAGCAAGCCGGTGAGATTGACAACCTCACTGTTACGTTGGGGCAAAGTACTTTGATTGTGTTGTGCAGGTTCCACGTTGGCGCCGGTTTCACTGGTGTTGCGCCGCACTACATTCCTCCACCAACAACCTTCACGTGCTTCTTGGCTCCTACCGGTTCGATAACCTTGGTTTCTTTCTGAGGGAAAACTTGCTGCTGTGTGCATCACACCTTCCTCTTGGGGTTCCCAACAGACGTGTACATCTACGCGCATCAGTCTATTTGCAGGTTAAGTTGATTACTGATGAATCAGAGCAAAACATGTGAAGATAATTATTAATGAAGGTTAATTAATTGGGGCTGGGAACCCCGTTGCCAGCTCTTTTTGCAAAATTATTGGATAAGCGGATGTGCCACTAGTCCATTGGTGAAAGTCTGTCCGGAGTAAATGACAAGGTTGAAAGATAAAACACCACATATTTCCTCATGAGCTATAAAACATTAACACAAATTGAGAAGTAGTTTGAAGGTTTAAAGGTAGCACATGAGAATTTACTTGGAATGGTTTGAAATGCCATGCATAGGTATATATGGTGGAAACTTTGGAATAACTTGGTTTTCAGGTATTTGGAAGCACGAGCAGCATTCCCGCTCAGTGCAAGTGAAGGCTAGCAATAGACTGGGAAGCGACAATCAAGAGAGCAATAACTGTCATAATCATGCTTGCGACAAAATAAATTAACGGAGGCATAAAAGTGATACAAGAACTCTGAAGCAAAGTAAATCATCGAGGCTTAATTGACTTTTGTTTAGTCATATGCATGCGTGAGCATGTGCCAAGTCGATTCAAGTGAATTATTCAGAGGAGGATACCACAATGTCATACCGATCTATGAATAAAACAATGCAAGCAAATATTCATGACATGCTACTCATTATTAATAGATTGGAACTAATCATGAGAGATCATAAACTACTAGACTTTCATTAAATGACATATACCTCATATGAACCAACTAAGTATGCTCACATGGATGAGTATATGTACAAAAATGAAAACAAATAGAGTTCATACCAGCCTCTCACCACAGTCAAATTGCCGTAGATCGTCATTATTGCCTTTCACTTGTGCAGCTTGAATAATAATATGGAATGAAACCAAGCTCCAACCACCGGAGACCTCTGAACTCCCTAATGAACTTTACAAAACCAAAGAAGAACAACAAATATTTTTGGTGTTTTCGGGTTAGAAACAAGAACAAAAGGAAACAAGCAAACAAAGCAAAATCTTTTTGGGTTTTCTCATAGCAAACCTACGATAGCAAATAAAGTAAAATAAGAGCAAAGAACCAAATAAACAAATGGTGAAGAGAAACAACAGAAATATTTTTGGTCTTTTTGTGTTTTAGGAAAGAAACAAAGCAAAAACAAGAGAATGCAAACTAACAGAAACACAGAAAAGCAGGATGACAGAAATCTGCCAAAACCTGACAGCAGTACAGAAATCGATTTTAACAAAAATCTTCCATTGCTCAATTCGAAAAGTGTTCAACTAATGAAAGTTAGATAACAACCTGGGGAACATGCACAAAAAATTTCAACTCAAAATAACGTTCTGGCTGTGCGTACGAATTTTTTTAACAGCCCAGAATCTGTTTTTGGACAGCACTTCCCCAAATATCATCTCCCTCTCATTAGAAAACCACTTTAAGAAACTAAACAAGTATGTACAAGTATCCAGCAACCATAATATGCAAAGAATGAGTGATGCCGGTATACCTCCCCCAAGCTTAGGCTTTTGGCCTAAGTGGAGTTCAACCCCAGCGAGGGTCGGGGTTCCACGCCGGTGGATCGTACATGGTGTGATAATAAGGTCCCTGCGCAGAAGAATAGCGTGGAGGCTCCACATGACCATAATGTTGATGTGAGGAGCTCGCTGCATCGGATGAAGAGTCGAGGTGCTCCTCGGCCTCCTCCGTGCCGTCCCTTGCATGATGGCCTTCTCTTTCTATGTATGCATTTAGCTCATTTTCTGTGACCGACCACCCTTTCCTGGAATCAAGGTTAAGCAGAACAGGTGCAGGCAATCGTACTAGTTTTTCAATTTTCTTAGTTATTCTCCAATTTTTCTTAGTTATCCTATAATACAGGTTGCTCAAGTTAGACGCATCTGAAACAAACTCATGTTTAATCATAGAAACAACATCAAGTTTCTCCATGGAGAGCGGAATATCTAGATGGTGAGGTTCTACACCATGCATAGCTAATAAGCGAGAGGCGATGAGACCTCCACAAATTCCTCCCTTCTCACGGTTAGTAGCAAGTCTACAAGCTATCAAAGCACCCAAATTATAAGTCCTATCCTGTTGCAATGCAGCAGCTAAGAAAGCCATATCTTGGATAGACAACTTATTTGCGTTCCTTCTAGCAAGAACGCACTTTGTGATGAAATAAGCAAAGTAGCGAATAGCAGGGAGTTGAATACTACTGATTTTACCATTATCATCGGAGAAGCTTCTCCCTTGACAAATCATCGTATATAGACTTGAGAGCTCCCGCGGCGTTCCCCTAACCTTCTCGCATGATCCCCATTGTGGCACTCTAATTGCTGCACAAAAATCATTAAATGGCAAGTTGACAGTTTTATTATAAATTTTGTATCGAACCATGGGGTTAGTTTGGGACCGATGGAATTCGAAATCCTGCACCACCGACATTGTTAGTTTCGCATATTGGTAAGGTTCACCAACAACAAAACTTTCCAACCCTGCATTGGAAATCAGTGTTTGAACATCTTGCAAGATTCCTGCATTCCGCATAAAATCAGTGCATGGGTAATAAGAGGGGTATACTCCCTCTTCGCGGTGAACTCTCATGACTTGTTGCACCTCCAATTCTTGTTGGTTTAGTTGGTGCCTACTCCCTTCCATTTTCTGAAATTTTTCAACAATCATTATAAAATTTGATTTCAAGGTATATAATTGTGGGAAACTACTATAGGATCTTGCTAGAGTACTAAACATGCATCAAAACTAGTTTCTACCACTTAGAACAAGCATGCAAGATCACTAAACATGTTACCTACAGCAGCAAAATATTCAAGATATACTCAACCAAACAAAATTCTAATTGGATAATCAAAGGAGTCACATACCGGAGAGCAAATGTGCCAAATTTCAGACAGAAATCTGGGCTGAGCAAAGAGATCGAGAAATCTCGAGTTCTTGAGCAGAAACGCGAGTGAGAGAAAGCTGGTGCGAGTTTTTTCGGGAGAGAGAGTGCAATGAGTGAAAGAGATGATGAAGTGGGGCAAGGAGGGGCCCACACACCAGGGTGGCGCGCCCCCCTTGCTGGCCGCGCCGGCCTGTGGGGTGCCACCCTGGGGTGCCCCACTGGTCATCCCCAGGTGCTCCCAGGTGCCCCTTCGAAAAATAAGACTACTAGTATAATTTTTGTAAATTTTTGAGAACTTCGAAAAATGCACATTTCTGGGTGTTAAAGTAATTATTACTGCGCAGGAAAATGATTTCCAAAATCTTAAACAACTAAAGCATCTTGCAAAACAAAAAGTGCTACAACAAGTAAAACAAGTGGAAGAAGAAAGAAAGAAACTTTGTTTAGCCCTCTTATGCATTAAAATATATTTGTTAACAAGGTTGATCAAGTCTTGCTACCAAATAAATTTTATATGACATAAGAAGAAATAAACCTCAAATCAATAATGTTACCTTATATTGAATTGATATAGATCCAATCACAAGAGTTTGATATTCTTCTTTAGGCTCATATATAGGACAATCAATGGATCCCACCTTGATAGTTTTCACATTACAAATTGTATTAACTCCATATACTTTATCAATCCTCTTTGGAAAATAGACAGTATGTTCCTTGTCATCAACATTGAAAGTAACTTTCCTTTATTGCAATCAATAATAGCCCCTGCAGTATTAGGAAACGGTCTTCCAAGAATAATAGACATATTATCATCTTCAGGCATTTCCAACACAACAAAATCAGTTAATATTAAGCAATTTTGAGTAACTTGAACAGGAACATTTTCACATACACCAACATGAATAGCAGTAGATTTATCAGCCATTTGCAAAGATATATCAGTTGGTATCAACTTATCTAAATCAAGTCTCTTGTAAAGAGAAAAAGGCATTACACTAACTCCTGCTCCCAAATCACATAGAGCAGTTCTAACATAATTATTCTTGATGGAACAAGGAATAGTCGGTATACCTGGGTCTCCCAGCTTCTTTGGAACCTTACCATTGAAGGAGTAATTAGCGAGCATAGTGGAAATCTCCTCATTGGGAATTTTCCTTTTGTTAGAGACAATATCTTTCATATACTTTGAATAAGGAGGCAATTTAATAGCATCAGTCAAAGGGATTTGCAAAAATAAAGGTTTCATCCAATCACAAAATTTATTATAATGTTCCTCCTCCTTTGATTTCAGTTTCTTAGCAGGAAAAGGCATTTTCTTTTGAACCCAAGGTTCTCTTTCATTACCATGTTTCTTTGTAATAAAATCTTCTTTAGTATACTTTTTATTTTTAGCATGCTTTTCAGGTTCTTTCTAAATTTCTTCTTTATCAGGAGTATCATTATTATCATTATCTTCATCATGTTCATTACCACTTTTAGTTTCAGCATCAGAAATAGAAATACTATTAGGATCATTAACAGGTTCAGAGGATTCTACAATAGTTTTATGTTTCTTCTTCTTTTTCTTAGAAATAAAACAGAGGAGAGAGAGTGGAAGGAGCCGACGGGCAGTGCAGCGCAACAAGCAACAAGAACAGAAGAGGCAGCGTAGGGAGCAGCAGCGCTGAGCGCGTGTGCAGGCACCGGACGGGAGATACCCTACGCTCGCAGGTCAACGTCGACGATCGAGCGGAGCTCGTCCATGCGGCCAGCGAGCGAAGCTGGAGCAGCGGCCGCGGCCCAGGTGCTGGCGCAAGGTGTGGGTGGGACGGAGTGGAGCGGCCCAGTGATGACCCACAAGTATAGGGGATCGCAACAGTCTTCGAGGGAAGTATTACCCAATTTATTGATTCGACACAAGGGGAGACAAAGAATACTTGTAAGCCTTAACAACGGAGTTGTCAATTCAGCTGCACTGGAAACAGACTTGCTCGCAAGAGTTTATCAGTAGCAACAGTTTTATAGCAGTAGGAATAGTGAAATAACAGCAGCGGTGAAATAAAGACAGCAATAGTGATTATAGTAAACAGCAGGACTAAAATACTGTAGGCAAAGGGATGGATGAACGGGCGTTGCATGGATGAGAGAATTCATATAACAATCATGATAGGGCATTTGCAGATAATAATAAAGCGGTATCCAAGTACTAATCAATCCATAGGCATGTGTTCCATATATAGTCGTACGTGCTCACAATGAGAAACTTGCACAACATCTTTTGTCCTACCAGCCGGTGGCAGCCGGGCCTCTAGGGAAACTACTGGAAATTAAGGTACTCCTTTTAATAGAGTACCGGAGCAAAGCATTAACACTCCGTGAACACATGTGATCCTCACATCACCGCCTTCCCCTCCGGTTGTCCCAATTCTTGTCACTTTGGGGCCTCGGGTTCCGGACAACAACGTGTGTATACAACTTGCAGGTAAGATCATAAAACAATGCATATCATGATGAAACAATAACATGTTCAGATCTGAGATCATGGCACTCGGGCCCTAGTAACAAGCATTAAGCATAACAAGTTGCAACAATATCATAAAAGTAACATCTACGGATACTAGACACCATGCCCTAACAATCTTGTGACTATTACATGATCAATCTCATCCAATCCCTACCATCCCCTTCAGCCTACAGCGGGGGAATTACTCACACATGGATGGGGGAAACATGACTGGTCGATGGAGAGGCGTCGGTGGTGATGGCGGTGAAGATCCCCTCCAATTCCCCGTCCCGGCGGAGTGCCAGAACGGAGTTTCTGGTCCCGAGGCGGAGTTTCGCGATGGCGGCGGCGTACTGGATGGTCTCTGGAAATATGGTCGAACCCCCTGGCGTTTTTAGGTCGAAGGGACTTTGTAGTCGAAAGGGGAGCGTCGGGGGGCCGCCGAGGCCCCGACCATAGGGCGGCGCGCCCCCCTCCAGGCCGCGCCGGCCTGTGGTCTGGGGGCCACGCCCCCTGGTTCGCCCTTTTGGCCCTTCATCTTCACGGTGAAAATAGGCCCATTGCGATTATTTCCGGGGTTTTTCCTGAAAGTCGAATTTCTGCACAAAAACGAGACACCAAGCAATTCTGCTGAAAACAGCGTTAGTCCGTGTTAGTTGTATCCAAAATACACAAATTAGAGGCAAAACAATAGCAAAAGTGTTGGGAAAGTAGATACGTTTTGGACGTATCACCAGTGGTGCGGGGGTGGCTTGTGGGGGCCTGAGGAGGTCGGCAGGGCTGCAAGGCCAAGAGAAAGAAGGAGATTGAGAAAAAAGAGATGGGCCGGCACTACGCGCAGGTATCGCCGGGTACCGCTTGGGCTCCCGGGCTCACGATCCCCCGCCGGTACTGGGTCGAGCCCAAGCGGTACTACCGCCCGTTCCTTTTTTCTTTTCCTCCGCAAACATCAAATACGAGAAACGCAATATCTCAAGATTGGGAATTCTGATTGAAACGAAACCAATTTTGCGGGAAAGAGCATGACAAGAGCTACCTCCACATATGGTGAAAACATGCAAATGAGTGGATGATGATTTTATTATGGTCATAGAGGTGTAACCTCTCAATATGGTAAATCGGGAAAATCATCACCCTCGAACATGCAACATGCGATGCATCCGGAATCCGTTTCCGATGAGCTAGAGCTTGTCATGAGAATGAACACAAGCTCTAAAACATCTCATGGATAAGAACCAAGAACAACCAAGAAACACGATGCAATGCATGCAAGGTTTGAGCTCTCTCCGATGATGCGACCCACTATCCTATCGAGCACAAACCTTGTCCTTGCGCGTTCCACTCGAGTCGGCAAGCTCCATATTCACTCTCTTCATAATTGTACATGCCACCATCTTCTTCCAACATACACGCCACCGTATTCATCCATCTTCTACGCCGTCTTCATCCCTCTTCATCTTCTACACTGTCTTCATCTCTCTTCGACACCGTCTTCATCCGTCTTCTTCATTGTACTCGATCTTCTCCATCTTGCAACCTTGAGACCAACATATGGCTATGGACACGACCTAAGATAGATTCTCAATACAACCATTAGTACATAGGGATTGTCATCAATTACCAAAACCACACATGGGGGCTACATGTCCTTTCAGGTTTATTTCATACCCTTTCAGATTGATGAGTATATCTGATTTAATAAAAGCGTCCATTGGAGGGCCAGAGCTCTTTATAGCTTCAATATGTATTTCACGTTGGTAATCCTCCATGTTTTTTCACATGTAAATCAAAAAAAACTAAGTAGAACAATTAATAAAGTAGCAACTAAAAGCAAAGACCAAAAGCGCCGAGCTCCCCGACAACGGCGCAATAAAATAGCTTGATAGCTGCAAGAACACAGATCATATGTAGCTAGTTTCAAAACAAGAGTATCGAACCACGAGGAGATACTAGTAGTGATCTTAATGCCCCTTATTGCTATTTATATAGAATCACTTAAAGCTGTCTCAAATCTCAAGCGAGGGTTTTAATTTAAATGGTTTTAAAGGGTGCTTTGTAGAGTAAATAACTGAAATTAAAGGATGAAAGTACAACTAAAGATTACGTATGAACTGCAATAATACTAAAAATGCTCTCAAGGGTTGTTGGATCCACCTCTAGTATTAACTGAGAACACAAACTAGATAATTCATATCTTAGCCCTCGTTGTATGTGGGAAAGGCTCGAAATTGGAACATCTATCTCATAACATATCCCTGAATAGCCACTGCAATGACCTTCGACAAGCCACCTATTGATCCATCTCAATTAAGGGATTACCCCGTGGATATTTGTTAAGCGTTGCGAGTACCTTCTTATCCTCTTATTCCGTACAATAGTGCACCGCACACTGTATGTCACTTCCCGCCTTATACACTATCAAACTTCCGAAGGTAATTCCCTCATGTGACCCTTAGGAAAATGTTACATGGTCGACTTCATGCAACATCACAAGAGAAAACTAACATACAATCATAGTGAAAAGATATAAATCATCTTCATTCATATTATAATACTACTAAGGTTTCTCCATCTCCCCAAGAACAGTAGGACTACTCACACATGGAGACAATCAAAAGCATCATCATAATCTTGGGAATGGAATAGGAATAACAGTGTGAATTCAAGTACAAACCCACAATGGCAATGGAGATTACAATCTGATGAGATGGAGGGAATGGAGATGATGATTTTGTTGTGGATGATGATGAAGGGGATGATGCCTTGTCCTCCAATGATCCGGGTAGCAGCTTGGATGAGGCCCCTTCTTGATATCCCTTCAGATCTCTTCTCGGACGGTGTTTTGGAGTTTCTGGTCACGTGCGTGCTTGGATCTCAGATCTGTCTGCGGGAGGTGAAAGTACTGACGAGGCGGTGCTTCTAGCGGGCAGTACGGGCAGGCCTTGTGTTGGAGATATACCCAAGAGGCAATAATAAAAGTGTTTATTGTTATATCTTAGTGTTCATGATAAATGTTTACATCCCATGCTATAATTGTATTAACCGAAACATTAATACATGTGTGTTGTGTAAACAACCAGAGTCCCTAGTAAGCCTCTTATTAAGCTAGCTTGTTGATTAGTAGATGATCATGGTTTCCCGATCATGAACATTGGATGTTATTAATAATAAGGTCATATAATTAGGTGAATGATGTGATGGACATACACCCATAGTAAGCATAGCATAAGATCAAGTCATTAAGTTCAACTTGTTATAAGTTTTCGATACATAGTAACCTAGTCCTTCGACCATGAGATCATGTAAATCACTTACACCATATGGGTACTTTGATTACATCAAACGCCACTGCGTAAATGGGTGGTTATAAAGATGGGATTAAGTATTCGGAAAATATGAGTTGAGGCATATGGATCAAGAGTGGGATTTGTCCATCCTGATGACGGATAGATATGCTCTGGGCCCTCTCGGTGGAATGTAATCTAATTAGCTTGCAAGCATGTGAAAAAGTCACGAGAGATGACATACCACGGTACAAGTAAAGAGTACTTATCGATAACAAGGTTGAACTAGGTATAGAGATACCGATGATCGAACCTCGGATAAGTAAAGTATCACACGACAAAGGGAATCGGTATCGTATGTTAATGGTTCATTCGATCACAAAGTCATCGTTGAATATGTGGGAGCCATTATGGATCTCCAGGTCCCGCTATTGGTTATTGATCGGAGAGGAGTCTCGATCATGTCTGCATAGTTCACGAACCGTAGGGTGACACACTTAAGGTTCGATGTCGTATAGTAGATATGGAATATGAGATGGAGACCAAATATTGTTCGGAGTCTCATATGGGATCTAGGACATCACGAGGAGGTCCGGAATAGTCCGGAGAATAAGATTCATATATGGGAAGTCATTTTCAGGGTTACCGGAAAAGTTCAGGATTTTTCGGTATTGTACCGGAGGTTCTAGAAGGTTCCGGAGGGTACCATAGTGGGGCCCACCTATCCCGGACGACCAACATGGACCGGAGGGGTCGCATAGGCCCACATGGGCCAGGCACACCAGCCCCCCAAGGCCCATGTGGCTGGATCAAGTGGATAAGATCAAATCCCTTGAAAATAGGGACTTAACTTGGGGGGGAAGTTGCCCCCCTTGTTTTGGCCGACCCTAGGGCTTGGAGGAGGGGCCAAGGCAGCCCCCCACGCCTATATAAGAGGGAGGGGAGGGCTGGGGCGCAGCACATGATTTCCCCAAGCCCTAGCCGCCCCTCTCTCCCTCCTCCTTCTTCCTGCGCAGGCTTGGCGAAGCCCTGCAGGAATTTCTCCTCCACCTCCACCACCACGCCGTCGTGCTGCTGGGATTCCGAGGGGATCTACTACCTCCGCTGCCCGCTGGAACGGGGAGAGGAAGGACATCATCGACACCGTACGTGTGACCGAGTACGGAAGTGCTGCCGGATTGCAGCATTGGGAGGATCGTCTACATCAACCACGAGATCTGATCTCGTTAAGGCTTTGGATCTACGAGGGTTAGTTTCTCATCTATCTCGCTGCTCCGATCTCATAGATCAGATCTTGGCTTTTCCATATATTTGATCTTGGATTTATTCGTCATTGTGATAAAAAAAAAATTACATGCATCACACCCTACAGTGGTATCAGAGTCGTGTCTATGCGTAGATCTTTTGCACGAGTAGAACAGAATGGTTTTGTGGGTGTTGATGCTTTTGTTGTCACTTGTTTTTCGTGTACTAGTATTGCATAAGTGGCTCAGCGGGTGTCAATTTCTCCCACCAAAGTTAAGATCCAATTTACAATCTGCACTTGACAACACCTGTATCAGCATTGTGGTTCTTGTTCATAGGTAAGATCGGATCTTATTTGAAAGCCCCAAGCCACGTAAAATTTTCAAAGAAAATTAGAGGCGTCTAATGTGTTTTTGTAGGGGCATGTGACAGGAGCCTAACGGTTGTCTTTATTGTTTTATGACCTGCGTGTCAATCACCATGTAATAGCTTTATTTCATTACTATGAGTTAGTAGTTGTAATAGTTGCTATGGATGGTGGACAACCATGAAGCGGCGCCATGGACCTTGGCGCAATGCTGGTGATGATGGAGATCATGCTCATGTGCTTTGGAGATGGAGATCAAAAGCACAAGAAGAAAGGCCATATCATATCGCATTATCCATGCATGTGATGTTAATCCTTTTATGCATCTTATTTTGCTTAGATCGCGATGGTAGCATTATAAGATGATCCCTCACATTAATATCAAGATAATAAAGTGTTCTCCCCTCGTATGCACCGTTGCTAAAGTTCGTCGTTTTGAAGCATCTCGTGATGATGGATGTGATAGATTCTACGTTCACATACAACGGGTGTAAGCCATGTTGCACACGCGAAAATACTTGGGTTTGCTTGACGAGCCTAGCATGTACAGACATGGCCTCGGAACACAGGAAACCGAAAGGTTGAACACGAGTCATATGGATGATATGATCAACATGTTGATGTTCACCATTGAAGCTACATCATCTCATGTGATGATCGGACTTGGTGTAGTGAATTTGGATTGTGTGCCACTAAACAACTATGAGGGATGTTGTATTAAGTGGGAGTTCATTAGTAATTAGATTAAAACATGAACTAATTATCATGAACATAGTCTGAATAGTATTTTGAATTAAATTTGTAGAATTGGCATCCGTTATCTACCATGCGCTAGTCTTGTAATTGAGATAGAAATACTGTTAAGTCTGACAAGTAACTTTACGGACTGGTACCGTATTGTTAAAGAATCAAGAAATGATTAAGTCCTATTGCAAATTTTTAGTAAACCTCACATTGTTGATTAGAGCAATGGTTTCAATTAGTACCTAAAATTATCTTGTCTCCATGAAACATGATGTTTAAATCCGTTTGAAAAGTAAGGAGCTGAAAAGTTAGTTTTCAGAAATAAGCAAGGTGTGAGATATATGTGATATCTAAGACCTTGTTGCAAGATGATATAATATAATTTAGTCAGACTACATAAACTCATAAGTTATGGGAATGTACGAAGGTTGAAGAAGGCGTCCCGATCCTCCAACTAGTTGGGCACTAACGATATTCGCATATACATGAAATGATCGTCCTTAGTATGCATCGTTGCTAAGACTCGTCGTTTTGAAGCATCACGCGATGATCGGGTGTTATAGATTCTACGTGTGCCTACAACGGGTGCAAGCCAGATTCGCACATGCAAATACTAAGGTTAAACTTGACGAGCCTAGCATGTACAAACATGGTCTCGGAAAGTCGTCATGATTTTATTGATAAAAATTATGAGGGAAATGGTTCATCACATTAAAAAGTTACTAATAGTGAAGTCTGGAACACTTGTCACATGATGATCAACTTCAAAGTAAGAACCTCAATATTATTGGTATTTGACCAACAAACCTAGAAGTTATTGATGTTGAAGTGTTTTTCTGAATAATGAGGAAAGCTAAAAGAGAAACTACAAAAGTTTTTGGAAGAAAGAAAGGAAAGACTAGAAAGTCTAGCTCACGTGTATATAGATGATATGCATGTTATGAATGTATTCTTTGATTAGTCACACTATGAAATTCTTGGGTATTTATACCATATTGGTTGGTATGAGAAGTCATACAACACAACGCAATATAAGAATATAATGGCCTAAGTGACTGACAAGGAATGTGGTAAGACTGCACGTCTGGAACAAAATAAAGTGTTATTATGTTTATCTTTGGCATTCTACCTAGCCCTTCAGATTTATAATAAAGAACTTTATAATTTTTATTATGTTCTGGTCAAATGAAAACAATGAGTTGTTCAAATTATGACCGTACTCCATGCACGATGGATAAGTTATTATAAATCTTAATGGTGAAAACACACATGCATAACACTGATGCTAAAATGTCATAAGGCAAATAATAAGAATTCCACTTATTTGTGGAACCTCCATTTAGGTCTTGTCAGAAAGGAATGCATGAAGGAACTCCATGTAAATGCATTTTTGGAGTCATTCAATTTTTGAATCGTTCGGCGCTTGCAAATATCTTCTAAAGAAAATGAATGAAACACCGTTTATAGGCCAAGAGTTGAACGGGCAACTAGCTTAGTGAAAACATACATGATGATGTATATGGTTCATTGGGCATAGTTGTGTGCGGAAGATTCTTCTACTTTATGAAAACTTCCAACAATGAATTGAGTATATATATGTGGATATATTCGATGAGGACGAAGTCAGAAACATTTGAATAGATTCAAATATATTTCAGCATCAAGTAGAAATCATCGTAATAGAAAAGTCAAATATCTATGATTGGATCATGGTGGAAATATTTGAATTACGAGTTTTAGCAAACATCTAAGAGAGTTATGAAATTGTTCTACAACTCACGTTTCTTGGGATATCATAGTGATGCTAGAGTATTCAAGAGACGTATCCAAACCTTGTTGGATTAATGATGAGATAAAATAAAATGACGCCATTATATTTTTGTGGATTATGCTTTAGAGGCTACCACTTTTACACTAAATAGAGCGTCATCATAATCCGTTGAAATGACACCATACGAGTTATGGCATGGGTATAAACCCTAATAGTCCTTTCTTAAATTTTGGTATGCATAGCATAAGTAAATGAGTTTACAACCAAAATCGGATGAATGTCTTTGTTGGTTATCCCAGAGAACAAATTGGGAATTCTTTCCACTATGAAGTCAAAGACAAAAGTGTTTGTTAATGTTACTTACTTATTTCAAAGAAATTGTTTCTAGCGAACTATTTGAGTGGGAGGACAATAGAACTTGATAAGGTTTATGAACCTGAGCATAATGATCAGAGTAGCGCAGCATCGGAAATGGTTCCGGAAGCGGCTATGACGATCATGGCTCCCATGTCTACAAAGTGTTATAGTCATGGAGATCGAAGTACCTATTGAACCTTGTAGGTATGGTTTACTTTGTGATCAAATAAATGATTTGTGGACAAATGATTGATTTTGAACAATGATAAACCAACTACATACAAAGAAGTTATGATGGGCCCTGACTCCGTTAAAATGGCTAAGTGCCATGAAATCCAAGATAGGTGAATACTTTTTAAAAGTAAATGAATCTATTAAATTGTTGGACTTGGATGCAATATCCTTAAAGAAGCTCGACTTGTCAAAAATTTGTTTATGACAAAGTTCAAAGAGTTGACTACGATAAGATTAGATCTTCCATAGGGATGCTTATAGTCTATGTGGATTATTCTAGTAATCGCTACATATTTCTTTTATGCGATATGTTGGTAGGATGGCAGAAATACATTCCTTACCAGAAGTGTGTGTTAAGGATGTATACTAGATACAACCAAGAGTTTTGCTAGTCCGTGGAATACTAGATAGGTATACAAACTTCAAACCGGATGAAGTAAGTATCACGGAGTTGGAATCTTCACCGGATGAAATAATCAAAGAGTTTTGATTTCATCAGAAACGATGAAGATGCTTGCATTTGCAAGAAATTAAGTGGGAGCGCTGAGACATAGTTATAATATTATATGTGGATGACATATCATTGATTATAAATGATGTAATTATGTACTTGATGTGATTAAAAGGTTTCATTGAGAATTAACTTCAATGAAAGGATATGGACTGAAACATATTTAGTGTCAAGATCTATGAAGATAGATTGAAACGCATAATAAGTTTAAGTCAAAGTACATAGAATGAATATTGAAGTAGTTCAATATGAAAACGTCAAGAAGGTGTTCTTTTCCATGTGAAGGTTTAACAAGACTTGAGTGTATTTGACACTCAATGAGTAAGAACACATGAGTGATTTAAGATCATGAATAATATGTACACAATCAGATGTCCTATGCTCTAAAGTGTTACGAGCATATACCAGAATGATTCATGTGATGATCATTGGACAACAGTAAGAATATCCCTGAGTGCTTTAGAAGAACCAAGGATATATATAGTTTTGTATGGGGTAATGACAAACAAATCGATGTAAGGTGTTGCACCGATATTAGTTTGGTCACATATAAAAATGAATTTCAAATCTCAATTAGGCTAAGTGTTCATTAAAAGGTAGCACAATGGGCTAGAAGAAGTCTATGCTAGATTTAGATGAGTTCTAAATATTGTGACGGATTCTACAAACGAAGGCAGAGTATGTCATTGTTTTGACAATGACCGAGGGTGTTTGAGTCGAGGAGTTCTTTGAGAACTTGGTGTAGTTCCGGTAGTGTCAGAACTTTGAAGCTATATTGTGTGTGACAATATTAGTGACATATTTCAGACCACGGAATTAAGGTTCCACCAGAAGACCAAACATATGATTAATGCCGACTCATTTGAAAAATGAGTGATGCATGGAGACACAAATGAATTGCAAAATACATACGTTTCAGAGCGTGTCAGATTCGTTGACTGAAACCTCTCCCATGAGCTAACATGATAAGCACCAGAAGGCCAAGGTGTTATATCTTTACAAATGTAAACTAGATTATTGACTCTAGTGCAAGTGGGAGACTGTTGGAGATATGCCCAAGAGGCAATAATAAAAGTGTTTATTGTTATATCTTAGTGTTCATGATAAATGTTTACATCCCATGCTATAATTGTATTAACCGAAACATTAATACATGTGTGTGTAAACCCTAGTTAAACTAGCTTGTTAATTAATAGATGATCATGGTTTCCTAATCATGAACATTGGATGTCATTAATAACAAGGGCATATCATTAGGTGAATGATGTGATGGACATACACCCATAGTAATAGCATATGATCAAGTTATTAGATCAGATGAGTCTCGATCATGTCCGCATACACTACAAGAAAAGTTGCCATGGCCGACGAAGTTGAAGTCGCGCCGTGGTTGCTGGTGTACCATGGCCGACGATTTTTGGTCCCTCCGTGGTGCATGTCAAAACTTTTTTTTCTCGTTTTTGAGGCCACCTAGCCCGACGAAAGCGGCCAAAACGTCGCGTATGGTGGCCCGGGACGTGGTGCATCTCGAAATCTCGGGTTCGCCGGCCGAGTCAACGCAAATCCGCACCGCCGAGGGATGTAGGGCCCAGATGGCAGCCTCTCTGGCATTGTTTTTTTCTAGATCGCGCCATCTCGTTCAACGTTCTCCGATCGAGCCGTTTACGATGCAGGATCATGGGTCCCGCATGTCATCCTCTATGAACCAAAATTCTTTCTATTCTTGGATTTTTTGACCCCCTGATTTCTGGCTACTTCCTTTTTCTTTTGATCCCTTGCCGCCTTGGAAACGTTGAGACCGCTGCTGCTAAATGGGACCCGCATGTCATCCTCTATGTGCAATCAACTTTCTTTTCTTGGAGTTTTTTTTGGCACCTCAAATTTGGTCACTTGCCTTTTTCTTTCGATCCCGCCGCCTCTCAAACGGTGATACCGCTGCTGCTAAATGGGACCCGCATGTCATCCTCTATGTACTATAAAACTTTCTTTTCTTGAATTATTTTTGGCACCTCATATTTGGTCACTTACCTTTTTCTTTCGATCCCCTGCCGCCTCTCAAACGGTGATACCGCTGCTGCTAAATGGGACCCGCATGTCATCCTCTATGTACTATAAAACTTTCTTTTCTTGGATTTTTTTGGCACCTCATATTTGGTCACTTGACTTTTTCTTTCGATCCCCTGCCGCCTCTCAAACGGTGATACCGCTGCTGCTAAATGGGACCCGCATGTCATCCTCTATGTACTATAAAACTTTCTTTTCTTGGATTTTTTTTGGCACCTCATATTTGGTAACTTGACTTTTTATTTCGATCCCCTGCCGCCTCTCAAACGGTGATACCGCTGCTGCTAAATGGGACCCGCATGTCATCCTCTATGTATTATAAAACTTTCTTTTTTTGGATTATTTTTGGCACCTCCTATTTGGTCACTTGACTTTTTCTTTCGATCCCCTGCCGCCTCTCAAACGGTGATACCGCTGCTGCTAACTGGGACCCGCATGTCATCCTCTATGTACTATAAAACTTTCTTTTCTTGAATTATTTTTGGCACCTCATATTTGGTCACTTACCTTTTTCTTTCGATCCCCTGCCGCCTCTCAAACGGTGATACCGCTGCTGCTAAATGGGACCCGCATGTCATCCTCTATGTACTATAAAACTTTCTTTTCTTGAATTATTTTTGGCACCTCATATTTGGTCACTTACCTTTTTCTTTCGATCCCTCCGCCTCTCAAACGGTGATACCGCCTGCTAAATGGGACCCGCATGTCATCCTCTATGTACTATAAAACTTTCTTTTCTTGGATTATTTTTGGCACCTCATATTTGGTCACTTGACTTTTTCTTTCGATCCCCCGCCGCCTCTCAAACGGTGATACCGCTGCTGCTAACTGGGCTGATACGTCTCCAACGTATCGATAATTTCTTATGTTCCATGCTACTTTATTGATGATACCTACATGTTTTATGCACATTATATGTCATATTTATGCATTTTCTGAACTAACCTATTAACAAGATGCCGAAGTGCCAGTTCCTGTTTTCTGCTGTTTTTGGTTTCAGAAATCCTAGTAACGAAATATTCTCGGAATCGGACGAAATCAACGCCCAGGTTCCTATTTTTCCCGGAACCATCCAGAACACTCGAGAGCTGCCAGAGATGGGCCCTGTGGGCCCCAGATGACATGGTGGCGCGGCCTGGGCCCTGGCCGCGCCACCCTATGGTGTCATCGCCTCGTTGACCCTCCTGCGCCGCCTCTTCGCCTATTTAAAGCCCCTGCATCGAAAACCCTTACGGAGGAAGCCACGATACGAGAAAAGTTCCAGAGCCGCCGTCATCGCGAAGCCAAGATCTGGGGGACAGGAGTCTCTGTTCCGGCACCCTGCCGGAGCGGGGAAGTGCCCCCGGAAGGCTTCTCCATCGACACCGCTGCCATCTCCACCGCCATCTTCATCACCGCTGCTCCCATGAGGAGGGAGTAGTTCTCCATCGAGGCTCGGGGCTGTACCGGTAGCTATGTGGTTCATCTCTCTCCTATGTAGTTCAATACAATAATCTCATGAGCTGCCTTACATGATTGAGATTCATATGATGATGCTTGTAATCTAGATGTCATTATGCTAGTCAAGTGGGTTTTACTTATGTGATCTCCGGAGACTCCTTGTCCCACGTGTGTAAAGGTGACAGTGTGTGCACCGTGTGGGTCTCTTAGGCTATATTTCACGAAGTACTTATTCACTGTTGAAGAGCGTAGTGAAGTGCTTATTTATATCTCTTGATGATTGCAATGTGTTTGTATCACAATTTATCTATGTGCTACTCTAGTGATGTGTTATTAAAGTAGTTTTATTCCTCCTGCATGTGTGCAAAGGTGACAGTGCGTGCACCGTGTTAGTACTTGGTTTATGCTATGATCATGATCTCTTGTAGATTGCGAAGTTAACTATTGCTATGATAATATTGATGTGATCTATTCCTCCTACATATGCATGAAGGTGACAGTGTGCATGCTATGCTAGTACTTGGTTTAGTCGTTTTGATCTATCTTACACTTAAGGTTACTTAAACATGAGCATTATTGTGGAGCTTGTTAACTCCGGCATTGAGGGTTCGTGTAATCCTACGCAATGTGTTCATCATCCAACAAAAGTGTAGAGTATGCATTTATCTATTCTGTTATGTGATCAATGTTGAGAGTGTCCACTAGTGAAAGTGTAATCCCTAGGCCTTGTTCCTAAATACTGCTGAGTTACTACTGCTTGTTTACTGTTTTGTGTTACTACTGCTGCAATACTACCACCATCAACTACACGCCAGCAAGCTATTTTCTGGCACCGTTGCTACTGCTTATATATATTCATACCACCTGTATTTCACTATCTCTTCGCCGAACTAGTGCACCTATTTGGTGTGTTGGGGACACAAGAGACTTCTTGCTTTGTGGTTGCAGGGTTGCATGAGAGGGATATCTTTGACCTCTTCCTCCCTGAGTTCGATAAACCTTGGGTGATCCACTTAAGGGAAAACTTGCTGCTGTTCTACAAACCTCTGCACTTGGAGGCCCAACACTGTCTACAGGAAAGGAGGGGGAACGTAGACATCAAGCACTTTTCTGGCGCCGTTGCCGGGGAGGAAAGGTAAAAGGTACTCACACTCCGGATCTCGGCTACTAAGCTATTTTCCCGGCGCCATTGTAAGTACTCGAAGCTATTTCCTTTAGACTCTGCAATTGCGACATTTGGTTTCTTGTTTACACTAGTTAGGCATAATGGAAAACAACAAAAATATGAGAGATCTTTATGAAATTTATCTTGAATTAGGACATGATGTGTTTGAAGAGAGAATTAAAAAACCCATGGAACTTTATATGCATGCTAATGGGAATGTTATTACTATGAATGCTTTGAACACCATTGTTGCTAATGCTATGGAAAATTCTAAGCTTGGGGAAGCTGGTTTTGATGAGCATGATATTTTTAGTCCCCCAAGCATTGAGGAGAAAATTTACTTTGATGATACTTTGCCTCCTATTTATGATGATTATAATGATAGTAGTCTTTTGTTACCACCTGTTATGGAGGATAAATTTGATTATGATTACAATATACCTCCTATATTTGATAGCTACTTTGTTGAATTTGCTCCCACTACAACTAATAAAATGACTATGCTTATGTTGGGAGAAGTAATTATTTTATGCATGAGACTCATGATAAGAATGCTTTATGTGATAGTTATATTGTTGAGTTTGCTCATGATGCTACTGAAAGTTATTATGAGAGAGGAAAATATGGTTGTAGAAATTTTCATGTTACTAAAATGCCTCTCTATGTGCTGAAATTTTTGAAGCTACACTTGTTTTATCTTCCTATGCTTGTTACTTTGCTCTTCATGAACTTGTTTATTTACAAGATTCTTATGCATAGGAAGCATGTTAGACTTAAATGTGTTTTGAATTTGCCTCTTGATGCTCTCTTTTGCTTCAACTTTATTTCTTACGAGTGCATCATTAAAACTGCTGAGCCCATCTTAATGGCTATAAAGAAAGAACTTCTTGGGAGATAACCCATGTGTTTTTTTACTACAGTACTTTGTTTTATATTTGTGTCTTGGAAGTTGTTTACTACTGTAGCAACCTCTCCTTATCATGTTTTTGTGCCAAGTAAAGTTTCTATGTCAAAGTTGATGTTATATTTGGGATCGCTGCGCAGAAACAGCATTGCTGTCTGTCACGAATCTGGGCACAGTTCTCTGTAGAAAATTCAAAAAAATCTGCCAATTTACGAGCGTGATCCTCAGATATGTACGCAACTTTCATTAGTTTTGAGTTTTTCCATTTGAGCAAGTCTGGTGCCATCTTAAAATTCGTCTTTACGGACTGTTCTGTTTTTGACAGATTCTGCCTTTTATTTCGCATTGCCGCTTTTGTTAAGTTGAATGAGTTTCTTTGTTCCATTAACTTTCAGAAGTTTTGTGCAATGTCCAGAAGTGTTAAGAATGATTGTGTCACCTCTGAACATGTGAATTTTTGATTATGCACTAACCCTCTAATGAGTTTGCTTGAAGTTTGGTGTGAAGGAAGTTTTCAAGGGTCAATAGAAGAGGGTGATATAATGTGATCGAGAAGAGTGAAAGGTCTAAGCTTGGGGATGCCCCGGTGGTTCATCCCTGCATATTTTAAGAATACTCAAGCATCTAAGCTTGGGGATGCCCAAGGCATCCCTTCTTCATCGACAACTTATCAGGTTTCTTCTAGTGAAACTATATTTTTATTCGGTCACATCTTATGTACTTTACTTGGAGCGTCTGTGTGCTTTTATTTTTGTTTTTGTTTTGTTATTTTCATTCTCTGAATAAGTTCATCCTTGTGTGGGAGAGAGACACGCTCCGCTGGTTCGTATGAACACATGTGTTCTTAGCTCATAATATTCATGGCGAAGTTTCTTCTTCGTTAAATTGTTATATGGTTGGAATTGGAAAATGCTACATGTAGTAATTGGTATAATGTCTTGGGTAATGTGATACTTGGCAATTGTTGTGCTCATGTTTAAGCTCTTGCATCATATACTTTGCACCTATTAGTGAAGAAATACATAGAGCATGCTAAAATTTGGTTTGCATAATTGGTCTCTCTAAGGTCTAGATAATTTCTAGTATTGAGTTTGAACAACAAGGAAGACGGTGTAGAGTCTTATAATGTTTACAATATGTCTTTTATGTGAGTTTTGCTGCACCGGTTCATCCTTGAGTTTGCTTCAAATAACCTTGCTAGCCTAAGCCTTGTATCGAGAGGGAATACTTCTCATGCATCCAAATTCCTTGAGCCAACCACTATGCCATTTGTGTCCACCATACCTACCTACTACATGGTATTTCTCCGCCATTCCAAAGTAAATTGCTTGAGTGCTACCTTTAAACAATTCAAAAGTTATTACCTCTTATTTGTGTCAATGTTTTATAGCTCATGAGGAAGTATGTGGTGTTTATCTTTCAATCTTGTTGGGCAACTTTCACCAATGGACTAGTGGCTTCATCCGCTTATCCAATAATTTTGCAAAAAGAGCTGGCAATGGGATTCCCAGTCCCAAATTAATTAACAAAAATAGACACTCCTCCATGGTATGTGATTGTTGGACGGCACCCGAAGGATTCGGTTAGCCATGGCTTGAGAAAGCAAAGGTGGGGAGGAGTGTCATCATAATAAAACTAAAATAAAAAGGCACTCCTTCATGGTATGAGATTGTTGGCAGGCACCCGATGGAATCGGTTAGCCATGGTTTGTGAAAGAAAGGTTGGAAGGAGTGCCACACAAAAATAAAATAAAATGGGAGCCGCTCTTTGAAGGTTTGTCTGGCAAGGGGGTTAGAGTACCCGCTACCATTCGTTGACAACAACAAACACTCCTCAAAACTCTACTTTTATGCTCTCTTTATGTTTTCAAAACCAAAGCTCTAGCACAAATACAGCAATCGATGCTTTCCTCATTGAAGGACCTTTCTTTTACTTTTATTGTTGAGTCAGTTTACCTATCTCCTTCCACCTAAGAAGCAAACACTTGTGTGAACTGTGCATTGATTCCTACATACTTGCATATTGCACTTGTTATATTACTTTGCATTGACAACTATCCATGAGATATACATGTTACAAGTTGAAAGCAACCGCTGAAACTTAATCTTCCATTGTGTTGCTTCAATGTCTATACTTTAAATTATTGCTTTATGAGTTAACTCTTATGCAAGACTTATTGATGCTTGTCTTGAAGTACTATTCATGAAAAGTCTTTGCTTTATGATTCAGTTGTTTACTCATGTCATTACCATTGTTTTGATCGCTGCATTCATCTCATATGCTTACAATAGTATGATCAAGGTTATGATGGCATGTCACTTAAGAAATTATCTTTGTTATCGTTTACCTGCTCGGGACGAGCAGAACTAAGCTTGGGGATGCTGATACGTCTCCAACGTATCGATAATTTCTTATGTTCCATGCTACTTTATTGATGATACCTACATGTTTTATGCACATTATATGTCATATTTATGCATTTTCTGGAACTAACCTATTAACAAGATGCCAGTGCCGTTCCTGTTTTGCTGTTTTTGGTTTCAGAAATCCTAGTAACGAAATATTCTCGGAATCGGACGAAATCAACGCCAGGTTCCTATTTTCCCGAACCATCCAGAACACTCGAGAGCTGCCAGAGATGGGCCCTGTGGGCCCCAGATGACATGGTGGCGCGGCCTGGGCCCTGGCCGCGCCACCCTATGGTGTCATCGCCTCGTTGACCCTCCTGCGCCGCCTCTTCGCCTATTTAAAGCCCCTGCATCGAAAACCCTTACGGAGGAAGCCACGATACGAGAAAAGTTCCAGAGCCGCCGTCATCGCGAAGCCAAGATCTGGGGGACAGGAGTCTCTGTTCCGGCACCCTGCCGAGCGGGGAAGTGCCCCCGGAAGGCTTCTCCATCGACACCGCTGCCATCTCCACCGCCATCTTCATCACCGCCGCTCCCATGAGGAGGGAGTAGTTCTCCATCGAGGCTCGGGGCTGTACCGGTAGCTATGTGGTTCATCTCTCTCCTATGTAGTTCAATACAATAATCTCATGAGCTGCCTTACATGATTGAGATTCATATGATGATGCTTGTAATCTAGATGTCATTATGCTAGTCAAGTGGGTTTTACTTATGTGATCTCCGGAGACTCCTTGTCCCACGTGTGTAAAGGTGACAGTGTGTGCACCGTGTGGGTCTCTTAGGCTATATTTCACGAAGTACTTATTCACTGTTGAAGAGCGTAGTGAAGTGCTTATTTATATCTCTTGATGATTGCAATGTGTTTGTATCACAATTTATCTATGTGCTACTCTAGTGATGTGTTATTAAAGTAGTTTTATTCCTCCTGCATGTGTGCAAAGGTGACAGTGCGTGCACCGTGTTAGTACTTGGTTTATGCTATGATCATGATCTCTTGTAGATTGCGAAGTTAACTATTGCTATGATAATATTGATGTGATCTATTCCTCCTACATATGCATGAAGGTGACAGTGTGCATGCTATGCTAGTACTTGGTTTAGTCGTTTTGATCTATCTTACACTTAAGGTTACTTAAACATGAGCATTATTGTGGAGCTTGTTAACTCCGGCATTGAGGGTTCGTGTAATCCTACGCAATGTGTTCATCATCCAACAAAAGTGTAGAGTATGCATTTATCTATTCTGTTATGTGATCAATGTTGAGAGTGTCCACTAGTGAAAGTGTAATCCCTAGGCCTTGTTCCTAAATACCGCTGAGTTACTACTGCTTGTTTACTGTTTTACTGTGTTACTACTGCTGCAATACTACCACCATCAACTACACGCCACAAGCTATTTTCTGGCACCGTTGCTACTGCGCATATATATTCATACCACCTGTATTTCACTATCTCTTCGCCGAACTAGTGCACCTATTTGGTGTGTTGGGGACACAAGAGACTTCTTGCTTTGTGGTTGCAGGGTTGCATGAGAGGGATATCTTTGACCTCTTCCTCCCTGAGTTCGATAAACCTTGGGTGATCCACTTAAGGGAAAACTTGCTGCTGTTCTACAAACCTCTGCACTTGGAGGCCCAACACTGTCTGCAGGAAAGGAGGGGGAACGTAGACATCACCCGCATGTCATCCTCTATGTACTATAAAACTTTCTTTTCTTGAATTATTTTTGGCACCTCATATTTGGTCACTTACCTTTTTCTTTCGATCCCCTGCCGCCTCTCAAACGGTGATACCGCTGCTGCTAAATGGGACCCGCATGTCATCCTCTATGTACTATAAAACTTTTTTTCTTGAATTATTTTTGGCTCCTCATATTTTTTCACTTGCCTTTTTCTTTCGATCCCCTGCCGCCTCTCAAACGGTGATACCGCTGCTGCTAAATGGGACCCGCATGTCATCCTCTATGTACTATAAAACTTTCTTTTCTTGAATTATTTTTGGCTCCTGATATTTTTTCACTTGCCTTTTTCTTTCGATCTCATGCCACGTTTGAAACGTTGAGGAACCTGCAGCTCATGGGACCCGCATGTCATCCTCTATGTACTATAAAAGTTCATTTTCTTGGTTTTTTTTCACCCTCTGATTTTTGGCAATTTCTTTTTTCTTTTGATCCCCTGCCGCCTCTCAAACGGTGATACCGCTGCTGCTAAATGGGACCCGCATGTCATCCTCTATGTACTAAAACTTTCTTTTCTTGAATTATTTTTGGCTCCTGATATTTTTTCACTTGCCTTTTTCTTTCGATCTCATGCCACGTTTGAAACGTTGAGGAACCTGCTGGCTCATGGGACCCGCATGTCATCCTCTATGTACTATAAAAGTTCATTTTCTTGGTTTTTTTTCACCCTCTGATTTTTGGCAATTTCTTTTTCTTTTGATCCCTGCCGCCTCTCAAACGGTGATACCGCTGCTGCTAAATGGGACCCGCATGTCATCCTCTATGTACTATAAAACTTTCTTTTCTTGAATTATTTTTGGCTCCTCATATTTGGTCACTTGCCTTTTTCTTTCGATCTCATGCCACGTTTGAAACGTTGAGGAACCTGCTGGCTCATGGGACCCGCATGTCATCCTCTATGTACTATAAAAGTTCATTTTCTTGGTTTTTTTTCACCCTCTGATTTTTGGCAATTTCTTTTTTCTTTTGATCCCCTGCCGCCTCTCAAACGGTGATACCGCTGCTGCTAAATGGGACCCGCATGTCATCCTCTATGTACTATAAAACTTTCTTTTCTTGAATTATTTTTGGCTCCTCATATTTGGTCACTTGCCTTTTTCTTTCGATCTCATGCCACGTTTGAAACGTTGAGGAACCTGCTGGCTCATGGGACCCGCATGTCATCCTCTATGAGCAATCAACTTTCTTTTCTTGGAGTTTTTTTTGGCACCTCATATTTGGGCACTTGCCTTTTTCTTTCGATCTCATGCCACGTTTGAAACGTTGAGGAACCTGCTGGCTCATGGGACCCGCATGTCATCCTCTATGAGCAATCAACTTTCTTTTCTTGGAGTTTTTTTGGCACCTCATATTTGGGCACTTGCCTTTTCTTTCGATCTCATGCCACGTTTGAAACGTTGAGGAACCTGCTGGCTCATGGGACCCGCATGTCATCCTCTATGTGCTATAAAAGTTTCCTTTGTTGGATTTTTTTCACCCTCTGATTTTTGGCTTGCCTTTTTCTTTTGATCCCCTGCCCCCTTTGAAACGTTGAGTAAGCTGTTGGCTCAAGGGACCCGCATGTCATCCTCTATGTCCATCAACTTTCCTTTCTTGGATTTTTTTTCACCCCCTAATTACTAGCTACTTTCTTTTTCTTTTGATCTCAAGCCGCATTACAAACATTGAGACCGCTGCTGCAAAATGGGACCCACATGTCATCCTCTATGTACAATAAAGTTTCTTTTCTTGGATTATCTTTTGCTCCTGATATTTTGTCACTTGCCTTTTTCTTTCGATCTCATGCCGCCTTTGAAACGTTGAGTAAGCTGCTGGCTCATGGGTCCCGCATGTCATCCTCTACGAACAATAAAAGTTTCCTTTCTTGGAGTTATTTTTGACCCCTAATTTCTGGCTATTTGCCTTTTTCTTTGGATCTCCTGCCCCTTTGAAACGATGAGGACGCTGTTGGCAGGTCGGTCCCACAAGTCATCCTCTATGAACAATAAAAGTTTCCTTTGATGGATTTTTTTTGAACCCCTAATTAATTTCTGGATATTTCCTTTTTTTTCTTTGATCCCCTGCCGCCTTGGAATCGTTGAGGATGCTGCTGCCTCATGGGTCCCGCATGTCATCCTCTCAGAACGGTAAATGTTTCTTTTCTTGGATATTGTTTACCAAATGATTTTTGGCTTATTTTTTCTTTCGATATCCTGCCGCCTTTAAAACGTTGAGGACGCTGCTGGCTCACGGGTCCCACATGTCAGCCTCTATGAACAATAAACGCTGAGGACGCTGCTGCCTCATGGGTCCCGCATGTCATCCTCTCAGAACGAAAATGTTTCTTTTCTTGGATTTTTTACCAACAGATTTTTGGTTTATTTTTTCTTTCCATCCCCTGCCGCCTTTAACGACGCTGCTGGCTCATGGGTCCCCGATGTCAGCCTCCCCGTACAAGAAACATGTGATATCTTGATTATTTTGCAGACAATAAACAGTGTATTGCGCTCTGAGCTATTTCAACGGATAAATTAAATCTTTATTTTTACATAAACAAATTTATATGCTGAATCTCCTTGTTTTTTGTTTTTGCGAAGCATAGGACTTTCCTGTTTTTTTAGAAAAATCCGAACTATCCTGTTTTGGAGTGGGCTGAAATTGTACGAGTCAAAAGGGCCAGCAGGATAGTTCGAATGCCCAGATGTCCACATGCAGCCCAATTGAAATCGTTCTTTTTTTGGATTTTTTTCACCCCCTGATTTCTGGCTACTTCATTTTTCTTTTGGTCCTGTGCCGCCTTGGAAACGTTGAGACCGCTGCTGCAAAATGGGACCCGCATGTCATCCTCTATGTACAGTAAAATTTCTTTTCTTAGATTATTTTTGGCTCCTAATATTTGGTCACTTGCCTTTTTCTTTCGATCCCGTGCAGCCTCTCAAACGGTGATACCGCTGCTGCTAAATGGGACCCGCATGCCATCCTCTATGTACAATCAAGTTTCTTTTCTTGAATTATTTTTGGCTCCTGATATTTGGTCACTTGCCTTTTTCTTTCGATCTCATGCCACGTTTGAAACGTTGAAAAACCTGCTGGCTCATGGGACCCGCATGTCATCCTCTATGTACAATAAAACTTTCTTTTCTTCGATTTTTTTGGCACCTCATATTTGGTCACTTGCCTTTTTCTTTCGATCCCCTGCCGCCTCTCAAACGGTGATACCGCTGCTGCTAAATGGGACCCGCATGTCATACTCTATGTACAATCAAGTTTCTTTTCTTGAATTATTTTTGGATCCTGATATTTGGTCACTTGCCTTTTTCTTTCGATCTCATGCCACGTTTGAAACGTTGAAAAACCTGCTGGCTCATGGGACCCGCATGTCATCCTCTATGTACTATAAAAGTTCATTTTCTTGGTTTTTTTTCACCCTCTGATTTTCGGCTATTTCCTTTTTCTTTTGATCCCCTGCCGCCTTTGAAACGTTGAGGACTCTGCTGGCTCATCGATAAAACTTTCCTTTATTGGAGTTTTTTTACCCCCTAATTTCTGGCTACTTTCTTTTTCTTTTGATCTCAAGCCGCATTTGAAACGTTGAGACCGCTGCTGCTAAATGGGACCCGCATGTCATCCTCTATGTACAATAAAGTTTTCTTTTCTTGGATTATCTTTGTCTCCTGATATTTTGTCACTTGCCTTTTTCTTTCGATCTCATGCCGCCTTTGAAACGTTGAGTAAGCTGCTGGCTCATGGGTCCCTCATGTCATCCTCTACGAACAATAAAAGTTTCCTTTCTTGGAGTTATTTTTGAACCCTAATGCTACTTCCTTTTTCTTTTGATCCCTTGCCGCCTTGGAAACGGAGAGCTGCTAAATGGGTCCCGCATGTCATCATCTATGTACAATAAAATTTCTTTCTTCGATTATTTTCGGGTCCTGATATTTGGTCACTTGCCTTTTTCTTTCGATCTCATGCCGCCTTTGAAACGTTGAGGAAGCTGCTGGAGCATGGGTCCCGCATGTCATCCTCTATGAACAATAAAAGTTTCCTTTCTTGGAGTTATTTTTTACCCCTAATTTCTGGCTACTTCCTTTTTCTTTTGATCCCCTGCCGCCTTTGAAACGTTGAAGACTTTGCTGGCTCATGGGTCCCACATGTCAGCCTCTATGAACAATAAACACTTCCTTTCTTGGAGTTATTTTGTACCCCTAATTTCTGGCTATTTGCCTTTTTTCTTTCGATCCCCAGTCGCCTTCTAAACGTAGAGGACGCGGCTGGCTCGTGGGTCCCAGATGTCAGCCTCCATGGACAATAAACCTCTCCTTTGTTGGATTTATTTTTCACCCTCTGATTTTGGCTATTTCCTTTTTCTTTTGATCCACTGCCGCCTTGGAAACATTGAGTAAGCTGCTGACACATGGGGCCCGCATGTCATCCTCTATGTACAATCAACTTGCAAGATCTTCGAGCGAAAGAGCTTGTATTAGTGGGACCCATATGTCAACCTCTATGTACAATAAAAGTTTCCTTTCTTGGATTATTTTTAGCTCCTGATATTCGGTCACTTTCCTTTTTCTTTCGATCTCAAGCCGCCTCTGAAACGTTGAGTAAGGTGCTGGCTCATGGGACCCACATGTCATCCTCTATGTACAATAAAGTTTCTTTTCTTGGATTTTTTTTACCCCTGATTTTTGGTCACTTGCCTTGACGCTGCTGGCTCATGGGTCCCACATGTCAGCATCTATGAACAATAAACCTTTCCTTTGTTGGATTTATTGTTTACCCCTAATTTCTGGCTATTTGCCTTTTTCTTTTGATCCCCACCGGCCTTTGAAAACGTTGAGGAACCTGCTGGCTCATGGGACCCGCATGTCATCCTCTATGTACTATAAAATTTCTTTTCTTGGTTTTTTTTCACCTCTGATTTTTGGCTATTTCCTTTTTCTTTTGATCCCCTGCCGCCTTGGAAACGTTGAGTAAGCTGCTGACTCATGGGACCCGCATGTCATCCTCTATGTACAATCAACTTTCTTTTTTTGGAGTTTTTTACCCCCTAATTTCTGGCTACTTTCTTTTTCTTTTGATCTCAAACCGCATTTGAAACGCTGAAACCGCTGCTGCAAAATGGGACCCGCATGTCATCCTCTATGTACAATAAGTTTCATTTCTTGGATTATTTTTGGCACCTGATATTTGGTCACTTGCCTTTTTCTTCCGATCTCATGCCGCCTTTGAAACGTTGAGTAAGCTGCTGGCTCATGGGTCCCGCATGTCATCCTCTACGAACAATAAAAGTTTCATTTCTTGGAGTTATTTTTGACCCCTAATTTCTGGCTACTTCCTTTTTTCTTTTGATCCACTGCCGCCTTTGAAACGGTGCGGATTCTGCAGACTAATACAAGCTTTTTCTCTCCAAGATCTTGCAAGTTGATAGATTAAATCATGGAATTATTAAAAATACCGTTATCCATGTGGGTATGGAGCGAACAAGGATTTTCATATTGGGCATGAGCAGTTTCAAAAATTTGAACCCAATAATTCAAAATAAATAAAAACAACTTTTATGTAGAATCTCCGCGTTTTTTTCTTTTGCCATTCATAGGATCTGTGTTTCATTAGAAAAGGGCCGAAATTGCATGAGCAGAAAGGCCCATTTGTAGTTATTGGGCTTCGACGGCCGGAGCAAGTAGGCCGAGAGCAATTACCATGTAGATGGCCGTTGGCAACCCAAAGTGAAATATTGGGCCCAACAGGGGAAGGCTGAACAGTACTATTTTCTAATTGGAAGGTGGTACATGGCGTAATCCTGCCAAAAAAAAAAGATGGACACGGGTTGCTGAAATTTGCCCATCTGCGCCTAATATCGCCGCCGCGGCTCCGCTTCCGCCGCCGCCGCCATGCCTCGTCTCGCGTCGAGCTCGCGGTACTGCCGCGTCTCGGGCACGGGGTACCGCGGCGTCCGCGCGCGCCCCAAAGGTACGTATTACGCGGAGATACGTGACGGCGGCGAGCGCATCGGCCTCGGCACCTACGAGACCGCGCACGAGGCCGCGCGCGCGTACGACGCCGTGGCGTGGCGGCTCGGGCGCCCGCGATCGTCGATGAATTTCCATGACGTGTGGACGCGCCAGCAGGCCGAGGATCTCGCGCCGCCGCCGTACATCGTTAGACAGGAGGAACAGCGCCGCCGCCGCGAGACGGAGCGCCGTTTGCGCATTGCCGAGCGGGACGAGCGCGCGGCGCGCGAGTGGGCGGCCCGCTTCCCCGAGGACGTAGCCGCCGAGAACGAGCACTTCCGCAGACGGAGGGCGGAGAAGGCTACGAGGCGGGCTGCGAAGAAGGAGGACCGCGCACAACGGAGGGCGGAGAAGGCGACGAAGCGGGCCTTCATCGAAGCGCAGCTCGCCGGGCCGACCACCATTGGCGAGGACGACCCCCGTTGGATTGACCTCTTCTCGTCGGATCCGGTGTCGGGCACGACACCGGACTCGTCAGATGTCGAGTTTTAGTTTAGTTTTATCGCACTACTTTGTACAAATATGAACTACGGAGTATCTATCAAGCTAATTTTCTCCTATTTTATGTCTATTTCTAGTCTTTATTTGATCTTCTGTTTTACTGCACTCTATTTTTCATTATATTCTGTTTTTGGCGCTGCATTATAGCGCCTCTGAAAATACGCTGTTTCAGCCCTGCATTTGGCCGCCACAGTTTGCAGCTTCCGGTGAAGCTATTGCCGGCTCCATGCGCAGCATCAGCCCACAGCGCCAAAATATAGAGCCACTGCTGGAGTTGCTGTAATATGTTTGTCAGCAGGAGCTTACCTAATTAGTGAAAAAGATGTTCAGCGTGGGATTCGATAAAAGGATCTTCATGTTTTTTTTTCCTAGCGATCCTAGTTCGGACTTTTGATTGTGTTGGCTAGTGCATGAAGCTTGACACCTGTATTATGTGATCCTGATATGAGGATAAGAACACCTTCAGGTTGCATTGCTAATGGTGTCTACTGCAGCAGTGGCGTACCTTCAATGGAGACTGATGCAAGAGAGTTGGTACTGGTGAACCTGCACCTGACATCATCGTGCCACCTGAAGTAGGTTGTGTATTGGGATTAGACTGATAAGCATAGCACCTTGCAAAGAACAAGATGCTGCTAGTGTTGGTTAACGTGATTTTACGACAAAAGTCATGTATGCTCAACAGGTGCCGTACCTAGTTTGGATATTGTGTTGTTACCCTTTTGTGGTTTGGTGTTTGTCCAACAGAGAAAGCTACTCTTTTCCCGTGTAAGTGTTATTATGTGAACAAAAGTTGTATGTACATATATATCGGTCAGAGAACCAAGATTGCATATTCTTGCCTGGTTATAACACATAAGTCATAATAACAATTAAAGAGAAAAGGAACATTTGCCTTTGCAATGTGATTGTGCCAAGTAGATTAGACAACCAACCACAAACATTACAGGTCAACAGCCAAACGCATGCGAAAGTCCTAAGGTAAGCTCCATAATACATGTTGAAACCAAAAGCCTAGAAACCATAAGAAAGGTAGCTCCACATCACAGTTCCACGACAGCAGCATACTGATCATAAAACATATATCAAGTCAGGACAGCTGCACCACTGGGTAAGCATCCATGGGGTCTGGCTCAAGAGCGAAGACTGTGTGAATGCTGCAAAATGTGGCTCTTGCCTCACCCCACCCATACATCTTATCATGGAACCTTACCAAATCAGCATGAATCATCTTGACATAAACATAGCTCCTCTCTCCATGCTGATGGGATTGAACAATGCGCCAGTTGCAGTGCTTCAGCTTGTCAAACAGTATGCAGGAGATAACGAAGCATGCTGGCTGGTCTTTTGTAGTGACAATGGCTTGGAGTAGCTGGTCCTGTGAACCACCCAACTGGATCTTTAGAGCTTGAAGGACAGTCCGTGCCATATAAGCTACCGTTGCTGACTTCAGCTCGGGTTCAGGTGAATGACAGCTGACATCTTGTCCTCGAGATGCAGATCCTTCTTGATCAGATTCAGCGGAATCATCACCACTACTTACAGGTGCATCAGGTTCTACAGAAGGCACATCAGGTACATGCTCCAGTTCATAGGAGTTGGGTGGGACAGCACTGTTTGCTGAAATCTCTACAATACCAGCTCCAGGTAGACCACCAGTATCTACAGAGGGTAAACCACCAATATCCACTTCAGAGGATTCTCGTGGCACGACACCTTTCGCTAGAGGCTCTACCCTACCAGCTCCAGGTCCACCACCAGTCAGTACTGTGGGCATAGTCATGACGGGTTCTACCAATACAAAACCTCCTTCGGGTGGCGTGGCAACTTCGGGTGCAGGATCATCAGTAGCAACTCCAGCATCAGCACCAGTTACATCGGTCTTGACAATAGGTAAACCGTCTTGCTCTAGTTCAGAGAATTCCCGTGGCACGACACCGTTCACTAGAGGCTCTACACTAGCAGCTCCAGCTGCACCACCAGTTTCTACAGCAGGGGGTAAACCCAATCCACAACCTTCTTCATGTGGCACGATGATGCCACGTATAGGCTCATCAGTACCAGGTCCAGCTGCATCAGTCTCCATAGACAGTAAACAAGGTGGCGTCGGAGGTTTAAAAGACTGGCATGCCATTTCACCTTTGTCATCAGACAATATAGAGTTTTCTTCAACTCTATGTTTCTGCAATAATAAGCACATGAACAGAAATTAGACCAGAGCATCTAGCCATCTAACGGGGGCAGCAGCAAAACAAGCGTCGGTCCATATGTTTACCTTGTCATCTGGGATATCAGAACACACAGATTTAGAAGTCATTTCACATAGCATCCGCTTTTTCGTTCCTTCCCCTACGTCCATCTGGAATAAGTAATACTATTGATCACATAAAACTAATTAATCAAATAAATGCATATGTTGAGAAGTTTGCACGGCAAATTGTGGATTCTGCTTTCATCACCTACGAATCATCGTTCTATATATTTACCTTGTCATCTAGGATATCAGAAGTCACAGAATGAGAAGTCATTTCACTAAGTATCGGTTTTTTCGCTCTTTCCCCTCCATCCATCTGCAATAAGAAGTAATATTGATCACATAAAGCCAATTCAACGAATATATGCATATGTTGAGAAGTTTGCACAACAAATTGTGGATTCTACTTCCAATCACCAAGTAATCTCGTGAGAAATGCATGATCAAGATATGTTTCTCCCTCTTGATCGACATCTGCATCTCCATTAAGACTAATCATCGTGCGATGGTGCTCTTCAGAAGAGCGCATACAATTCCAATCACCAGACAAGCAAAAAATTGTTGATTCTAGTAATGATTAATCAGCAGTGGCCATGGAACGACCACAGATCGACCAAGCAAAAAAAAATCATCAGCCTACTGACCACCAAGCAAAGGAAACAAACTAGGCCCATACATGGCCTCACAAATCATCATCAAACGTGGAAGGTATGATGCGTATAGAAGCAAGTTTCCCTCAGTATGAAACCAAGGTTTAATCGAAAAGTAGGAGCCAAGAAGCACGTTGAAGGTTGATGGTGGCGAAATGTGATGCGGCGCAACAACGGATTCCGCGCCAACGTGGAATCTGCACAACAAAACCAAAGTACTTTGCCCCAACGAAACAGTGAGGTTGTCAATCTCACCGGCTTGCTGTAACAAAGGATTAAACGTATCGAGTGGAAGATGATTGTTTGCAAGAAAACAGTAAAACACAATTGTAGATTGTATGCTATGTAAAGAATAGGACCGGGGTCCACAGTTCACTAGAGGTGTCTCTCCCATAAGATAAAAGCATGTTGGGTGAACAAATTACAGTCGGGCAATTGACAAATAGAGAAGGGCATAACAATGCATATACATGATATGATAAATATAGTGAGATTTAATCCGGGCATTACGACAAAGTACATAGACCGCCATCCAACCGCATCTATGCCTAAAAAGTCCACCTTCAGGTTATCATCCGAACCCCATTCAGTATTAAGTTGCTAAGCAACAGACAATTGCATTAAGTATGGTGCGTAATGTAATCGACAACTACATCCTTAGACATAGAATCAATGTTTTATTCCTAGTGGCAACAGCACATCACAACCTTAGAACTTTCTGTCACTGTCCCAGGTGTCAATGAAGGCATGAACCCACTATCGAGCATAAATACTCCCTCTTGGAGTTAAGAGTACAAACTTGGCCAGAGCCTCTACTAATAACGGAGAGCATGCAAGATCATAAACAACACATAAACAATAGATTGATAATCACCATAACATAGTATTCTCTATCCATCGGATCCCGACAAACACAACATATAGTATTACAGATAGATGATCTTGATCATGTTAGGCAGCTCACAAGATCCAACAATGAAGCACAATTAGGAGAAGACGACCATCTAGCTACTGCTATGGACCCATAGTCCAGGGTGAACTACTCACTCATCACTCCGAGGCGATCATGGCGATGAAGAGTCCTCCGAGAGATGAATCCCCTCTCCGGCAGGGTGCCGAGGCGATCTCCGAATCCCCGAGATGGGATTCGCGGCGGCGCGTCTCTGGAAGGTTTTCCGTATCGTGGCTCTCGGTGCGGGGGTTTCGCGACGGAGGCTTTAAGTAGGCGAAAGGGCAGGTCAAGAGGCGGCGCGAGGGGCCCACACCCGGCGCGGCCAGGGCCTGGGCCGCGCCGCCCTATGGTGTGGCCACCTCGTGGCCCCACTTCCTTCCCTCTTCGGTCTTCTGGAAGCTCCGTGCAAAAGTAGGACCCTGGGCGAAGATTTCGTCCAATTCCGAGAATATTTCCTTACTAGGATTTCTGAAACCAAAAACAGCACAAAACAGCAACTGGCTCTTCGGCATCTTGTTAATAGGTTAGTTCCAAAATGCATAAATATGACATATAATGTGCATAAAACATGTAGGTATCATCAATAAAGTAGCATGGAACATAAGAAATTATCGATACGTTGGAGACGTATCAGCATCCCCAAGCTTAGTTCTGCTCGTCCCGAGCAGGTAAAATGATAACAAAGATAATTTCTGAAGTGACATGCCATCATAATCTTGATCATACTATTTGTAAACATATGTAATGAATGCAGCGATCAAAACAAAGGTAATGACATGAGTAAACAAGTGAATCATATAGCAAAGACTTTTCATGAATAGTACTTCAAGACAAGCATCAATAAGTCTTGCATAAGAGTTAACTCATAAAGCAATAAATCAAAGTAAATGTGTTGAAGCAACACAAAGGAAGATTAAGTTTCAGCGGTTGCTTTCAACTTATAACATGTATATCTCATGGATATTGTCAACATAAAGTAATATAATAAGTGCAATATGCAAGTATGTAGGAATCAATGCACAGTTCACACAAGTGTTTGCTTCTTAAGGTGGAAGGAGATAGGTAAACTGACTCAACAATAAAAGTAAAAGAATGGTCCTTCAAAGAGGAAAGCATCGATTGCTGTATTTGTGCTAGAGCTTTTATTTTGAAAACATGAAACAATTTTGTCAACGGTAGTAATAAAGCATATGAGTTATGTAAATTATATCTTACAAGTTGCAAGCCTCATGCATAGTATACTAATAGTGTCCGCACCTCGTCCTACTTAGCTTGGACTACCGGATCTTTGCATGCCATGTTTCAACCAAGTGTCACAAAGGGGTACCTCCATGCCGCCTGTACAAAGGTCTAAGGAGAAAGCTCGCATTTTGGATTTCTCGCTTTTGATTATTCTCAACTTAGACATCCATACCGGGACAACATGGACAACAGATAATGGACTCCTCTTAAATGCATAAGCATGTAGCAATGATTATTATTCTCATATGAGATTGAGGATATATGTCCAAAACTGAAACTTCAACCATGATTCATGGCTTTAGTTAGCGGCCCAATGTTCTTCTCTAACAATTTTGCATGCTCCAACCACTAAGGTGATAGATCCTTCAGACAAGACGGACATGCATAGCAACTCACATGATATTCAACAATAGTTGATGGCGTTCCCCAGAAGCATGGTTATCGCACAACAAGCAACTTAATAAAAGATAAAGTGCATAAGTACATATTCGATACTACGATAGTTTTTAAGGCTATTTTGTCCCATGAGCTATATATTGCAAAGGTGAATGATGGAATTTTAAAGGTAGCACTCAAGCAATTTACTTTGGAATGGCGGAGAAATACCATGTAGTAGGTAGGTATGGTGGACACAAATGGCATAGTAGTTGGCTCAAGGATTTTGGATGCATGAGAAGTATTCCCTCTCGATACAAGGTTTAGGCTAGCAAGGTTATTTGAAGCAAACTCAAGGATGAACCGGTGCAGCAAAACTCACATAAAAGACATATTGTAAACATTATAAGACTCTACACCGTCTTCCTTGTTGTTCAAAACTCAATACTAGATATTATCTAGACCTTAGAGAGACCAAATATGCAAATCAAATTTTAGCAAGCTCTATGTATTTCTTCATTAATGGGTGCAAAGCATATGATGCAAGAGCTTAAACATGAGCACAACAATTGCCAAGTATCACATTATCCAAGACATTTTAGAATTACTACATGTAGCATTTTTCCAATTCCAACCATATAACAATTTAACGAAGAAGAAACTTCGCCATGAACATTATGAGTAAAGCCTAAGGACATATTTGTCCATATGCAACAGCGGAGCGTGTCTCTCTCCCACAAAGTGAATGCTAGGATCCATTTTATTCAAACAAAAACAAAAACAAACCGACGCTCCAAGTAAAGAACACAAGATGTGATTGAATAAAAATATAGTTTCAGGGGAGGAACCTGATGATGTTGTCGATGAAGAAGGGGATGCCTTGGGCATCCCCAAGCTTAGACGCTTGAGTCTTCTTAAAATATGCAGGGGTGAACCACGGGGGCATCCCCAAGCTTAGAGCTTTCACTCCTCTTGATCATAGTATATCATACTCCTCTCTTGACCCTTGAAAACTTCCTTCACACCAAACTTCAAGCAAACTCATTAGAGGGTTAGTGCACAATTAATAATTCACACATTCAGAGGTGGCACAATCATTCTTTACACTTCTGGACATTGCATAAAGCTACTGGACATTAATGGATCAAAGAAATGAATCCAACATAGCAAAAGAGGCAATGCGAAATAAAAGGCAGAATCTGTCAAAAACAGAACAGTCCGTAAAGACGAATTTAAAGCTGGCACCAGACTTGCTCAAATGGAAAAACTCAAAACTAATGAAAGTTGCGTACATATCTGGGATCACGCTCGTAAATTGGCAGATTTTTTCGAATTTTCTACAGAGGCCTGTGCCCAGATTCGTGACAGACAGCAATGCTGTTTCTGCGCAGCGATCCCAAATATAACATCAACTTTGACATAGAAACTTTACTTGGCACAAAAACATGATAAGGAGAGGTTGCTACAGTAGTAAACAACTTCCAAGACTCAACAAAACAAAAAATTGCTGTAATAAAAACATGGGTTGTCTCCCATAAGCGCTTTTCTTTAACGCCTTTCAGCTAGGCGCAGAAAGTGCAAATCAAGTAACATCAAGAGATGAAGCATCAACATCATAACTTGTTCTAATAATAGAATCAAAAGGCAACTTCATTCTCTTTCTAGGGAAGTGTTCCATACCTTTCTTGAGAGGAAATTGATATTTAATATTACCTTCTCTCATATCAATAACAGCACCAACAGTTCGAAGAAAAGGTCTTCCCAATACAATAGGACAAGATGCATTGCATTCGATATCCAAAACAACAAAATCAACGGGGACAAGGTTATTGTTAACCGTAATGTGCACATTATCAATCCTCCCCAAAGGTTTCTTTTTAACATTATCAGCAAGATTAACATCCAAATAACAATTCTTCAATGGTGGCAAGTCAAGCATATCATAAATCTTTTTAGGCATAACAGAAATACTTGCACCAAGATCACATAAAGCATTACATTCAAAGTCATTGAATTTCATTTTAATGATGGGCTCCCAACCATCTTCTAACTTTCTAGGAATAGAAGTTTCAAGTTTTAGTTTCTCTTCTCTAGCTTTTATGAGAGCATTTGTAATATGTTTTGTAAAGGCTAAATTTATAGCACTAGCATTAGGACTTTTAGCAAGTTTTTGTAAGAACTTTATAACTTCAGAGATGTGGCAATCATAAAAATCTAAATCATTATGAGCTACAGCAATGGGATCATTGTTCCCAAGGTTGGAAAAAATTTCAGCAGTTTTATCACAAGCAGTTTCAGCAGTTTTAGCAATTTCAGGCAGTTTTGTTCGCTTTGCACTAGGAGTAGAAACATTGCCAACACCAATTATTTTACCATTGATAGTAGGAGGTGCAGCAACATGTGAAGAATTAGCATTACTAGTGGTGGTAATAGTCCAAACTTTAGCTACATTATTCTCTTTAGCTAGTTTTTCATTTTCTTCTCTATCCCACCTAGCACGCAATTCAGCCATTAATCTTATATTCTCATTAATTCTAACTTGGATGGCATTTGCTGTAGTAGTAATCTTATTATCAATATCATTATTAGGCATAACTTTCAATTTTAAAAGATTAACATCGGAGGCAAGTCTATCAACTCTAGAAGCAATAGTATCAATTTTATCAAGCTTTTCCTCAACAGATTTGTTAAAAGCAGTTTGTGTACTAATAAATTCTTTAAGCATAGCTTCAAGACCAGGGGGTACATTCCTATTATTGTTGTAAGAATTCCCATAAGAATTACCATAACCATTACCATTAGCAGAAGGATATGGCCTATAGTTATTACCAGAGTTGTTCCTATAAGCATTGTTGTTGAAATTATTGCTTTTAATGAAATTCACATCAACATTTTCTTCTTGAGCAACCAATGAAGCTAAAGGAATATTATTTGGATCTACATTAGATCTACCATTCACAAGCATAGACATAATCACATCAATCTTATCACTCAAGGAAGAGGTTTCTTCAACAGAATTTACCTTCTTACCTTGTGGAGCTCTTTCCGTGTGCCATTCAGAGTAATTTATCATCATATCATCAAGAAGCTTTGTAGCCGCCCCCAAAGTGATGGACATAAAGGTACCTCCAGCAGCTGAATCCAATAAATTCCGCGAAGAAAAATTTAGTCCTGCATAGAAGGTTTGGATGATCATCCAAGTAGTCAGTCCATGGGTTGGGCAATTCTTTACCAAAGTTTTCATTCTCTCCCATGCTTGAGCAACATGTTCAATATCTAATTGCTTAAAATTCATTATGCTACTTCTCAAAGATATAATTTTAGCAGGAGGATAATATCTACCAATAAAAGCATCCTTGCATTTAGTCCATGAATCAATACTATTCTTAGGCAAAGATAGCAACCAATCTTTAGCTCTTCCTCTTAATGAGAAAGGAAACACTTTCAATTTAATAATATCACCATCTACATCCTTATACTTTTGCATTTCACAAAGTTCAACAAAATTATTGAGATGGGCAGCAGCATCATCAGAACTAACACCAGAAAATTGATCTCTCATAACAAGATTCAGTAAAGCAGGTTTAATTTCAAAGAATTCTGCTGTAGTAGCAGGTGGAGCAATAGGTGTGCATAGGAAATCATTATTATTTGCATTTGTGAAGTCACACAACTTAGTATTTTCAGGGGTATTCATTTTAGCAACAGTAAATAAAGCAAACTAGATAAAGTAAATGCAAGTAACTAATTTTTTTGTGTTTTTGATATAGAGAGCAAGACAGTAAATAAAGTAAAACTAGCAACTAATTTTTTTGTGTTTTGTTTAGGTGCAGCAAACAAAGTAGTAAATAAAATAAAGCAAGACAAAAACAAAGTAAAGAGATTGAGAAGTGGAGACTCCCCTTGCAGCGTGTCTTGATCTCCCCGGCAACGGCGCCAGAAATTTAGCTTGATACGCGTAGATGCACATGTCCGTTGGGAACCCCAAGTGGAAGGTATGATGCGTATAGAAGCAAGTTTCCCTCAGTATGAAACCAAGGTTTAATCGAACCAGTAGGAGCCAAGAAGCACGTTGAAGGTTGATGGTGGCGAAATGTGATGCGGCGCAACAACAGGGATTCCGGCGCCAACGTGGAATCTGCACAACAAAACCAAAGTACTTTGCCCCAACGAAACAGTGAGGTTGTCAATCTCACCGGCTTGCTGTAACAAAGGATTAAACGTATCGAGTGGAAGATGATTGTTTGCAAGAAAACAGTAAAACACAATTGCAGTAGATTGTATGCTATGTAAAGAATAGGACCGGGGTCCACAGTTCACTAGAGGTGTCTCTCCCATAAGATAAAAGCATGTTGGGTGAACAAATTTTTTTTTTTTGACACCTTTACCGTAGGGGAAGCCCCTACGGTGTTAATTTTCTATATATCAGGAGTACCAACTTTACATAGTTTTTCGGAACTAAAGAGAGTACATCAAGGTGGATAGAAATGAAGAAAAGGTAGCAAAAACATTACACAAAAATAGAAAGCACCAATCAATAAGGGGTTGAACTAAGGCCGCCTTGACTCGGAATCTATGTAAGAGAAGATCCTTCGGAAACCTACTTTCCAACGGTTGATCGAAGCCGGGATGTTATTGAAGACTAGTTCGTTCCACGACCTTCCAAATATTCCAAGGAACAAGCAACGACTTCCATGAAGCAAGGACCTTGGAATCCTGATTTAGCTACCATATACTCGTGAGAGGGGCAAAGTAACATCCCAATGAATATGAATGAAGTCCCCCAGAGAGTGGCAAACTCACAACTAAAGAATAAATGGTCCCCCCCAGCGGGCGTCCGTGCATAATAAGTACGGACCAGAATCAACGTGCCAATTTTTACGAGCATAATGTCTCGGTATTCAGCCGATCAAGCATAAGAAGCCACATAAAAACTTTAAGTTTAGGGAGAGCCTTTGAAGACCAGATCGCATTTAGAGCAGCGTCCTTAGGTACCGCTAAAAGGAATCTGTAATATCTAGCAGTGAATATTTCTCTCCCCAAACAAAACCCTCCTGTCGGTAGCCATGCTCGTAATCTGGGTAGCATCAAGAATCGAAGATAGATGCTGAAATTCCTCGAAAGCCTCAGCGGAGAGAGGTAGAGAAAACACAGAGAAACGGTCATCCGCCAAAGCCAAAGAGGCTACCGATGCATCTTCATCAAGAGCATAGGAGAATAATCTAGGAAATTTGTCACATAAAAGTTCACCATTAACCCAAGTCTTTCCAACGAACGGATGTACCACTGCCACTTTGCGTGACACACTTCTATAATCATCTGCTAGACTGAAAATGTCTCGCCACCGTAACGAACCCCGTCTAGATTTAGTATGTGGCACACTATCTCCGTATAAAGACCATACAAGTTTCACCCAAGGGACATCGGCCTTAGAGTAGAACTTATGTAATGTTTCATCGAAGGCCTCTTTTGCAGCTCAAGGTTCAACCCCTAGACCTCCATGTTGCTTTGGCCTACAAACCAAGGACCAAGCTGCCAATGCATTAACCGAAGTAGAATCCTCCTCTTTTGCCCATAAACAATGTCTTTGGGCTCTGTTACAAATGTTAATCACTTTTTTGAATTTTGAGAGAACACATAGAAAGACGGCAATGTGGACAACACTGATCTCACAAACTCCAATCTACCCCCATAGCCTAGGAATCGAGCAATGGCATTAAGTCTTCTTTCCACCAAACCAACCAGGGGTGAAAGGTCTTGGATTGTGGGTTTAGTGACACCCAAAGGTAGCCCCAAATAGGTGAACGGAAGTTGACCAACAACACAACCAAACGTGGCAGCCGAGAAAGAAGATGATCATCACTCACATTTATAGGGATAAGGCAAGATTTGGCATAGTTTACTCTAAGACCATCGTCGAGCAAACTCATCCGAAGATCCCTTAGAGCAAGTTGAGCAACAGACAAGCTGCGAATAAGAAGAGTGTCGTCCGCATATTGTACAATAGGGAAATCAGCTTGAGGGATATTTAAAGGAGCATGCAGCACTCACCGAGAGAGCTGATTTACCATGGCTTGTAATAATTCGAAACTCCCACAAACGAGGAGAGAGCGGATCTCCTTGACGAACACCGCGCCGACAATGAACTTTTTCCCCGGAACACCGTTCAACAACACTTCAGATGTACCGGTGGACATAAGCATACTCAGCCACCTTAGCCACCTCTCGATCGCATCCAAAACATTCAAAAAATTTCAGAATAGCCTCATGTTCCACAGTGTCGAAGGCCTTGGCAAAATCCAATTTAAGAATAACGGTCCAATATCGCCTTGCTTACATTGATGTATATATTCGTAAGCCCACCCCACGCAATCCTGAATGTTTCTCGACTTCGAAAACCATACTTGGTTAGCATGAACAACTGTAGGATTTTCTCTTGAAGACGGTTTGCTAAAATCTTTGTAATGAGCTTAAGACAAATATTGAGCAGCGAAATAGGACGAAAGTCATGGGGCTCTCCGGAGAAAGAATTTTCGAATTAGAGTGATTAAAGAATCATTTATGCTTTGCAAGTTAACGAGCAGTCCCAAAATTCTTGACATAGGCGATAGAAATCGTACTTAACCACCGCCAGCATACCTTCAAGAATAACCCCGAAAAACCATCGGGCCCGGAGATCTATCGAGGCATATGCGCCACCACTTGGTCAATCTCATCATGGGTAAAAGGCTTAGAGAGCTCTCCCAAACCCTCCGAGGAGTGAAGTACGAGCATAATTGAAAGTTGATGAGATGGGCAGAGAAACCCCAAGCCTTTCCTTAAATGAATGCCAAAGTAACCCAGCTTTTCCCGATGCTCCACCGCAACCGAACCATCATCACGAGTCAAGGAGCAAATAGTGTTTCTCCTAAACCTTATAGTAGCCATCGAGTGAAAAAAGATGTATTTTCATCACCAAGGCGAGCCCAACGAGCGGTGCATCTCTTCCTCCAATAATCTTGTTTACAAAGAAGAAGGTGTCGTAACTGTCCTTAACAATGTTGCGAAAATTCCACTCGAGATATGAAGCGGTCCGAGCTCCTCAAAATTATCAAGGCGCAAGATGACATCATTGCAATTATTAATTAGAACATTCAGCACCTGAAATCTAGAACTCCATTTTTTAAGCCCTTGTCTCGGTAATTTTAGCTTAGCTGACAAACATTTGGCAGCATCTCCGGACAATTAATATCCCATATGGTTTTAACCACATCAAGAAAACCAGGTAATCTGACCCGATTCTCAAAACGAAAGACTTGAGCCTTGGGAATAGAAGTCCCAATCGAAACAACACACGGTACATGATCGAAGTAGGTCCGGCTAGAGGGTTTACCATAGTATTAGGAAATTGAAGTGTCCATGTTGTGGAGGTGAAGAACGATCAAGCTGAACTAACACCGGATCGATGCATATTGCTCCGTAAATGAACGACCCTTAATTGGAAGCTCAATCAGACCAAGATAGCTAATGATCTCATTGAATGTTGCAATATCGACATATTTGCCCCATCTCTATTACGGTTCTCGACGAAACGATAAAAGTTAAAATCGCCCAGAGCAACCAAAGTGCATCATCAGCAATATCCGAGAGAAAAGCCAGGCCACAAAATTTTCTCTCGCAATGCCCTCACAAGGGCCATAAACATTAACCACCATAAAGGTTTCAGCCGAAAGAACAGTGAAAGAAATTGCTAGACCAAAACTTTCCTCAAGAACAACCTCCGCCGAAAACAAAGCACGACCCATAACCAACAGACGAAGCCCCCTCCGAAGGAACAAAAGCATATTTGTCAAAACGACGAGGAGCAAAATTTCTAATGAAGCTAGTGTCAAAATCCCCTTCTTAGTCTCCATGCACTATAGATGCATTGCTTTCCTCTAGCTTATTACGAAGATGGGGCCATTTAAGAGGATCATTGATACCACGGATATTCCAACTTAAGATAAACCATAAACGGTTACGATTCATATTTTAACGAAACCGAAGTTCTCAACGAATATGAATTATACGGACGACCTTGGAAGACGCTCGACAAGTGAGCTCCCGGGAGGAATCTCGCAGTCTTCAATGCCGATATCTGCATCTCCGTGATTTGGAGCACTTCCGGAGGAGTGGCCTTGGTCGCCTTACCACGCGCTTTGCGAGTGTCGGGAGGATCCGTTGCTTGTAGCCCGCATTATTGTTACGAGTGCGTGAACGGACTGAGGTCTTCACCTTGGGAGCCTCCTGGCCTTTACGAGGACGACCTCGACGACGAACAGATGAACCCATCGAGCATGCTTCACCATCGAAAGAGCCTCGATTCCTGACTGATGTTCGCTCGCCATCGCAAATGCAAAGCATCCGAAACAGAGGAATTTATCGAGTCGGTGATTTCCTCTAGAGCAAACTGACTAGGAGGGCTGTGATCAGAGAACTTTTTGTTGACTTCCTGTTCCCAATCAGAATGAAAGGCTCACCAACAAGTTCAAACAAAATAGAAGCAGAGAGTTGCCCGTTGACGCACAAAAATTTGCTGTTTTCTTTGTAAATATTGGGCAACATAGAGTTCTGAAGAACAGCCTTAGCAATAGAAATCTGAGCCAACATCGTGTCGGTCAAAATAAAGCAGGCATCCGGACGTGAGGAAGTGGAGAGCAGCTCAAAACTGGAAGATACACCTGCCCAAACTGCAAAAAAATCCGAGGACAACAAATTGGCCAAGACTGGAATCAAACGAGGATGCATATTAGGAACATAAGGTCCATCTTGTTTAGCTAGCAGAGCAGAGAGTTATTCAGAGGTGAGACCATCTTCTCTACGGAAAGGAGTCTTTTCTATCCAAACCCGGCGCCTTGAAGTTTTCCCTTTCAGATTTGCTTTGCAACCGACTGCTTTTTCCTCCACATAAACTGAACTTTGCAACTTTTAGCCGAGTGACCTGAGCCTTGCAACGTGAGCAAGTCACCTGTACCCAAGTTCGTAGAGGTTTTGTAGAGCAAGCATTACAGCGACGACTCAAATGATGACAAGTCGCATTTAATCCCAGGGCGGCATCGGCCAAATGGCCAACAATGGAGCACCGTGAGCAAAGATTCAGACGTCGATAAATGTAGTCCGAAGGTGGGACAAATAATAGATCAAGCCCGAGCAGCTTCTTCATCTGAATAACCGCTTGACGGAGATCCAGGATATGTGGGAGAATATCCGATTCGTATTATCAAAATAAGCCCGTTTAAAAGCCGATCCCACAAATGTCGCACCAGCAGATTTTGGAAACATACCAGTCAAGGGGAATAACATATTGCCAAATTTTAAAGATTCTGAATTCCCGGAAGACGATGGTTTACTCACGATCAACTCCGGCGCAGGCAAACGGGATGAGTTAACACCCCTCCATGAGCATCGATTTATAGTTGAACTTCTCAAAGTGAAAAGCAAATTTTGAAAGCTCCAAAGCAGATGAATTCGTGTCATCTCTATCTGCGTGTTGTTTCGGAAAATCCAAGTTTGGTCTAAATCTCAGAGGGCTCCCTGCGAAACTTCAACGATTTCATCTTTGGAATACAGGCCCGATCATTGTCATGAACAAACCCGAGGCAAGCGGACGAACACCTCTGAATAACGAGAAGTGGCGCACAAAGTCCGGCCAAACGCGATCTTTAAGCCCATAGATAAAGTGACCAACCTTATTTGAAGCCACGGAAAACCTAAAGCGGCGATCGCTTAGAAGAAAGACTCGAAACCCTTCGATCACCCCCGAGACAGCATTGCAGAGCCACACCCAGACTCTTCGTGAGTTGGAACGACGCTCGAAGAGAAAGAAACCACCAAGAAGAACTCCTTCGCGGTAGACGGGGTGAAGTGAACCGAAGATCCAAATCTTCTACGCACCTGATTAGCAAACGCCAGTCCTGGGGAGAAATCCCAGTGGAGGATCGCTTCCATGGAGACCTAGATCTAGAGATCATGGTGGGCAACGGTGAGGAGGGGGAGGGAGGGAGGGAGGGACGCCATAGCAATGTCTTGGGTGAACAAATTACAATCGGGCAATTGACAAATAGAGAAGGGCATAACAATGCATATACATGATATGATAAATATAGTGAGATTTAATCCGGGCATTACGACAAAGTACATAGACCGCCATCCAACTGCATCTATGCCTAAAAAGTCCACCTTCAGGTTATCATCCGAACCCCATTCAGTATTAAGTTGCTAAGCAACAGACAATTGCATTAAGTATGGTGCGTAATGTAATCGACAACTACATCCTTAGACATAGAATCAATGTTTTATCCCTAGTGGCAACAGCACATCACAACCTTAGAACTTTCTGTCACTGTCCCAGGTGTCAATGAAGGCATGAACCCACTATCGAGCATAAATACTCCCTCTTGGAGTTAAGAGTACAAACTTGGCCAGAGCCTCTACTAATAACGGAGAGCATGCAAGATCATAAACAACACATAAACAATAGATTGATAATCACCATAACATAGTATTCTCTATCCATCGGATCCCGACAAACACAACATATAGTATTACAGATAGATGATCTTGATCATGTTAGGCAGCTCACAAGATCCAACAATGAAGCACAATTAGGAGAAGACGACCATCTAGCTACTGCTATGGACCCATAGTCCAGGGGTGAACTACTCACTCATCACTCCGGAGGCGATCATGGCGATGAAGAGTCCTCCGGGGATGAATCCCCCCGAGATGGGATTCGCGGCGCGTCTCTGGAAGGTTTTCCGATCGTGGCTCTCGGCGGGGTTTCGCGACGGAGGCTTTAAGTAGGCGAAAGGGCAGGTCAAGAGGCGGCGCGAGGGCCCACACCACAGGCCGGCGCGGCCAGGGCCTGGGCCGCGCCGCCTATGGTGTCTCGTGGCCCCACTTCCTTCCCTCTTCGGTCTTCTGGAAGCTCGTGCAAAAGTAGGACCCTGGGCGAAGATTTCGTCCAATTCCGAGAATATTTCCTTACTAGGATTTCTGAAACCAAAAACAGCAGAAAAAGCAATGTCTTCGGCATCTTGTTAATAGGTTAGTTCAGAAAATGCATAAATATGACATATAATGTGCATAAAACATGTAGGTATCATCAATAAAGTAGCATGGAACATAAGAAATTATCGATACGTTGGAGACGTATCACATGGCCTCACAAATCATCATCAAACGTCGATCAAACTAGCAAGTTTGAACATGGATTACTAATTTATTTTCTGATAAAGTGAGTATATTAATATCGAAAGATATTGATTACACTGAGCCTCTGCAACAACGCAATACCTTACTGGTAGTACGGATGCACAAGGATTCCTAATACTCCCTCTGTTCGGTTTTAATTAGTCGACGCGAGGGAGAGAAGAAAATGAACTGCCGATGCTTTCAACTAGAGTCAATTAAATACGAACGGAAGAAGTACGTACTCTAGTAGTATTGACAAATATCCGGATCTAGTCTAAAAACAAATTGGCATGTAAATCCTAGTAGTCTACTAAACTAGGATCAATACCCTAGATTAGGGTTGCAAGCGGCGTCCGCGAATCGTCCCGCAAAGCAGAAAATTAGAGCAAATAGTGGTTGAGATTAGAGCAGATTTAAAGCACTCGCACTGAAACTAGCTAGCCCGCTACCCACCCCGCTTGACACCCTGCCCTAGATGTGAATCTACACCAAATATTCAAACAAGGATGAGCAACCGCCAATAAAATTTTATCCGCACATCATCATCTCTACCATACAAAAGGGTATGGTGATTTCACATACAGCCATTGTTGCCGCGGGACGAGGATGAGTGATGCGCCGCGGAGAAGGTGCCTCACGCCTCTGTCGCCGCCGCCGTCGAAGAGGAAGTCGAAGCCGCGCGATTGTGGTCCGTCGCCGATATGGAGGTGGAGCTACTAGGGAAGAGATGGAGGTGGAGGTGGAGAGGGAGTGATGGTTTGTACTAGTGGCGGCCGGTGAGGTAGTTATAAATACAGCCTCTCTCTCTTTTTTGGCAAGGAATGCAGCTTCTCTTGGAAGGCAACGAGGCAACGCACTCCAGATTTCGTATATTACTATAATAATATGGACGGAGAAATTTGGACGCATCTGTGTTGTCTTGTCAAATGAATCACCAGGATTTGCTTTTAGTACTCCAGATTTGGGCGACCCAAGGAAGTAGAGATAGTAATGTACGCCATCTAGCTGCACGCTATCAAATCAAATAAATGGTCATGCCATTTACTTTTAAGATGGTGCAGCAGTTATTCTGACCAAAGAAACATGCACGTCTGCTGATTATTTCTGATGGGTATACATTTACCGTCCGCTAGCAAAGATTGTTTGGCACATTGTTCTTATGGCTTTCAACATCACACCCCTTAATAATATTATTAATCAATGTTTGGGCAATCAATTGAGTGTGTTAATAAAAAATTAAAACCCACAAATCCAACTGTACTATTTTTAGGGCCATATGAAGGACAAGGAATGATTTTAAATGCCATATGGAGTACCTCCAACCATGTGAAATATGGTTCTGTCATGCAGGTGATACCCATGGCTTCGCATTGGATCTGTATATTGTCCTACATACAGTCAACTATGAAGTACCACGATTTGGTTTTTGGGTGCAACCGGCTAGAGAATGATGCACGGGTTTGTACAGCCAGTACAATTCACATTAAGATTTTCTGATAGGATGTTGATGTGTATATGTAAGAATCATACACTAGAATGTCTTCTATGTTTAGATGGTTGATCTACGTTTATACTTTCTGTGAACCATGAGGTTAAGACCTTTGTACTGTAATAAAGATTGCTAAATAACAGTATATATGTATGCCTCTAGGGACACTGAAACAGCCAAACAACCATGCATGTGTATAGACCGTATTTGATCAAATTAAAAGAAGCACCTGGGTTCATGCAAATAGCATAAATTTATCACCTAAGTACATTAGCTATAAATAGTTAAATAGGAGTCAAGACCAACTGAGCTAGCTAGTAGTATGATCCTACTATTACATAAATATCCCTAACTCTGATTGTCTTTGTTCCAGTCCAGCGCGTTGGTGTAGCTTGGGATGAACCAAAACCCCGTATGCCAGTTGGCCCCTGGACCGCTGCTTGAGAAAGATATGCTTTGGTGGTCTTCGCCATTTAGACTGAAGCGGAAAATTTCTTGATGTGATGTGTCAAAGTGAGAGCCAATGGCCTGAGGCGTGGTGTAGATGCAGTTTCTTCTTGTCAAATATCCTGGGGGAAATGTTGCACCACCCACTGGCATGAAAATCGGATAGTTCAACCCAAGGAACATAGAATAGTCTCCAAGATTAGTAACCCTTTCCCACGGGTTGGCTGGAAGTAACCGACTAGTGTCATTCGAGAATACAATGCAGGTATACCCCGAATAGCTGTGAACAGCGCGACCGCAATGGACAGAAGGGGTACTATCATAATAAGTTGGAGCACCGTCAGCGTCAAAATCCATTACGCCACGTGCATAGACCAGGAGAAGTCTAGAACGATCTTGAGATCTTGCCAGCCACCACGTACGACTATTAGAGTCAAAATCATCATCGCCATCAAATCCAGCCGTCCACGGAATGAATGGAGCAGGGAGCACTATAGGACCTTGAAAAAGGAAAGAACACGTCACATGAAAATATATTTCATGATTTATCTACTAGTGATATTGATTTGATATTGGGATGCCAATACTAGTACTTTATAAAATCATGGTCGAACATAAGATGGTTTGAAATATATTTCGAACATCTTGGTAAAACTTCATATGGATTTAAAACATGTTCCCGAAAATATTGGTCCAAATTTTAGATGGTTTGAATATAGTACTCCTTATTCTCTAGAACCGGGGGAATATAAACAAATGAAAGTCTTTATCAATATTGCATGGCACCTTTATTGATTCTATTTCTACTCTACCTTAAATTTTCTAGGGAGTAATAATAAAGAAACTTAATTACTAGGGGGCCTTTTTCCTAAGGAACAACATGCACATTAGACCATACTAAAATTCCTATAGATGTTAAATTCTATATATGTCCATACCACAAGAGGGTTATGGTGTGCGCCTATGGAATTCCTTTAAGCCAAAAGATGCCAAGACAGTTCAACAAATAAGAGGTGAAATACTATATAAGTTACGTATATAAAAAAGATAGGGAGGAAATGTTACCAAATTGATTAGGATCCCATGCATAAACATTTCCAAGCTCAGTAACGGCGAACACAAGTCCGTTATGTATAATTGCATCGCAGTATATGGCGCCGTACTGAAACTGGTTTTCAAGAAATATCCATGTACGAGGATATTCGCCATGGAGGTAGGCAATTGCAAAGTCGAAGATTGCGACAAGGGAGAAATCTTGATACCCCCTAGCAGCTGTAGGAACTTGGCAAATAGCTATCTTCTGCAGTTGAATAGCAGAACGCTGATACTCGAATATAAGTGGATTGCGTGTGGTTTCCAACTTGTTCCTCAAAGATGGAAGCTTAATCTTGCGATGAGTGTAGACATTGAGGAGGTTCCACTTGCCTTCGGGGCCAACCATGGCGATCCAATCTCCATTGGCGCCTGCCCGCTCCTCATCCTTACCGTGTGGCATTAGGCCATCATAGGAGAACCTGTCCAGCGGCAGTAGTTTGCACTTGCTGTGCACCGGCAAATCCTCCTTGAACACCGCCCATGGTTTATCCGCCGGGTCACAACAGAGAACACACGGAAGGCCAAACGGCTGAGAAGCAGGCAGAGTGGCACTGTATTTGGCTGACTGAAGAATACTTTTGGAGGAACCGACTAGGGACGCGGCGGTGATGGCGTCGCACTGGCTGATGAGCACTTCAAGGGGGCCTTCCGTAAACACCTTGTGAAACAGCCCAGATCCACAGACCCTGCTCGATTTCGCCATCGCAATGAGGCAGGTGGTACAATGGGGTTGGTATTTTCTTGGGAGATCTACTGATTCGAACTTTGGGAGAGAGATGGCGATCAATGGCGGCAGGTGGGGGTTTGAGTTGGAGAACAGAGGCTCTCAAACTGGGCACTGCTGGATAGGATGCGAAAGCGCCATGGCGGAGACGCAGGCGCGTGCTATGGAAGATGGGCGGAGTGGGGATAGACGACGGAGGTGAACCGAGACGCTCCTCCTCTTATGCATATACTGCCTACTGCAGTTTCGAGGAGAGTGTGAATGTGTTCAAAAAAAGAGGAGAGTGTGAATGTGTTCAAAAAAAGAGGAGAGTGTGAATGTGTTCAAAAAAAGAGGAGAGTGTGAATGTGTTCAAAAAAAGAGGAGAGTGTGAATGTGACCCGACACCCGAGTAGGAGCCGAGCAGACGGACTATAGGAGTAGCCCCATCATTACAGAACATTAATCGTGCTTCCTACAATAAATAAGTGAAACATCCCAGGCTTGTGTTGTCTAATCAAATCGATGGCCATGTCAGTATTATGGTGAACAAATAAAACAAATACACACCAACCTTGTTCTTTTTGCAACGTACACCAACCTAGCAAGGCATCAACCTTCTCGCCATCAACTACGACTCCGTGGCTCCGTCCCACCAAAGTTGTCTCAACTTTGTAAAAAAAAATACATCTATCCATCTAAATTTTAACAAAGGTGAGACACTTTTGGTGGGACCGAGGGAGTACAAAAAAACTTCACTACTCCATGCTAGTATCGGCCACTAATTCAAATTTCAACTGAAGGCGTGCTATTTTATGGTCCTGAAAATTGCCAAAAAAAATACAACCCAAAAATGCAACAGATCCATGTTAAGGGGGTACACCCTACGCAATATACATTAAGAAACTTCGAAACTTCAGCGACCTTGTAAGAATGCCCATGACAGTGCAGTTTTGCCAAATTAGGAAGAGACGAAATATGAATTCAACCAAAGAAATCTAAACGAATCCTTAGACAATAGCATAGTTAACACGTTCAGAAAAAAATGATGACTCCAAAAGAACAACATTAGCAAGAAATACTCCATTTTAGTTTGAATTTGCAGTCACATACATAACTAGTAGTACTGCCAAAATACTATAATACTCCGAGCTGCATTCTAGCACTCCAACTAGCTAGCTAATAGTTCTGGAGTAGTAGTACTACTATACAAGTCCAAAATACATCCGAACGAACCCTACTTCGAACTAAACTACTCCCTCCGATCTTCGAGTAACTACATTGCAGTATGACTAAACGAAGATTATTGTATAACCTTCTTGTTGATGCAAACGCAGATAGGCAACACACGCTGCCCTCCATTCTGCTTCGCGTAACGGGGCGGCACCGCCAGGAAAGAAGTGAGCTGCTGCAACATGATCGAGCTAGGCGTCGGGGAGCTCGTCGGCTCGATTACCGCCATCAAGGTGTCCGTCGAGAGGTCACTGGTCCCAGCCGTCGCCGGCGCCGGCGGACCAATCACCAACAGCTGCGCCTTGTACATCGGAAACAAGCACGCGGCCGACCTGATGCACACACAGGACACAATGGTGGTCGGGCCGAGCGCTCCAACGGTGATGGCGAACACGCTACCGTCTTCTTCCCCACTGCCGATGAACAGGTGTCCCCGCGGTTGTACCGGAACACGAACTATGCACCAGGCGGGTATGCCATACTGGAACGTAAACACTGGGATGGAGTGGGATGCTTGGAGGTGTACCAGGAGCTCCCGCGGCGGGCCGGTGAAGCTGCAGCCGGTATTGATGGCCTCTGTGCAGCCGCACGGACCATGCGGGCACGCGATATAGTGCTTGTAGGACTCCGTGGAGGCGACCAAGCTCTGGCAGCCGACGCACTTGACCATTGCCCCAGATCGATTCGACGGCGGCAATCTTGGCCCAGATCGATTCGACGGCGGCAACCACGCCGGCTGCTCGCACTTCTTGCACGGGTTCGGCGCAAGCTCGCCGACGCAGCGCCGACAGCCCATATGACCGCCCTTGCACTGCACGGAACAACGTACGTGGCATCAGTTGTCATTGACATTTCTCACAGGTGAACCTAAGAATGAAATCGGAAGGGAGCGACCTTGGATATGGGGGGTTTGAAGGGCAGCAGGCAGAGGGGGCACAAGAAGAGGGCCTCCTCCATCTTCAGAGAAGAGTGATCGGGAAAACGAGAACGGGATGGGTTCTTTTTTTTATACATGCCTTGGAGTGGAGTATGGATACTACTACTTATAGGAAGAACTTCCTTGCTAAGAATCGGCGTCGGCCGTACGCAAGCATAGATGCACCAGCGGCTCTGCAGTTTGTCAAAATAAAAGGACAGAGCTGCAGTGACTTGAAGTCTCCAAATCTCATTGTGACTTGGTGCCACCATCTACCAACCATTTGAGATCCAACGTTCCAAACTATCTCTTATTTCGAACCTAAAAACAAAAATTATGAAAAAAATCCAGTAAAATGTAGATGCCTTGTTCTAAAATCTGTGAATATTTCATCCCACTCGGACGATTAGCTTGTGATTAAAGAGCTTTTTACGTATACGAGCACTAGTTTAAACTAAATACTCCCTCTGATTCATATTAATTGACTTCAATATGGATGTATCTAGAACTAAAATGTGTCTAGTACATCCATATTAGAGTCAATTAATATGAACCGGAGGGAGTATATATTTGCTCACAAACCTTTGATTCAAATCGAATGAAACTTCACCAAAATATAAATCGAAATATGCACGATTAACTGGAAGTTCTTGAAATATTTCTGAGCAATTATAATAATTATTTAGTTTAAATTCTAAGTCGATCGCATACATTGGATCTGAGATGGATGGTGGATGGTGGCACCAAGTCACTGTGAAACTTGGAAGTATCAAGTCAGTGAAGCTCTATCCCAAAATAAAAGCTTCGTGAAGGGGGCAGTTTGGTTCAAAAAAGAAGACAGTGCCAAGCAGTTGTCAAACAATACCCATATAGTCAAATGTACTCCCTCTGATTCAAATGAATTGACTCAACTTTGTCTAGATATATGGATGTATCAAGTCACTGAAGCTAAAATAAAAGCTTCATGAAGGGGGAAGTTTGGTTCGAAAAAAATACAGTGCCAAGCAGCTGTCAAATAGTACCATAACGTCAAATGTACTCCCTCCGATTCAAACGAAATGACTCAACTTTGTATTTTGCATGTTAAAGGTTTTTCGTAAAACTTGGCCAATCTTAACATAGTTTGCCTTTCTAAAAAAAGATATAAGCCCTAAGGCTCCTTTGATTCATAGGATGGGAAAACCATAGAAATATGAAAAACATAGGATTGAGATTTAATGGCTAGTTGAATCATATAGGAAGATGAGTTGTGTTTGATTGTGCCAAAGGAAATTTTCCATGAGGTATGACCTAATGTTTTATTCTTATAGGATTTGCACTGCAAGATTCCTATAGGATATGTTCCTATGAATCAAACAACTAGTGTGGGGAAAATTCACATGTGATCTAAATCCTACATAATTCCTATACAAATCCTATATATGAATTTTAGTTGTTAGGTCACTTAAAATGACTTCACTTGAAGAGTTACATTTTTGTTTTTTTCTGAATTAGTAGTGATGCCTAACCATATATATACCTAAACCAAGAGAATCAGCATAAACTTATGTATATTAATAGTAAGCGCATATATGAATGTTTTTTATCTACAAACCCAGGGTCATATATATGTACATAGAAACATGCATATATGCTAGTTTTTGTACCTTGGTGTGTTCCTCTTTTGGGCTATCTCTTTTTTGTTCACCGATTCACAACCAACGCCCTAGATTAATTTGGCACTTAAAAAATAACATTTTGTTTTTGGCGCACTAACACAAATAGTAGTAGCACGGTCAACACTGTAGAGAAGTACAAAATAAATGTGTGTGGGAAAAAATGACTTAAAGTGACCATTACATTGAGAAAAAGGGTAGAACCAAGCATTGCACAGGGAAAAAGCAGTGTAGTGCCCAGAAGAAAAAAACAAGTTGGGTTATACTCCCTCCATCCTGAAATAATGGGTGTAGAGTTAAAATTTGTCCATAAAAGAGTGTACTTCTCGTTTTGCAATGCACTTCAAAATTTGTCCACAAAAGAGTGGTAGTAAAAAATATTTCTTTCTCATCACGAGGGATATAGTTTCTTCACGACTAGTACGTACTACCTCCATCACAAAGCTTAAGTCTTTTTTTAAGAGTCAAAGCAAGTAAAGGTTGACGAAAATTTAGAACAATCTATCAACTAATATAATATTTTGTAGATACCATACCAAAAAAATCGTTGTCTATGTATTGATATTAATTTTGTATTTTGCATGATAATGATTTTTGGTAAAATCTTAGTTTACCTTGACATAGTTTGAGCTTCTAAAAATAATATAAGCCTTACGCTTTGGGATGGAGGTAGTAGTATTTAGCATAATATGGTTTTCTTATTTACTACATGCATTTAGATCATTGGAGGTGGAAAAGTTGAAGAGGAAAGTGATGGTCGATGACAGTTTCCCAATGTAATAATAAAATCCTTAATATGCCTTGAAAACCCACACGTACGCTCTTTCTAGGACAGAGGCAGTATGAGGTAATGCACCCACGCGCTGTCATCTGCCGGTTCGTGCTATGTCTCCCAAATCTTGAAATATCGTCAGTTATCCATTTCACGTCCACACTTCTCCCTCTCTCCACGGACTAGGAAAAAACCCTCTCTTCACTTCCCCTTCCCATTCCACCGATGGAGAGCCCAACCGACGCCGTCAACGCAGCGAAAGCGAAAGCCGCGCGGCTGGCCTTAGCCGCAGAGGAGGCGTCCAGAGCCGCGACCGCAGCACGCATGGCCGCAACGGCGGCGATCATTGCCGCAGCGGATGCCAAAGACGAAGCGGAGGCCATTGCCGAAGGTCGGGCCATCGGTCGCTCATCGGCATCTGATGCTGTTGGTAGATGGGTCCACTCTCTTGGGAAGCATCCCCTAGATGACGAGGACGAGGTTGAACTCATCTTTGAACCGCCGCCGCCGACCTTCGACGAGAATATCGTCGACGAGGGGGAGGAAGTATGTTCCGATTCACCTCTCTCCCTTATTCAACATAGCCCTGTATCGATTTGCGCTATGGTCTCTCCCTCTTTTTTTGCGCTATAGCGTTTTGAATTAGCGTCAGAATCTTTTTAGATTCATATTCAGTATTAGTTGCAACTGCTACATATTTGCTTCACATCCGATTCACCTCTCTCCCTTATTTAACATAGCCCTGTATCGATTTGCTCTATGGTCTCTCCCTCTTTTTTTTGCGCTATAGGGTTTTGAATTAGCGTCAGAATCTTTTTAGATTCATATTCATTATTAGTTGCAACTGCTACATATTTGCTTCACCTGTTTATTTGGCATGTATCAGGTTGCTACTGATGAGGTTGACAGCGATGTCGAGTCGCGTCATAGGAAGGCCAGGGCCACTCTCAACAAGCTTAAGGCGGGGAAGTTCGACAAGTATTGGAGTGAACCCTGGACTGGTGCCAGGAACAGCTGCCCCTTCTGCACAAAGAGCATAAAGGTTGACTTTCGAAGCGTCCTGCAGCATGCCGAAGCCGGTGGGTCCGGCTGTCTCAAAGTTGGGGAAACTGTTAACCGATCCGGCTTCATAGCCAACCACATGGCCTATGGGCTATTCCTAAGGAAGAAATTGAACCAAGCTATCGAGACCGGTCGTGTGCCTCCTCCCAAGCCCAAGCCACCAAAGATTAAAGGTATGGGCAGCAAGAAGCAGAAGAAGCGGGACCGGGAGGAGGCGACAGGAAGAAGATGGTAAATATACTCCGTAACTGTTGTGCATGTTTGTCTCTCCTACTGCTTCAAAAGCAGCATCTTTTGTTGAACTCTGTTTATGTTTGCTGCTCAGCAGCGTTTGTGGTGAACCTATTAGCTTAATTAGGGGTTGTTGAACTATGTCTGTGTTGAACCTTGCTTAATTAGGTTGTGTTGAACTCTGTTTGTGTTGGCGTGGGAAGGGGGGCATGATGCTACCCTGAATTTGCGGGACCCCCAAAAAACTTGCAAATACGAGTGATGCATCCAAAAGGAACAAACTTTTTACATGGTAGACCCCAGTCTGAAAGCAAGAAATGCGATCGGGTCCTTAACAGCCACCGCCCGGATTGATCGGGTATTTTGCCTGCCTACCGCATGTGACTTGTGCTCACTGAAGTTTGGGACCTCACGCATGGGCACCACACGTAAGTGACAGACCTGTTGGTGTAAAAACTCGGGTGATTATTATACTGCATTAGTACAAAGTTTCCTATGGATTCAAGGGTTGGAAAGCCAAGTTAACTCATTTTCATGACTAAGAAGGAGCCAGGCTTACTTTTTCATTTTCATGTTTTAACTTGTTTAAATCTTGGTCAAACAAAGGATTTGACCAGGATTCAAGTGGGCATAAAAATTCAAAAAAGAAATCAAAAAAAAAACCAAAGCACATAAGCTTCTTATGTCATATAGTAAGCATTACAGTTGATCAACGAAGTCTAGACATATTCAAACCAGAAAAATATTGTATATACCCCCTAACCCTAAACTCTGTCTTATGAAGTCAAGCATGAAGAAAAGTGGTTTTGGGTTTCAAACATTGGAAATTGAAAAAACTCCCAAAAGCTTCATTTTGGAGTGACTAAGAAGAATCCAGGCTTTCATTTTCATTTTCATGTTTTAAATTGGTTTAAATCTTGGTCAAACCTAGGATTTGACCAAGATTCAAATGGACATAACAAATTCAAAAAAATCAAAACCAAACACATAGTCTTTTGATGTCATATAGTAAGCATTCAAGTTGATAAACAAAGTCTAGACATATTTAAACAAGAAAAATCATGTATATACTTGGCCCCTAACCCTAAACTCTGTCTTATGAAGTCAAGCATTAAGAGGAGTGGTTTTGGGTTTCAAACATGGAAATTTAAAAAACCTCCCAAAAGCTTCATTTTGGAGTGACTAAGAAGAATCCAGGCTTACTTTTCATTTTCATGTTTTAAACTGGTTTAAATCTTGGTCAAACCTAGGATTTGACCAAGATTCAAATGGGCATAACAAATTCAAAAAAAAACTAAACACATAGTCTTTTGATGTCACATAATAAGCATTCAAGTTGATAAACAAGGTCTAGACATATTCAAACCAGAAAAATCATGTATCTACCCCCTACCCCTAAACTTTGTCTTATGAAGTAAAGCACGGAGAGATATCATTTTGGGTTTCGAACATGGAAAATTTAAAAAAACCTCCCAAAAGCTTCATTTTGGAGTGAATAAGAAGGATCCACACTTACTTTTCATTTTCATGTTTTAAACTTGTTTAAATATTGGTCAAACCTGCAAGGATTTGACCAAGATTCAAATGGGCATAAAAATTCAAAAAAATAAACGAAAACCACTTCTCTTCGTCCTTGACTTCATTAGACAGAGTTTAGGGTTGGGGTATATACATGATTTTTAATGTTTAAATATGTATAGACTCCGTTGATCAACATGAATGCTTACTATAACTTAAGAAGCTTAATTATGTGCTTTGGTTTTTCATTTTTTGAATTCTTTATTGAATTTTTATGCCTATTTGAATCTTGGTCAAATCCTAGGTTTGACCAAGAATTAAACAAGTCAGTAACATGAAAATGAAAAAGTAAGCCTGGATCCTTCTTATTCACTCAAAAAATGAAGCTTTTGGGAGGGTTTTTGAATTTTCCATGTTTGAAACCCAAAACCATTCCTCTTATATGCTTGACTTCATATATATGACAGAGTTTAGCCTTAGGGGGTATATACATGATTTTTCTAGTTTGAATATGTCTAAACCTTGTTTATCAACTTGAATGCTTACTATAAACCAAAAATTCATGTATCTACACCTAACCCTAAACTATGCATGAAGAGAAGTGGTTTTGGGTTTCAAACCTGGATATCTCAAAAACCCTCCCAAAAGCTTCATTTTGGAGTGAATAAGAAGGATCAAGGCTTAATTTTTCATTTTCATGTTTTAATCTTGTTTAAATCTTGGTCAAACCTAGGATTTGACCAAGATTCAAATGGGCATAATTTAAAAAAATGAAAAATCAAGGCACATAGTCTTCTTATGTCATATAGTAAGCATTCAATTAAGTTGATAAACAAGCTCTGGACATATTCAAACCAGAAAAATCATGATGAATCTACCCCCTATATATCCCTAAACCCTAACTTATGAAGTCAAGCATGAAGAGAAGTGGTTTTTGGTATAAATCATGGAAATTTCATATTCATGTTTATTAAACTTGTTTAAATCATGGTCAAACCTAGGATTTGACCAAGATTCAAATGGGCATAAATATTCAGAAAAAACAAAAAATGGAAAATCAAGGCACATAGTCTTCTTATGTCATATATATAGTAAGCATTCAATTAAGTTGATAACAAGGTCTAGACATATTCAAACGAGAAAAATCATGTATCAAGCTACCCCTAACCCCAAACTCTGTCTTATGAAGTCAAGCATGAAGAGAAGTACGTGGTTTTTTGGTTTCAAACATGGAAATTTCAAAAACCCTCTCAAGAGCTTCATTTTGGAGTGACTACGAAGGATACATGCTTAATTTTCATATTCATGTTTTAAACTTGTTTAAATCATGGTCAAACCTAGGATTTGACCAAGATTCAAATGGGCATAATTTAAAAAAATGTAAAATCAAGGCACATAGTCTTCTTATGTCATATAGTAAGCATTCAATTAAGTTGATAAACAAGGTCTAGACATATCAAACCAGAAAAATCATGTATCTACCCCTATATATCCCCAAACTCTGTCTTATGAAGTCAAGCATGAAGAGAAGTGGTTTTTGGTTTCAAGCATGGAAATTTCAAAAACCTCCCCAAACTTCATTTTAGAGTGACTAAGAAGGATACAAGCTTGCCTTTTCATTTTCATGTTTTAAACTTGTTTAAATTATCTTGGTCAAATCTAGGATTTGACAAGATTCAAATGGGCAAACATATGATAAGTGATGCAAATATCATTTCTAAGTGCGGGCAAACCAGAGATATGTGGTTTTTGGTTTCAAACATATTCAAACGAGAGAAATCATGTATCTACCCCCTAACACTAAACTCTGTCTCATGAAGTCAAGCGCATGCATGAAGATATGTGGTTTTTGGTTTCAAACATGGAAATTTCAAAAACCCTCCCAAGAGCTTCATTTTGAAGTGATTAATTAAGAAGCATACATGCATGCTTACTTTTTCATATTCATGTTTTAAACTTATTCAAATCTTGGTGAAACCTAGGATTTGACCAAGATTCAAATGGGTATAAAAATTAAAAAAAACAAAAAAGGTCTTCTTATGTTATATAGTAGGCATTCAATTAAGTTGATAAACAAGTTCTAGACATATTCAAACAAGAAAAATCATGCATGTATCTACCCCTAACCCTAAACTTTGTTTCATGAAGTCAAGCATGAAGATATGTGGTTTTTGGTTTCGAACATGGAAATTCAAAAACCCTCCCAAGAGCTTCATTTTGAAGTGACTAAGAAGCATACATGCTTACTTTTTCATATTCATGTTTTTAACTTATTCAAATCTTGGTGGAACCAAGGATTTGACAAAGATTCAAATGGGTATAAAAATTCAAAAAAAACAAGGTCTTCTCTTATGTTATATAGTAAGCATTCAATTAATTTGATAAACAAGGTCTACACATATTCAAACCAGGAAAATCATGTATCTACCACCTAACCCTAAACTCTGTCTTATGAAGTCAAGCATGCATGAAGAGAAGTGGTTTTTGGTTTCAAGCATGGAAATTTCCATGTTTGAAACCCAAAACCACTTCTCTTCATATGCTTGACTTCATATGACAGAGTTTAGCGTTAGGGGGTAGATACATGATTTTTTGGTTTGAATATGTCCAAACCTTGTTTATCAACTTGAATGTGTAATATATATATGACATAAGAAGACTGCATGCTTTGGTTTTTCATTTTTTGATTTTTTTGAAATTTTAAGCCCATCTGATTCTTTGTCAAATAATAGGTTTGACCAAGATTTAAACATGTTTAAAACATGAAAATGAAAAAGGTAAGCCTCCATCCTTCTTAGTCACTCCAAAATGAAGCTTTTTGGAGGGTTTTTGAAAATTCCATGTTTGAAACCCAAAACGACTTCTCTTCGTGCTTGACTTGATAAGACAGAGTTTTGGGTTAGGGGTAGATACATGATTTTTCCGGTTTGAATATGTCTAGACCTTGTTTATCAACTTAAATGCTAACTATATGACATCAGAATGGGCATAAAAATTTAAAAAAATTAAAAATGTAAAACCAAAATTTAATTGGGAGGAAAGGGTACATGAATTACAATTAAAAAACAAGGTAACTTAAATACTTGGATGCCCCAAGATGTGTGGAAGCCCAAAACAATGGCAAAACATATCATGTGCGCATGCTGCATCCAATTCAAGTAGAACACATAGTAGGCACCGATAGTTTGACCTAAATTTGAAATCAAAGAGAAGGTGGTTAGAAAAAATCAAAATTGGCAAAGCAAAGCATGAAATCAAAAAATTGTGATGCACTCTAGCTATGAAAATTATCAAACAATGCAAACCAAAATGATTTTTTAGAGGAATACTAGTTCAACTTATTTAATTTTTTATTTGTAGGCCAAAATCAAACCCCGTAGTTGGATTTTTTTTTCAACTTGATCTGTAGTACTGGGGAAAACCCTAGTTTAACCTATTTAATAATAGATTCGTAGTCGATTCTTTTACTTTTTTATTATTACTATGCAGCACATGTGTGTTTGCCCGTCGAGTGAAACTCGGAGGAAGAGGAATCACTCGGAAGGAGAAGAAGGGAGAGCAGTCACGGGGCCCCTCTTATTGATGGTGTATATTCTTTTTCTGGTGATGTTGACTGTTGTGCAGGGTTTGTCAGTGCGCAGGAGGTGCGAGCGAGCGAGCGAGTCGAGCGAGGCCGAGAATGAGAGAGATTTGTTTTTTTTTGTGAGAGGGACAACCGAAGGATCCAGAAGGACCCACAGACTTCCAATACGCATCCTGATGCGTCTTCTCTTGACAAAGAAGATGGCTGGGAGTTGGCGTACCTATTGCACGTGACTTGTGCTCACTCAAGTGTGGGACCACACGCGTGGGCACCACACGTAAGTGACAGACCTGTTGGTGTAAAAACTCGGTTGATTATAATAGTGCATTAGAACAAAGTTTCCTATGGATTCAAGGGTAGGAAATCCAAGTTAACTCATTTACATGACATTATTTTTTCCATGAAGCAAAGTTAACACTATCAATTGGTACATTTTGGAGTGACTAAGAAGGATCAATGCTTACTTATTCGTTTAATTTCACGTGTTAAACTTGTCTAAATCTTGTTCAAACCTAGGATTTGACCAAGATTCAAATGGGCAGAAAAATAATTAAAAAACAGAAAAATGAAAAACCAAATCACATAGTAAGCATTCAAGTTGATAAACAAGGTCTAGACATATTCAAACCAGACAAATCATGTATCTATACCCCTAACCCCTAAACTCTGTCTTATGAAGTCAAGCATGTGAAGAGAAGTGGTTTTGGGTTTGGGGGTATATATACATGATTTTTATTGTTTAAATATATATAGACTTTGTTGATCAACATGAATGCTTAATTACTATATGACATAAGAAGTTTATGTGCTTTGGTGTTTCATTTTTTTGATTTCTTTTTTGAATTTTTATGCCCATTTGAATCTTGGTCAAATCCTAGGTTTGACAAAGATTTAAACAAGTTTGAAACATGAAAATGAAAAAGTAAGCTTGGATCCTTCTTAGTCACTCCAAAATGAAGCTTTTGGGTGGGTTTTTGAAATTTCCATGTTTGAAACCCAAAACCACTTCTTCTCTTCATGCTTGACTTCATAAGACAACGTTTAGGGTTAGGGGGTAGATACATGATTTTTCTGGTTTGAATATGTCTAGACTTCGTTGATCAACTTGAATGCTTAGTATATTACATAAGAAGACTATGTGGTTTGGTTTTTGATTTTCTTGATTTTGTTTGATTTTTTATGACCATTTGAATCTTGGTCAAATCCTAGGTTTGACCAAGATTTAAACAAGTTTAAAACATGAAAATGAAAAAGTAAGCATGGATCCTTCTTAGTCATGACAATGAGTTAACTTGGCTTTACTACCCTTGATGAATCCATAGGAAACTTTTTGTACTAATGCAGTATAATATTCTGGTTTGAATATGTCTAGACCTTGTTTATCAACTTAATTTGAAAGACATACAAGTTATAGCACACATAGTGCATACATTTTCACACATACTGCACTAGATGCTAACCCTATAGTTTGAGGCCATTTGGATGAGGTCGAAAAAATTCTTGGATTAGAATCGTGTTGTTCGAACCCCGTAGTTGGATTTTTTTGAACCCTTGATCTTTAGAACTGGGCAAAACCCAAGTTTAACCATGCAAGATTCAAATGGCCCTAAAAATTCAGAAAAAATCAAAAGAATGAAAACCAAAGCACATATATAGCATTCTTATGTCATATGTATAGTAAGCATTCAAGTTGATAAACAAGGTCTAGACATATATATTCAAACCAGAAAAATCATGTATATATCTACCCCTAAAACTCTAATTAAACTATGTCTTATGAATCATGAAGAGAAGTGGTTTTGGGTTTCAAATATGGAAATTTCAAGAACCTCCCAAAAGCTTCATTTTAGAGTGACTAAGAAGGATCCAGGCTTATCTTTTCATTTCATGTTTTAAACTTGTTTAAATCCTGGTCAAACCTAGGATTTGACCAAGATTTATGGGCATAAAAAAAAAAATCAGAAAAATAAAAAACCAAAGCACATAAGCATATTCAAGTTGATAAACAAGGTTTGGACATATTCAAACCATACAAATCATGTATCTACCCTAAACCCTAAACTCGTCTTATGAAGTCAAGCATGAAGAGAAGTGGTTTTGGGTTTCAAACATGGAAATATCAAAAAACTCCCAAAAACTTCATTTTAGAGTGACTGAGAAGGTTACATGCTTCCCTTTTCATTTTCATGTTTTAAACTTGTTTAAATCTTGGTCAAACCTAGAATTTGACAAGATTCAAATGGGCATCAAAATTCAAAAAAAAAAAGAAAAACCAAAGCAATAGTTTTCTTATGTCATATAGTAAGTATTAAAGTTGATAAACAAGGTCTAGACATATTCAACCAGACAAATCATGTATCTATACCCCTAACCCCCTAAACTCTGTCTTATGAAGTCAAGCATGTGAAGAGAAGTGGTTTTGGGTTTCAAACATGGAAATTTCAAAAACCTCCCAAAAGCTTCATTTTAGAGTGACTAAGAAGGATACATGCTTCCCTTTTCATTTTCATGTTTTAAACTTGTTTAAATTATCTTGGTCAAACCTAGGATTTGACAAGATTCAAATGGGCATCAAAATTAAAAAAAACAGAAAAAGGAAAAACCAAAGCAATAGTTTTCTTATATATGTCATATAGTAAGCATTAAAGTTGATAAACAAGGTCTAGATATATCCAAACCAGACAAATCATGTATCTACCCCCGGCCCCTAAACTCTTCTTATGCTAGTCTAGCATGAAGGGAACTAGTTTTCGGTTTCAAACATAGAAATTAAGAACATCCCAAAAGCTTCTCCATTTTAGAGTGATCTGATGTCTACGGGTGCTTCTATTCTTGTAGATAGTGTTGGGCCTCCAAGAGCAGAGGTTTGTAGAACAGCAGCAAGTTTCCCTTAAGTGGATTACCCAAGGTTTATCGAACTCAGGGAGGAAGAGGTCAAAGATATCCCTCTCATGCAACCCTGCAACCACAAAGCAAGAAGTCTCTTGTGTCCCCAACACACCTAATAGGTGCACTAGTTCGGCGAAGAGATAGTGAAATACAGGTGGTATAAATAAGTATGAGCAGTAGTACGGCGCCAAAAAATAGCTTGCTGGCATGCAGTTGATGGTAGTAATATTGTAGGAAGTAAACAAGCAGTAGTAACGCAGCAGTAGTAATTCAGTAAAACAGTAACAAGCAGCGATAGCAGTATTTAGGAACAAGGCCTAGATTAGACTTTCACTAGTGGACACTCTCAACATTGATCACATAAAGAATAGATAAATGCATACTCTACACTTTGTTGGATGATGAACACATTGCGTAGGATTACACGAACCCTCAATGCCGGAGTTAACAAGCTCCACAATTAGATGTTCATATTTAAATAACCTTAGAGTGTAAGAAAGATCGATACGACTAAACCAAGTACTAGCATAGCATGCACACTGTCACCTTCATGCTTATGTAGGAGGAATAATACACATCAATACTATCATAGCAATAGTTAACTTCGCAATCTACAAGAGATCATGATCATAGCCTACGCCAAGTACTCACACGGTGCACACACTGTCACCTTTACACACGTGGAGGAGGAATAGAGTACTTTAATAACATCACTAGAGTAGCACATAGATGAATAGTGATACAAAACTCATATGAATCTCAATCATGTAAGGCAGCTCATGAGATTATTGAAGTACATAGGAGAGAGATGAACCACATAGCGACCGGTACAGCACCCCCAGCTCGATGGAGAACTACTCCCTCTTCATGGGAGCAGAGCGGCGATGAAGATGGCGGTGGAGATGGCACGGTGTCGATGGAGAAGCCTTCCGGCACTTCCCCGTCCGGCAGGGTGCCGAACAAGAGACTCCTGTCCCCCGATCTGGCTTCACGATGGCGGCGGCTCCGGAAGGTCACGCACCGTGGCTTTCTTCGTAAGGGTTTTTAGGTCAGGACCTTTAAATAGGCGAAGGAGTCTCTGAGGGCACCAGTGCCCTCACCACAGGTGGCGCGGCCAGGCCCTGGCCCGCGCCCAAGTGTGGTGTGGGGCCCCCCGGCCCATCTCTGGCCCCTCTTCGGTGATCCTGGAAGCTTCCGGGGAAAAATAGGAACTCGAGGTGATTTCGTCCCATTCCGAGAATATTTCCACTAGGATTTCTGAAACCAAAAACAGCAAAAACAGAATCGGCTCTTCGGCATCTTGTTAATAGGTTAGTTCCGTAAAATGCATAAATATGACATGTAATGTGCATAAAACATGTAGGTATCATCAATAAAGTAGTGGAACATAAGAAATTATCGATACGCGAGACGTATCAGCATCCCAAGCTTAGTTCTGCTCGTCCCGAGCAGGTAAAACGATAACAAAGATATGAAGTGACATGCCATCATAATCTTGATCATACTATTTGTAAACATATGTAATGAATGCAGCGATCAAAACAATGGTAATGACATGAGTAAACAAATGAATCATAAAGCAAAGACTTTTCATGAATAGTACTTCAAGACAAGCATCAATAAGTCTTGCATAAGAGTTAACTCATAAAGCAATAAATCAAAGTAAAGGTGTTGAAGCAACACAAAGGAAGATTAAGTTTCAGCGGTTGCTTTCAACTTATAACATGTATATCTCATGGATATTGTCAACATAGAGTAATATAACAAGTGCAATATGCAAGTATGTAGGAATCAATGCACAGTTCACACAAGTGTTTGCTTCTTAAGGTGGAGGGAGATAGGTAAACTGACTCAACAATAAAAGTAAAAGAAAGGTCCTTCAAAGAGGAAAGCATCGATTGCTATATTTGTGCTAGAGCTTTTATTTTGAAAACATAAAGAGAGCATAAAAATAAAGTTTTGAGAGGTGTTTGTTGTTGTCAACGAATGGTAGCGGGTACTCTAACCCCTTGCCAGACAAACCTTCAAAGAGCGGCTCCCATTTTATTTTATTTTTGGGTGGCACTCCTTCCAACCTTTCCTTCACAAACCATGGCTAACCGAATCCTCGGGTGCCTGCCAACAATCTCATACCATGAAGGAGTGCCTTTTTATTTTAGTTTTATTATGATGACACTCCTCCCCACCTTTGCTTTCTCAAGCCATGGCTAACCGAATCCTTCGGGTGCCGTCCAACAATCACATACCATGGAGGAGTGTCTATTTTTGTTAATTAATTTGGGACTGGGAATCCCATTGCCAGCTTTTTGCAAAATTATTGGATAAGCGGATGAAGCCACTAGTCCATTGGTGAAAGTTGCCCAACAAGATTGAAAGATAAACACCACATACTTCCTCATGAGCTATTAAACATTGACACAAATAAGAGGTGATAAATTTTGAATTGTTTAAAGGTAGCACTCAAGCAATTTACTTTGGAATGGCAGGAAATACCATGTAGTAGGTAGGTATGGTGGACACAAATGGCATAGTGGTTGGCTCAAGGATTTTGGATGCATGAGAAGTATTCCCTCTCGATACAAGGTTTAGGCTAGCAAGGTTATTTGAAGCAAACTCAAGGATGAACCGGTGCAGCAAAACTCACATAAAAGACATATTGTAAACATTATAAGACTCTACACCGTCTTCCTTGTTGTTCAAAACTCAATACTAGATATTATCTAGACCTTAGAGAGACCAAATATGCAAATCAAATTTTAGCAAGCTCTATGTATTTCTTCATTAATGGGTGCAAAGCATATGATGCAAGAGCTTAAACATGAGCACAACAATTGCCAAGTATCACATTATCCAAGACATTTTACCAATTACTACATGTAGCATTTTTTCCAATTCCAACCATATAACAATATAACGAAGAGGAAACTTCGCCATGAATATTATGAGCTAAGAACACATGTGTTCATACGAACCAGCGGAGCGTGTCTCTCTCCCACACAAGGATGAACTTATTCAGAGAACTAAGATAACAAAACAAAAATAAAAATAAAAGCACACCAGTAAAGTACACAAGATGTGACCGAATAAAAATATAGTTTCAAGAGAAGGAACCCGATACTTTGTCGATGAAGAAGGGATGCCTTGGGTATCCCCAAGCTTAGACGCTTGAGTTTTCTTAAAATAGGATGAACCACCGGGGCATCCCCAAGCTTAGAGCTTTCACTCCTCTTGATCATAGTATATCATACTCCTCTCTTGACCCTTGAAAACTTCCTTCACACCAAACTTCAAGCAAACTCATTAGAGGGTTAGTGCACAATTAATAATTCACACATTCAGAGGAGACAATCATTCTTTACACTTCTCGGACATTGCATAAAGCTACCTGATATTAATGGATCAAAGAAATGAATCCAACATAGCAAAAGAGGCAAATGTGAAAATAAAAAGGTGACCGTCAAAAACAATGTTCAGAAGACGAATTTAAAGTCGGCAAACAGACTGCTTCAAATGGAAAAACTCAAACTAATGAAAGTTGCGTATCTGAGGATCACGCCCGTAAATTGGCAGATTTTTTCGAATTTTCTGCGTAGGCTCAGCTCAGATTCGAGACAGCAATGCTGTTTCTGCTCAGCGATCCCAAATATAACATCAACTTTTTTAGCATAGAAACTTTACTTGGCACAACAACATGATAAGGAGAGGTTGCTACAAAGGAAACAACTTCCAAGACTCAAATATAAAACAAAGTACTGTAGTAAAAAAACACATGGGTTATCTCCCAAGAAGTTCTTTCTTTATAGCCATTAAGATGGGCTCAGCAGTTTTAATGATGATGCTCTCATGAAAATAGACAATGAAGCAAAAGAGAACATCAAGAAGCAAATTCAAAGCACATTTAAGTCTAACATGCTTCCTATGCATAGGAATCTTGTAAATAAACAAGTTCATGAAGAGCAAAGTAACAAGCATAGAAAGATAAAACAAGTGTAGCTTCAAAAATTTCAGCACATAGAGAGGTGTTTTAGTAACATGAAAAATTTTACAACCATATTTTCCTCTCTCATAATAACTTTCAGTAGCAACATGAGCAAACTCAACAATATAACTATCACATAAAGCATTCTTATCATGAGTCTCATGCATAAAATAATTACTACTCCCAACATAAGCATAGTCATTCTTATTAATTGTAGTGGGAGCAAATTCAACAAAATAGCTATCATTATTATTCTCATCACCATAATCATCATACATAGGAGGCATATTGTAATCTACTATCATTATAATCATCATAAATGGGAGGCAAAGTATCATCAAAGTAAATTTTCTCCTCAATGCTTGGGGGACTAAAAATATCATGCTCATCAAAGCCGGCTTCCCCAAGCTTAGAATTTTCCATAGCATTAGCAACAATAGTGTTCAAAGCATTCATATTAATATGTTCCATGGGTTTTTAATTTTCGCATCAAACCATCCATGTCTTAAATCAGGAAATAGAATAAAAAGGTCATTGTTGTCCATTATGCCTAACTAGTATAAACAAGAAACCAAATGCTCAGAATTAAAAGAGTTCAAAGGAAAATAGCTCTACACACACACAATAGCGCCGTAAAAGTATTGCTACCTGAACCGAAGTATGAGTGCCTTTTACCTTTCCTCCCCAGCAACGGCGCCAGAAAAGTGCTTGATGTCTACGGTGCTTTCTATTCTTTGTAGACAAGAGTAATAAGAGCAGTAGGTTTGTAGAACAAGAAAGAAGTTTCAAGTGGATTAATAAGGTTTATCGAACCTGGGTGGAGAAGAGGCCGCATATCCCTCTCATGCAACCCCTAACCACAAAGCAAGAAGTTCTTAGACTTGTCAGATGTATAGGTGCACTAGTTCGGCTAAGAGATAGTGAAATACAGGTGGTATAAATAAGTATGAGCAGTAGTACGGCGCCAAAAATAGCGATCAAAGGTGCGTTGATGGTGGTAATATTGTAGGAAGCAAACAAGCAAAGAGTAACAGCAAATAGTAATTCAAGAAATGAAGAATAAGTAAAGGATAGCGTATTTAGGAACAAGGCCTAGGGATTAGACTTTCACTAGTGGACACTCTCAAATATCGATCACATAAAATGTAATAGATAAATGCATACTCTACACTTTTGTTGGATGATGAACACATTACGGAGGATTACACGAACCCTCAATGCCGAAGTTAACAAGCTCCACAATTAATGTTCATATTTTAGTAACCTTAGAGTGTAAGAAAGATCGATACGACTAAACCAAGTACTAGCATAGTATGCACACTGTCACCTTCATGCTTATGTAGGAGGAATAATACACATCAATACTATCATAGCAATAGTTAACTTCGCAATACAATCTACAAGAGATCATGATCATAGCCTACGCCAAGTACTCACACGGTGCACACACGGTCACCTTTACACACGTGGAGGAGGAATAGAGTACTTCAATAACATCACTATAGCACATAGATGAATAGTGATACAAAAACTCATATGAATCTCAATCATGTAAGGCAGCTCATGAGATTATTGTATTGGAGTACATAGAGAGAGATGAACCACATAGCTACCGGTACAGCCTCGAGCCTCGATGAACTACTCCCTCTTCATGGGAGCAGCAGCGGATGAAGATGGCGGTGGAGATGGCAATGTGTCGATGGAGAAGCCTTCCGGGGCACTTCCCCGTCCCGGCGGCGTGTAGACTCCGGTCCCCCAGATCTTGGCTTCACGATGGCGTCTCCGGAAGGTTTCACCGTGGCTTTGTAAGGGTTTTTTAGGTCGTGCATCCTTTAAATAGGCGAAAGGGTGAGTCCTGAGGGGCACCAGGGTGCCCTCACCACTGTGTGGCGCTAGCCTGTGCCCCGGCCCGCGCCCAAGTGTGGGGCCCCCGGCCCATCTCTCGTCCTCTTCTGGATCCGAGCTTCCTGGAAAATAGGAACCTCGGGGAGGTGATTTTGTCCGATTCGAGAATATTTTCTGCTACTGTGATTTCTCGAAACCAAACAGCAGAAACAATCGGTTTTCAAGATCTCTTTGCTAATAGGTTAGTTCCAAAATGTATAAATATGACATGTAATGTGCATAAAACATGTAGGTATCATCAATAAAGTAGCATGGAACATAAGAAATTATCGATACGTTGGAGACGTTGACTACGAAGGATACTGACTTCCCTTTTCATTTTCATGTTTTAAACTTGTTTAAATCTTGGTCAAACCAAGGATTTGACCAAGATTAAAATGGGCCTAAAAATTTAGAAAAAATTCAAAAAAAAAAAAAAACCAAAGCACATAGCATTCTTATGTCATATGTATAGTAAGCATTATAAGTTGATAACAAGGTCTAGACATATTCAAACCAAAAAATCATGTATATATCTACCCCTAACTTAAACTGATCTGTCGATCTTATGGAAGTCAATCATGAAGAGAAGTGGTTTGGGTTTCAAAACATTGAAATTTCAAGAACATCCCAAAAGTCGCTTTTTTGAGTGACTAAGAAGGATCCATGCTAACTTACTCGTTTTCACGTGTTAAACTTGTCTAAATCTTGGTGAAACCTAGGATTTGGACCAAGATATGATTCAAATGCGTAAAATTAAAAAAATCAGAAAAATTAAAAACCAAAGTACATAGTCTTCTATGTCATATAGTAAGCATATTAAAGTTGATAAACAAGGTTTGGACATATTCAAACCATACAAATCATGTATCTATACCCCCTAACCCTAAACTTTTTCTTATGAAGTCAAGCATGAAGAGAAGTGGTTTTGGGTTTCAAAGATGGAAATTTCAAAAACCTCCAAAAACTTCATTTTAGAGTGACTGAGAAGTTAGCATTAAAGTTGATAAACAAGGTTTAGACATATTCAAACCAGACAAATCATGTATCTACCCCTAACCCTAAACTCGGTCTTATGAAGTCTAGCATGAAGAGAATCGTTTTGAGTTTCAAACGTTTAAGCCAAAAGCCCCATTTCAAATATTTCAAACTTATTCAAAGTTGGTTCAAATTTGAAAGACATACAAGTTATAGCACACATAGTGCATACATTTTCACACATACTGCACTAGATGCTAACCCTATAGTTTGAGGCCACTTGGATGAGGTCGAAAAAGTTCTTGGATTAGAATCGTGTTGTTCGAACCCCGTAGTTGGATTTTTTTGAACCTTGATCTGTAGTACAGGGCAAAACCCTAGTTTAACCTATTTAATTATAGATTCGTATATCGATTTTTCTACCTTTTTATTATTACTATGCTGCAGATGTGCGTTTGCCCGTCGAGTGAAACTCGGAGGAAGAGGGATCACTCGGAAGGAGAGAAAAAAGGCAGAGCATTATGGTGTCTCTGTGATGATGATGATGTTGGATCGGTTATGGTTTGTCACTAGATGCGAGCGAGCGATGAAATAGTCGAAATATATTTGTAGAATGAGATAGATTTGTTTTTTTTTGTGAGAGGGACAACCGAAGGATCCGTAAGGACCCACCGACTTCCAATACGCATCCTGATGCCGCTTCTGACAAAGAAGATGGTCGGGAGTTGGCGACTCATTGCACGGACTTGTGCTCATCGGTATGGGACTACACGCTGCAGGCACCACGTAAGACAAGACTGCTATGGTAAAAACCCTGCTGATTGCAACAGTAATAGAACAAAGTTTCCTATGGATCCAAGGGTAGGAAATCCAAGTTAACTCATTTACATGACATTATTTTTTCCATGAAGCAAAGTTAACACTATCAATTGGTACATTTTGGAGTGACTAAGAAGGATCAATGCTTACTTATTCGTTTAATTTCACGTGTTAAACTTGTCTAAATCTTGTTAAACCTAGGATTTGACCAAGATTCAAATGGGCAGAAAAATAAATAAAAAACAGAAAAATGAAAAACCAAATCACATAGTCTTCTTATGTCATATAGTAAGCATTCAAGTTGATAAACAAGGTCTAGACATTTTCAAACCAGAAAAAGCATGTA